>NQII01000456.1:472975-511855 GCA_002778355.1 Clitarchus hookeri | reverse complement strand
AAGTGCCGCAAGATGACGTGGCATGGACTCGACTAATGTCTAAAGGTATGCAGGAGGCAATTCACACCATGAATCCTGCAGGGCAGTCCACAAATCCAGTCTGCGCCAATTTGAGAAAGGGTTGCACGTCTGTCACGTTTAATGATTCTCGTCAGTTGTAATTTGTCCCGTTCTTTCAAGATATTTTCCGGCCGCAGTGATGTCGAAGATGTGATGTTTTACCGGATTCCCGATACTCACGGTACACTCGTGAAATGGTCGTACGCGAACATACAAACGTTATCGCTACCTCGGAGATGATATGCCCCATCTCTCGTGCGCCGACTAAAACACCACGTTCAAACTCACTTAAATCTTGATAACCAGCCATTGTAGCAGCAGTAACCGATGTAGCTGCCGACCGCATCGCGCTACTCTGATTGGTTCCATACCTCTATTATATGCATACGCACACCTATACCAGTTTTTTTGGCTCTTCAGTGTAATTTTATTTTAATGTGCTCATAGCATAAAATGTTATTGTAAAGGGTTTCGGAATAACGCGTTTGCCGTTCCCGTACATAAGCACTATTTGGATAATTTTCCAAACATAAGTATTTCTCAGAAATAGAAATAAACGCACTCGGTGTGAAAAAAATATAATCCTAGGAGTTCTTTAGGATGCACTAAAGCAGCCAAGATTTGATTGTAACTACACTCTTACCACCCTGCCAGTCAGTTGTAAAATGGTTTGGCTGCCTTTTACACATTTTTGTCAGCAGTTTAGGAGATGAGATGATGTGCACTATTCTGTTACAGAAAGGGGTCGCGGTGGCTGAGTGGTTAGACTTCGCCTCCCACCAAGGCGAACTGGGTTCAATCTCCGGCCGAGTCACTCCTGGATTTTCGCAAGTGGGACTCGTGCTGGGCGATGCCGCTGGTCGGCGAGTTTTCTCGTGTATCTCCCGTTTCCCCTGCCCCTTCACTCTGACGCTGCTCCATTCTCACCTCATTTCACCCTCATCGGCTCGCACGACCTCATGTTAAGAGACGGCCAAATCTCTCAACTCAACTTTGCTACAGAAACTACAATTGCCTAAGTAATATTCTTGCGGTCCTATTTGACCATCACAGAACAACACTGAAGACCGTTTCAAGAATAAATTTAATTTTTAGTACAAGTAAATAGAACATTCTCATAAAAACATTCCTAAAGCTGGACCTAACTAAAAACTTAAAAATTGTATCAAATAGTTAATATTTTACATTAGGAAATTCCACAGCAAGAAGAAGTCGATGTTGCAACTTTGAAACATTGTATGTTTAATGCAATTAACTTTCATATCACTGGATTTCAATGCAAAAATACGCTCTAACTTGACCTTCACTGTGGGTTCCAACCTGTGGTAAGTAAGTTAGGTGAGATAGACAGCCACTTTATTGAGCTTTGCCATATTGCCTGACTTACCGTGAAGGACTTTCAAAAATTTTTATAAACCACGATTGTGAATGAATAGGGGGTACTTGACTCGTATGTGGTTTGTGGTCGGCGTATCCAGGATGGCGGCTGCGGAAGAAAGTTTCTCGGCTGAAACGCGACATGCTCAGACGGACAAGGGGGCAACATGCGTGACGGGTTAAGTAAAACACAGGTGGCACAGTCCTCCAAACTGTTTATTGTACAAAAAATATCACAAAGGAAAAAAAAAACCATTTATGTACAGTTGACTTGTGCGGACACAGCAGGGCAAGCATCGGCCGCAGGTGACGGTTACGCCAACGGTGGACACGGACAGCTGTGCCCGGCGGCTCCCTGCGCGGCCGACCATGTCTTCAGGGCAGCTAGCCTACGGTCTAACTACTCCTCACACTTGAATAAATACTACAAACTTAACACACACCAGTGCACACATACACACGTACATAACACACATACATACACGCTTCGATAGCTGCACGGGTCAAGTTGGGGTATGAAGGAGTGGTAGCCTATGCGCGAACAAGGTTTCGCCTGTACACGCTCATTCAAGTCTCCAGTGAAACCATACAAATTACGCAGCGAAAGAAGAGTTCATATTTACACATTACAAGAGACAGTGATGTCGTGAAAATATCACGTTTCTTTCGTTGTTGGCTTTCGTCTGCAAGAAAAGGGACTGCCTCTTTCGACTGGGACAATGTCAACTTTAAGAAAATTATTAGTGGAGAGAAATTGTGGCAAGCCCCATTTCACGAGCAATTTGACGTAAGCGGCTGGTCAACAGAGAAACAAACAGGATCAATTTCGTGCAGTGTCCGCCTCACTTACAGTAATTTACATGCCGTCACTGATGCGTTAACAAGTTGTCAGTGTTTTCAGTAAGCTGAGTGTTATTGAAGGAAGCTGAAGCATATATCCCTTACAAGTTTGTCAGGAAGTTAAGATACGGGATTGGGGTTCATAGCGAAACCTGTTGTTATATTATTAGGGAAAATGATTTTTAAGAAGATACTTCAGTAGCAAGCAATAGTCAAACAGAGAAAAAATGTCTCCTGAAATAAAATTTGAAATCGAGAGTGCCAACATGCTGATATTCGAGGGGCTGTGTATAAAGCTAT
Organism: Clitarchus hookeri; assembly: GCA_002778355.1. Taxonomy (NCBI): domain Eukaryota; kingdom Metazoa; phylum Arthropoda; class Insecta; order Phasmatodea; family Phasmatidae; genus Clitarchus; species Clitarchus hookeri. The sequence continues at coordinate 509,278 of NQII01000456.1, read as the reverse complement.
CATATTTTTCGGCACCAATTATTAGATTTACTGAATAACACACACCAAAACCACAAGTAAATTGCATATTACCTGTTTCTGTTTTAAAATTGTTTGATCTGTTTCTTACTTTTTGAGACTTTTAAAATTGAGTTTATCTTCTCTCCGTTTTTCTTCTTTGTTCTCTCCATAAACCAGTGTTCGATGAGACACTTTATTGTACGCTACTGAATGGAAAATTAGTTTATTGGCTTTGAACGTTAGTAAACGTAAGCATGGGAAGATAAAAATTTGCATTTCAACACCTGCAGGGCACTAGACTTGAAACTTTACAGCGTACTTCAGTAGATGCCTTCTTTCAGTGGCTGGGGGCTGGGGAAAAAAATATTTTTTATACACCCAACAACACGACATTCTGTTACGTTTACCATTTTTGGGTTTGTTATTATTATAGGGGTGTCAAGCTTGTGTCAATTTTTAACAGCAAGAAGAAGTTACGAATTTACTTAAAATGATTTGATATTGATTCGCGAATTTTTACAACCTTCAGAAAGCTCCAAGACAGTAATTTTTGAATATAAAAACATTTTGCTGAGACACATTTGAAAAACTAGAAGAAAAAGAAACACGGTTTCTTTGTTTTACATTTTTGATTGATTGATAATCTTCCTGACATGTCCTAAATTTCCGCATACAAATTTCAGTTGTTAAATATTATGGTAACGCGATTGTGACCAGCCTAGTAAAATAGGACAGTCACTTCTTAAATAGACATAAAGCCAACATAAAACAAGCCACTTAAGCCCTGTACACAATACATTTCCTGCACTGAAATTTTTTTCCGCGAGAAATCATTGCAATAGACATTGACGATGTGCACATCTGTCCTTGTTGAATAGCCAGCATCTGGAATGAAGTTGACTGTAAGGTGAGCGCTGTTGTCCCCGGAGTAGATGGTGGTTACAGTGCAGCTGCTAGGAGCGCCACCAGCGCCAAGAGATTCGAGGCACGTCCGGGGAGCGCGGCGGCCTCGCCCGACTCGCTGGAGCCGGCCGTGCGCTCCCCGCACGAGCTGCCGCCTCCCCATTCCGGCTCCTGCGCCGTGCGGTTCGGCAGCCACGACACGATGGCAGGCTGCACAGACAACACACCGACACATCACACCACGTGCTTCATGGGCGGGGTTTCGAGTACGTACAATAATTAAAACCTCTAAGGGAAACTTAGATAACAGTATTGTTATTGCCGGTTGTCAGGGTCTAAGCAACCAAAATTCAGTACCTATTAAGAGGACTGTGTACCTGGAGCGTGAACTGCGTTGCAAAGTGGTTTAAATATTTTTTTACGATACCACTTTACGTGTGTATCGTTTGTACTGACCTACGAAAAGGAAATACACTTAAGGCGAGGTACGAAGACTACTTTCAAGACACCACATACATTACAAGCACTATTTCCGAGCTCACAAACATAGCTAAAAACTGCCTTATCGCAAAATGTGATCGGAAACACTCCAAACTAGTAAAGGGGCACGTACTGAACTTTGCTATAGACTTTGCACTAATGGAATTATAAGGTCTCGCTTGAAGCCCCATAGTTCCAGCAGTACAACGGGGACACCGCACGCCAGTCCAGAACCTTCCGTGTAGATGCCCCGTGGCAATAGGTACGTAGGTCGGTGACACCATTATCGCTCCCTCGCTTCTGTGACTCGAATGACCGACACAGCTCCAGGCACAAAGAACTCTTAACTTCCGCAAGGAATGCAATTCAGCTCATGTTATACCCGAAATAACGTAAAGATTGCTGAATTTGTTTTGTTGAGCCAAGCGATTGCTATGTAGTAGGCCTACAAACATAATATTGTGCTGATATATTTCTATGTGCAAATAAAATTCTGGATAAGACAACACAAGACAGATATGCGGGTATTGTTATAAATATTAACCACAACTTCATTACTGTTCCAAAGCTTAGGCCAACTATTCTCGAGGGTTCTGGGTAAAGAAATTTACAGCAATATATTTTTTCTCGTAATATGGCACTCCTCGGGATGCACGTGCCTGCAAGGTACGAATAATTACAATGCTCCCGTGCCCGAGGTCATATTGCTAGATAATTCTTTCAATATCTTTTCCATACTATTAGGGTACAGAAAAAGTCAAGTATACACAAGCGAAACAACCACGTGTATCCCGAATCCCGATAAAGAGGCGCGACATTTAACGACCCGGCACGACATCTCGTGCCAATTACTGAACGTAGAAGAACCAAAAGGAAGCCAAACGCAACACGACGGAAATAATCAGGCTTGAGCCCTTCCAAAGCATTATGAAAGCAATCGGTGCCAGAATACGCTTAAAAAGACAACGCCAAGCCATGTCACTACCGTATACTTGCCTATCATGTGGTTGGGACGTATTTTAGGAACCACAAGCCATGCAGTCTACTGGTAGTCTCACCATACAGAACTATAGTGCTCGGTAAGCACTACTTTCCTTACAACACGCGAAAATTTTGCTACTGGGAGTGATGGCGAGGAAAGTTATTTGCTTATGCTACATACAGTAGTATATATGATTGTTTTTTTGTATCCATTATTATTGAACACTGAAGCGTATTCGTGCATTTGTAATTTAACAATACCTCTTCGACTCTGCTCAGCCCTGAGCAGAATATTCACTGGCATTCACAGACTGGAAAAACTTTATAAATGGTCAGTCATATCACTAAAAATTAGTATAGGATTCGGTCCTAGTTTTATTGCAGGTTTCTTGACTTGAAGGTATGCCTAATATGCAGTAAACTAAATGCAAACATAACTGACATGAACAAATGTTAGAATTACAACCTGTCCTCACATAAACTCGTGAATTCTTCTAATTCCTAATACAGGATGAGTATAAAAGAATACCCCAACTTTGAAGATCTATAATATCACAACCAAAAAACCTACAATCTTGATTGGCCAATCAAATTAACCGTGGAACCGTGAAGTTTGTTTACCAATACATTCATAAATGTTCAATGTGACAACCATGAGCGACCCGAACGACATCTACGCGATAATCAAACTCGTTCCACATTCTTGTCAGCATGTCCGGTGTTACGGTTTGGATGGTGCAGCAGATCTATTAATTGTCTGTGAACTTAATTACCATTCACAACGCCATGAGGCGAGCATGTTGTCATAAGAAGAGATATATTTCAAGACCTGTTTTCCGGAACATTGGTTCTTTCGATTCCAATGTTGCTAAGGACGATAATGTGTTTGTGAAGCAAGTTACTANCCTGTTTTCCGGAACATTGGTTCTTTCGATTCCAATGTTGCTAAGGACGATAATGTGTTTGTGAAGCAAGTTACTAAAGCAGAAGAGAGTTTCATTCTACTGAGTTTTATGCACAAGTTCGCTTTGCAAGGAATGACTGCCCACAATGGATCTGGTATTCTGGAGGTTTGCTTCTACAGGCATCCTCACAACAGTACAGTGACTTAGTCAAATAGATTGAAGATACATTATATGTTGGAAGACGTTTGCTATTAATGAGCTTGTTGCTACTTCCAATTCTGTTATTTCTATTTCTCCGTCTCCAGTATTGTATTCTCGTCGTAGGCTTAAGTTTGAGCTAGGAGATGCGATTTGGATATTTAGAAAGTTGGTTGGTAGTAATGGTGATGTTCGTGTATTATGTCATATACAGTATGTGTATTGTGCTTAATAAAAATGTATTATGCAAGAAGTAGTTTTATTTCCCACTCCAGATCCCTTTAACATGTCCGAAAACAGGTTTGACCTTGTAAGTCAGTTGCAAGAGGGACGTGCTATATCCAATATCCTCACGATAATAACAGGGACGACATCGAGTCAACTATGCAAATTATGTGGAGCGCTCCAGAAGATCATGAATGGATAAGAGACCAGTTAATGAACGAGCTCTGGAGTATAGGTTATAAACACTTAATGCATACATACAGTTTCTTGAGTTTTTACTCCATGTAGGTTATAGATTAGAGATACGGTCATGCCATATGAAGCAAGAATTTAGAAGTGAGGTCGACGAGAAGAAGAGAGCCGTGAAGTCTGGTTTCCGACTAGTGACGGGCCTGCTTATTGATACTGTCAAACAAGGTAAAGACACAACGAATGATGGAAATACAGCCCGTCATTTTTTCGATGATCCCAAATGTTCGGCATCGATCACAGGGCTTTCTGATGTCCTGATAAAAAGGTGTGGTATAATATTGCGCACCGTATCCTGTGGACATGCTATCAGCACCCAATATTTTCGGCAATACGCCCTTGAGACAGCTCGATTGTATGTCTGTGAGTACTCCTGGTATCCCATGCCTCCTGCAGTGCAAAAAGTCTTATTCATGGTTCGCACGTTATTGAAGTCGCTTTTCTTCCGGTAGGTATGCCAAGTGAAGAGGCCCAGGGAGCCCAGAACAAAGATTTTCGCAAGTTCCGGGGGTGAAGATGTCGCAAGTCAAGCAGAGAGGCGACTAACAGAGATATAGTGAATATAATGTTAATACTTTCTGACACTGTAATTTCTAGTTTCTTCTATCAGGACACTGGCATCGAGAAAACCCAGAGAAATAAGCCCAGAAGTTATATGTCTTCTACACTGAAAGAAAAATATTGTTGTAGGAACCATAATTCTGTAGCCGTTACCCTCCAAGACTGTTAAAATAGGGACAGCAGTCTGTTTGGTTGTGGCTACCCTACGAATATTGTTAAATGTTTATGATAACGCCAACAGAAAATATTGTAAAGTGTCAGTGCGTCACAAATCAGTGACGTCAATACTTTCTACAGAATAGAATGTTTCGATTACAAACGAGCAGGGTTCTGACTACAATCCAGCATGGTGTTCCCTACAATGCTGCTCTGATGCTGCTACAGAGCTGACTGTGCACCCAGCAGTAACATATGGTAGTGCTAAATATCTGTTCTGTTGCCTTTACTGAGCAGTATGGTGGCCCCAACAAAAGGATAATGATGGTAATCCTGACTATCTGCTCTGTTGCCTTTACTGAGTGGCATGGAAGTCCTAACCATCTTTTGTGGTATGTTGTAATTCCGTCGTCGGCTCATAGGAGGCGCTGCTATCTGTACTTATTTTTCAGAACTTAGAAAATTCCTTGTGGAATCAGGCAGTCTCGAACTCCCGAACCTTGTGTTGATAGACGGACGCCTTACATCGCTCGGCTATTATATCAGTTAAGAAATTCAGGTTTTTAAATATATTTGTTTTAGATGGTTTAATTTTTTTTAAAGCATGTCATGTAACGTGTCTGCAGACGAATCTCGAAGCGACGAATTCACATATGAGTTAGCTTATTTATTTAATAATATAATCTTTCCTTTATGTTATATATATTTATATTATGCAACATTGGGTGTCATCTGATATAAAAATGTTTTACGTGTAATGTTTGTGTAAACAGGTTCTCCTTTCACATCAGATAAATTGTAGTACCAATAAAAAATATGGCGTTAGTTATTTCATTTTTATGTCCTGTTTGTGTAAGTGATATACGTCTTTTAAAAACAAATAGGACATTCCTTGTTGCTATTATTACATTTAACACCCAATATGGCGGTGTCTGTCAACACTTTAAAGGGTGCACTGTTCCCTCACATATTGCCAACAGCCTCCTAAATAAATATTACTTCACCATAGCAACATTGTCCTATTTATATTCTGTATTGTCAATTCTAATAGTTCTATAATTTTTACAAGAATCAGAGGGTGCCTTTAACAGTCCGCGACACTGTAGTAATTACCATACTTGTTTGTTAAAGCTACAATTCTAGTTCTGTAATCTTTTAACAAAACCAGAGGGTACCGCTAACAATCCGTGACACTGTTGTAATTACCATACTTGTTCGTCAGCTCTAAAATACTAGTTCCTGTAATCGTAACAGATTCAGATGGTTCCTCGGATAGTCTACAGAATCGGAGGGTACCTCCAACAGTCTACGACACTGTTGTAGCTACCNGATTCCTCGGATATTCTACAGAATCGGAGGGTACCTCCAACAGTCCACGACACTGTTGTAGCTACCATACGTTTTCTGTAAACTTTTGAAGGAAAAAAAAAAAAGATGATTTCTACAGAACATTCTGTTGCAGTTACCAAACAGCACGGTTGGGGTTACAATTTCTTGTTCTGTTATCGTAACAATACTGTAAGATTGTGTTCACAACTATCTGTATAGTTCCTACTACATAAAACACTGTTCTGGCTACAGAAAAGATGGTTCCCACGACAGAATAACTTTCAACAATATGTTGATGGTTCTGTTAACAATTTGGATTGTAATATATTGCAGAAAATTCTGTTGGTGGTACTAAAGTTTAGTTGTCGCTACCATAAAATGCCATTACAGAACTGTTCTGTTAAATTCTCTTTGCCGATTTCTTTCAGTGTAGTAGTTCGTAGCTTGTAGTGTGAAGTTGATGATGATGATGATGATGATGATGATGATTAGAGTAATTGTATCAACAGATTTTTTTGTGTTGTATTAACAGAAATATTATTGCTTTTGATTCCTAAAACAAAAATACTACCAACCTTTTTTTTCGCTGAATTCCAGAAGTTTTGAGTGTATGAATACTCTTTCATTTTGACACGTTGATGCTCCAAAATGCGGAGTTTTATGCTCCATATTTGCTTCGTATACTTATAGGATCGCTGTATAAGCGATACAAATAGAAAAAAAAACTGCTCTACACAATACCAGAGATTTTGTCCAGGAAAATGGGTGTTTTGCCCCACTGTGCGCCGTTTCGAGGATCAAACCATTTTCAGTGGTCTAAAATATGGATTTACATACTTTGGTATACATTACTAGGAATTACACAGAACAAATATTAATTTAAATAACAGTAAAACACTTCCGGCATGTAAAATCATATTATTCGCCACAACACCTGCAAGGAACGGGAAGACACTGGTCGAGTGTAACATTATAGTGGCGTTACTGGATATCAAGGTTAAAGTTTGGTAAATAATTTTTTTTGTGTGCCAATACAGTGATTCGTATACCACGAGACCGGGATTTTGTATCACTTATTTTAAGTAAACAAAGTGATGGGATTTCTTGATACTTCCTGTGTAATATTCCTCAAATGTTATCACTTATCACGGATATTCTATTTTGTACTTGCTTGAGTGGCCATCTATTTTGACGGAATGTGAGCTGGGCCGTTATGGTTTTTTTTTTCAGGACTAGGCAAAACTAGTCGACGAGATATATGTAATTTTATCTGTGCGAAGGAGGGAAGATAGGGGAAATTACATTTCTGAATTACTAGATGCTGAATTGTTAGTATTCTGGTGCTGTGGCGTTATTATCTGCAAGGATGTTCAATTTTTATAAACGAAGAATAGTTTAATTTATTATAAGAAAAACGCACTGCTAAACAATATCCAGGCCCAGAAATTTTTTTTACAAAGATTAAGTGTGAACTTTGCAAAATAACGCGAGGAAGTCAAAATTTTAGCGTTTCAGTAAATAAGCAGTTATCGCAGTTACAATATTATTTGCCCGTAAAAACTCTTGGCATGGAAAAGAATGCGTTATAACATTCTATGGGAATAAAAAGAAAATTCAAGTCTTTTTCAACATTTTATCTCATGTGAATACGCTTCGAAGGATATAATTTTTATTAAAGTTTCGATGACGTATTGTTTGCACTACCGAGAGCTTACCGTACTTACGTCACGCTAATACCCTGCCGTAAGTACAAGTACACTATGTCTATGACAAACAAATGGCCGTACCATTTTTTTTTTTAGATGAAGCGCTATCATGGCGACGCGTTGTGTTCGGTCCATGGGAGAAAACGAAAACAATGTTCTGCCTTCAGGAACTTTAATGATGGTGTTGTTTGTCTCCTGGGTCATGGGTTCAAAAAAGTGTAATGAAATATCGTCTGCCACTGCCAGACATATGCACCTCAGCGAGGGTTCGAACAGTCGGGCAACCTCCTATTGGCTCTTGTTCCCGTTACTTTGGGGCTCTTGAATTTGTTTAAAGAAGTTTGCTTGCGCTAGACAATTTCCTTATTCTCTCTCTCGTTAAGAAGCAAACATACTTAGCAAATTATAAATACAAATTTACAGATTCTGGTGTTCAGTTGGAATCATTACGCACGTTAACAGAACCTTCTGATTGACGAGGGCTCCAAGGGTATATGCGAACCCCCGCCAGCCAGGTCTTCAAACTACCTACTTTAGTGTTTTGAAAACGTACCAAAATTGATGGCTAATACGACTTGAATCGACCGATCATGCCAACAGCTAAACATTGAAATAGTGGTCCCTGCAGCGACAGTCAATGTGCTAGTCGTCACGCCTCCATGGCTGAATAAAACAGAACCTATGTGAAGCAATAAATGTATGTTCACTGGCGTGCCAAATTAAATGGGATACACGTGTCTCTGAAAACTGCATATCAGCGCTCCTGGCGTGTCAAATGTCACGTCCTCTAGCTATGTACATGTGTAAAACAAAGGGGACTCAGAGTTGCTTACGCCGTGAATATGGCAGATTGTCTTGATTTCAGCGACCTATATCGTGCTGTTACAGCAAGAGCGCATGACGTGAGTCGTAACATTTCAGCGATACAGGCGAATTTTGGCTTTTCGCACTCGGCTACAAAATTTCTGTAAAACGTTGAACGTACGCAAGCAGTATAGTTGTCGAAATACTAGATAAAAGTGGCCGACGTCGGCTGTTAAATACTAGTTTCAAGCCATAGGTGAGAAACCCTGCAGCAGAAACATTGGAATTCAATTCCGGGTCACAGAGTAGATGATACACAGAGACGAAATAGCATGGTGAACGTTTGATGACTTGAAACTTGTATCCATGTCTGACAGTCGCATTTCCAACTGATTCGGGGCGGTGAAATAGTATACTTGTGAAGAAAATCCTATAAATTCACGCATCCAGAATGTAAAAAAACTGAGGCTTAGGCTCTATATGGGATGAGAGGTGGTAAGAATTAGGACCTATTGTACGTCCAAAAACGTCTGTGATCAGTAAACTTTATGTAAATATTGTAACATATCTTTATGTCCTTTTATCAGCCTGACGTGCAACTACATACATCTAGAGTCACGAAATTATAGTTTGAGGAACGCTCGTCCCAGTTTGAGTGAGTGAGTGAAGAGATTTGGGCGACTCTTAACAGCGAAGTATTGAGAGCCGATCGCCCCAGTTTGAGGCCGTGCCCATAGCCCCCTAGTCACCTGATTTTAAGCAGAGATAAATCACCTCAGAATTATAAAAAATCGTTGCCCGTCTTAAGGAGGCATTGTGCTCACGTTCTACAGGCACCTGAAAAGCCCGTCGTATCACAGTTTCTACGAACTAGTGATGTCTCTACATAATGTTAAACGGGTATTCCAGTTAATTTTAGCTTTTCGATATATTTCGGGGCAAGACCTTAAGAAAACTACTGCATGGAGGCTTAATGTATGGGTATAAAATGCCTGTATGCTTACTGGGTCATGCATGTATGTTCCATCTGGGTTACGACTGTTACTTTGAAAGTCAGGACATGTTTACGTGCAGTCTGTTTGCTTCACACCCTTCCAATATATCAAGCAGAGCTATAAAAAGCACCACTTGTTCTTTACGCCTCGCTGTCAGAACAGACAACAAACCAAGATAAATAAAAATACCCAGAGTTCACGTCTGTGCCCCCCAGTTGCTCACCGGATAACGAAATATATCTGTTGCAGCAAAATAACGGAAGATAAATATACAGGACTACTTTGCGTTCATTTACCTTTTTTTTAATTTGAATTTTATTTGACCGGGACAAACACTGCACACGCTTCATTGACACTTGATAGCATCAGCTTTCCGTGTCTTTCTGTGTGCCTCTCATTCGCGTCTCACGTGTGCTTTTGTCATACAAATTTCTGCTATTCTCCTTCCATGTGTCTCTTTTGTTGGTATCTTTGCAGTAGAATCAACAATCCAGCGAGTTTTCGGCCTTTACGCGCAAGAGACATTTCACAATCTGACCAAGGCTCGGCCGGCGGAAAGAGGGTCTCATAAGGTCTCGTCATCTCTACGCTCGCCGCTGGATCCGAGATATTATGTTTGAATAGTACAGACAACGCATGCACGTGAGGAGAGTCCCGTCAATTACCCATTAGGATGCATTTTTTCATAAGAAAATTCTAGCCTGGGCATTAATGACGTCAGCGTCAAGGAGTCGACCATCCCGCAATCAGGCCAAAACCATCGCAGTTAAGGGGCCGGGGTGGTGCAGTGATTAGACTACTCGCCTCCCATCAAGACGAACCGGGTTCGATTTCCGTCGGAGTCGGCCTCCGGATTTTCGAATGTGGGAATCGTGCCAGACGATGCCGCTGGTCGGCGAGTTTACTCGGGGATCTCCCGTTTCTTCCGCCCTTGCTTTTCGGCGTTGCTTCATACTCACCTCGCTTCACCCTTATCGGCTCTCCAGACCTCGATGTTAAGAGCCACCCAATTCTCTTCAATCACTCACTCACCATCGCGGTTATCCGTGATTCAATAACATAATGAGAGATATACCCTCTTCGGCGAAACCAGGTGTGGGGACCGCCCAGGAGTATCTCCGTTTAGTTTCAGTGGAGGCACGACGAAGCAGAAGGTTCCCTTAGACCAGGAGTGGCTATAAGAGAAGCATCTCTGACGCTTTATATAACCACCACAACACCTCGTATGATACTATGGCTGACAATAACTCCTACACGCGGCGGTGTAGTAGTCAGACTACCCGCTCCCAACAAGATGAATGAACTGAGTTCAATTCCCGGCGGGGTCATTCGAATTTTTACATGTGGTAAACGTGACGGAGGTTGCCTTTGGCCGGCGGATTTTCTCGGGGCTCTCCCGTTTCACCCGCCGTTGCATTCCGCCGCTGCTCTATATGCACTTTATTTCACCCTTACCGTTACTCAAGACTTTGTTGTTAAATGCTATCCAAAATATTTTACTCAATGTCTTCAACGAAAACATCTCTCGCAAGGAGCATGGCAATATAAGACAGGTGTGGCCCCATATGGATGAAGGAGGAATGACTTACCCTATGCGTTATACAGGTCACAATCTTTATTCCTCAACCTTTAAGTGCCTTTTTACAATAGTGCTGTAGTGCGACAAAAGTGACTAAGCAATCAGAGGCGAGCCAGACACATGGCGATGCGACAGAGTGCGATAGAACTTGTTCTAACGCACCTGCGACGATCGCATGCGAAAAGTAATAATAATAATAGCGTACATTTGTAAACAAAATACGCAGTTGTGCATGTGGTAAGCATTTGAATACAGGATCAGTTTAAACAATACCCCAACTTTGAAGGTCTATAATATCAAAACAAAACCACCTACAACCTTGATTGACCAATCAAATGAACCGTGGAACCGTAAAGTTTGTTTACTATACATTCATAAATGTCCAATGTGATCACCACGAGCGGCCCGAACTACATCTACACGATAATCAAACTCGTTCCACACTCTTGTCAGTATGTCCGGTGTTACGGGTTGGATGGCGTCCGTAATTCTCGTTTTGAGGTCGTCAATGTTAGCAGGCAACAGTGGACGAAACACTTGATCCTTTATGTACCCCCATAGAAAAAAATCGCACGGAGTAAGATCCGTGCTTCTTGGGGGCCAGTGATGAAGAGCCTGGTCACCAGGTACTCCTCGACCAATCCAGCGTTGCGGCAACGTCTCGTTCAGGTATCCGTGAACAGTTAGGTGCCAATGGGATGGCGCACCATAAAGGAAACATCAGACCAACCCCTTCATATTGACGTGTCGAATGCGAGCTCGCTACCCCCTCACCACCTCAAAACGAGAGTCACGAACGCCATCCAAACCGTAACAACGGACATGCTGACAAGAGCGTGGAACGAGTTTGACTATCGCATATATGTCATTCGGACCGCTCACGGTGGTCACATTAAACATTTATGAATGTATGGTAAATAAACTTCACGGTTCCACGGTTTATTTGATTGGTCAATCAAGGTTGTAGGTCGTTTGGTTTTGATATTATAGGCCTTCAAAGTTGGGGTTATCTTTTATACTCACTTTATATAATCATATTGCGCGTTATTTAACAGTAAAATACACATAGGAGCCTTCTTACTTAAATATCAGTATCCCATACTATAAGTTGGAAATATTTAGAGATGTTAATAATTGTCTTTCTATTGTCAATTTTTGTATAGCGCATTGAAGATATGTTCTTTATATTTCTTTCGTTTGGATCCATGTATGTTATAACAAAACCTCTTTAAACTGACGACATAATTGAAATAAATAAACGAAACTCAAAAGTCTGTCTAACCATACCGGGTTTCGCTAAGTTTAGGTTCCACTTACGACGATAGATAACAGTAAATGCGTATTAACGCAACGACAACGTCGTGCTATTGTAAAACNAGCGCATTGAAGATATGTTCTTTATATTTCTTTCGTTTGGATCCATGTATGTTATAACAAAACCTCTTTAAACTGACAACATAATTGAAATAAATAAACGAAACTCAAAAGTCTGTCTAACCATACCGGGTTTCGCTAAGTTTAGGTTCCACTTACGACGATAGATAACAGTAAATGCGTATTAACGCAACGACAACGTCGTGCTATTGTAAAATCGAAGGACGACAGATAGTGTGCGACGGTCGCAGTGTGTCGTGTCGCCGACGAACTGTCACAAAATTGTAAAAAGGCCTTTACGCTACATCACGCTTTACGCCCTTTGAAAGCTGGTTACCCGACCAGGCAGGGCCCACCCAGATAGCCGCCATCAGCCAGTTGCTTGGATGCTAGACTCTAGTCTTTTGCATACTTGAATCACAGCTGTTTGTTATTCACCGCTGCCACAGTGATTAGTCAGTTTAACGTTGAACAGATGGTAGGGAACTCGATCATATTTTCTTTTCAGGTCTCTTATTACCTCAGTGTGCTCCACGGCGATATGTCTAACGGGCAATGGTCAAACAGTAAAAGTAACTGATATGTTTTATTTATCTATATCTTGTCTTTAAATGCTCCAAATAGTTCTGGTAAAGGTTGCTCACGGTAAACTGAGCACCAAGTAATTCCTTACCTTTGTATGATCAGGTCTGCAGCAGCAATCAGCACACCTCCTAACCATCAGCCTCGCCTGTACAGTGCCACGAGGCTGTACTCTTCACGTTTGCTTTGTCGAACTAATTCTACTTGACGCCTGTTTAAATTAACATCGTACTACCAAGAACTTTGAAATAATGTTTTGATGCTCATTTATCATATCTTTACTCATATTCGTATATCAGTAAATGTAATTCCGGTTCGGCTCCTCTATCCTACATATATGGAACGTCTTTCGTCCAAAAAGAGGGCATCATAAGTGCAGTTCCGTTAGCCGTCGGAGATGACGTTCGACGTGACTTTAGTTGTTGCTCTCGTGGCCGTAGCCCTGTCTCACCCTGCTAATGGCGTCCCTCATCATCCCACCACCAGCTCCCTCTCTCTGTCCTGTATGGAGCGCAGCTGGTGGACTACCATTACTGACCTCCTTCAGTGCTCACTCAACCTTTGGCGTCCCGCGTCCTGGCTCTTAACACTGAGTCGCTATAACCGTTCATTTTTTGCTGTCGTCGCCTGGCTCCCTTCCTACCGCAGACAAAATAAGCGATGTAACTAGCACAAAGCGAAATGAAATAAAACAACTGCGACTACTCTCACGACGCCATTAACATCTCCATTAACGCATCTCTTCCGCCTGATCAGTCATGTATGTTCTGACTCAAATGTATTTTACCTAATAATAAATAATGCATTTTTTAAAATGTGAAATACTTAAAATTTAATATAGTTGCATAAGTACTTCAGTTTTTTATGCATTTAGGATGGCCAAAAGGCAGCTGAGCGGTAAAAAAGGAGAAAGAATGGCGGTTACATGGAAATCTAAAAATGGTAATCAGTAATCACATTGTTAGTTTAAACGGGATTGGAATCCAAAACTACCCACTATTCAAAGGTAACCACAATATTTTTCATACAATGTACGTTGAATGCGAGAAACCGTGTGTCATCAAGTTATCGGTAAACATGTACACATTTATGGGGAATTAAATGTCTATGTAGCAATTTAACTCATTGATGTAAATAGGTTTTTTTTTCTCTTAACACTCTGAGGCAGTATGGCCCATGATTATGTGCCTTTCTCATGTAGCCTATTACTCTACGGCGATACTTATAAGTAACCATTAAGTAAAAAGTATCATTTCAAAAGGACATTATGATAATCCACGAAATAGTGACTCTTTAAACGGCATTGTTAAAAGTGACAAACACAAACGCTCACAAGTGCAAACTTGTGAATTTGTAGCAAAAATCAATGTGTAAATACTAAGTGACAGAAACTACTTCAAAATTTTTGCGTTCCACTCATTTAGAAGTCTTAATTGTTAGACTTCTGCCTGAAATATTTATTATTTCTGTCAATTAAATTTAAATGTTACACAAAATGAATATTGAAAATCGCATTATAGAGTAATACAGGTAATCTATTTGATATGCCAGCATCATCATGAGTCTACGGTAGTTATGTGTAAAATCAATAGAATTATAATTAGTTTGAAATGAATTCACTATTACTACGCTTCCTGTCTCCAAGAATTTGTCACTTCAGTTTTAATAGAAATTTACATGACCTATTTAGCTGATACAACAACCAGTCTCACCACCAAGATATGAAGAATGATCTGGAGACGAGTGCCTCACACTAACGAACACCCTTCGCGCCTCCAGGTGAAATATTGCATGGCCAGTGCCCAGAGGCTCCAACTCTGTCCAAGAAAACCCAGTTGCCGCTACGTAGCCCAGCCAGCAGGAGAATGGTTGACCTGTACTGACGTCACAACCCCACCCTGCTGGAGGAGTCCACGACTTGAGAGTTTGCTTAAGAACCTTGTAGCTAACACCTCCCTTGGCGTGTCCCAAGGTGTGAAGAAGGTTCTAGTTAGGGCACCTACAATGCCAACACGACCGTATCCGGAGGGCCGGCAGCCTGTGATAAACATCTGGCTTGATTTCGACAAGTGGGTAGCGAAGATGAGGCATCGAATAACTTCGGAGAAAATAACCGGCGGCGAACAAGGGCGTTTGAGACTGCGGCGGACGTGTGTAAGTGTGCGGCAGAGACAAACGAGTGTTTGCGGGTGCTATAGACGACAAGGTATCTTAGGAGTGGAAGGCGAATATATATTAGGGCGCTCGAGGTACTCCAGACAATTCCACACAGGAAACACTGGTGATGTCTGGAATGAAACAAGTTGGGACTTGATTACAGACTTGATTGTAGACCTTAATCGCGGAACTGTCAGGTATCATATATATGATTTCTAAATATTAAATTAGTAAGTGTTAAAAAGGGTTAATTATGACTGATTTTAATTTTTTGATTGTATTAATTTCTGTGATATGCGATTATGTAAATAACAATAAATAGCAAGTAATAGTCATACATATCATAAGTGATATTAAGCTGTTTATATTTATTTTGTGAATTGCTAACAGAAAAATTAGGAAATTGTTATTGCCTATCTTTTATTTCTGTATGTATGGATTTTCAATTTAATGTAATTTCTATATGAATTAGTAGGGGCAGACGACAAACCGAAGCATTAGATCGAAGTATCAAACGAGGGATTGGGATTGATCGAAGGATTGGACAGAATGTGGAGGATTGATGAGGTTTGCTCAGGATTGATGTGTATTGGTGAGGATTGTTACTAAGGATTTCGGAGGAGAATAGCTGAGGATTGCGGGCGAGAATTGCTGAAGATTGATGAGGAGGATTACTGAGGATTAGTGAGGAATGGTGAGAATTGTGGAGGTTTGCAGAGGAGAATTGTTGGGTATTGGTGAGGATTTTGGAGGATTACCGAGGAGGATTGCTGAATATTGCAGACGATTGCTGAATATTGCGGAGGATTGCTGAGGATTGTAGAGGCGGATTGCTGAAAATTGTAAAGGAGGATTGCTGAGGATTGTAGAGGAGGATTTCTGAGGATTGCTGATGATTGTAGAGAAGGATTGCTGAGGATTGCAGAGGAGGATTACTGAGGATTGGTCAGGATTGTGGGGGATTGCAGATATGAATTGCTGAGGATTGGTGAGGATTGTAAATCATTGCTAAGGATTGGTGAGGAGGATTGTAGATGATTGCTTAGGATTTATGAGTATTGCAGACGATTGGTGAGGATTGCTAAGAATTGCTGAGAAATGGTGAGGATTGCAGACAAGGATAGCAGAGGATTATGGAAGAGGATTGTAGAGGATTGCAGAGGATTGGGGACGATGGCAGAGGACAATTGGTGATGATTGCGGAGAATTAGTGATGATTGCAAAGGATTGGTGAGGATTGCTGAGGATTGCAGAGGAGGATTCGTGATGATTGGTGAGGATTGCAGAGTATTGGTGAGGAATACAGAGTATTGGTGAGGATTGCCGAGTATTGGTGAGGATTGCAGAGGATGAGTGAATATTGCGGAAGATGAGTGAATATTGCGGAAGATGAGTGAATATTGCTGAGGATGAGTGAATATTGCTGAGCATGAGAGAATATTGTGGAAGATGAGTAAATATTGCTGAGGATGAGTGATAATTGTGGAGGATGAGTGAATATTGCTGAGGATGAGTGAATATTGCTGAGGATGAGTGAATATTGCTGAGGATGAGTGAATATTGCTGAGGATTAGTGAATATTGCTGAGAATTGGCGAGGATTGCAGAGGATTGGTGGATATTGTTGAAGATTGCTGAGGAATGGTGTGAAGGATTGCTGAGGATTGGGAAATATTGGTGAGGATTGATTAGGATTTCTAAGGATTGTGGAGGAGGACTGGTAATTGCTGAGGATTATAGAGGATTGCTGTATATTGTGGAGGAGGATTGTTGACGATTGGTGATGATTGTGGACAATTGGGATTAACTGAAGTATTGTTGTCTGAGAAGAGAATGAAAGATGAGACTGACTATCACCTGAATTACCTTAGTACACTCCAAGCCTCAAGGGCCTAGCACTATTAGTATTTAAATCATAAATAAGTATGCCTATGAATGTGTGGGTAGATGCTGATACATGCCATGATTATAACATACTCATGCAGGTGGTTGCTACTTGTATGATGGGCTTGGTTTGGTCACATATACATGTCATGTTTATAAAAAATCTGAGTAGCATATTTTTACCTACATAACAGTGAGGCAATGAATAATTTACAGATTCTGATATTGTGTAATAATTAGATGTCAAGAGAGGAGACCGCTATTGCAGTAACGAATGAGAGACTAATGCAGGGCTCCGCAATACTCTATGTACGATTTCAAAACAAAATTAGAATAAATAAATGTTTAAATTATTTAAATAAAAAAATGGATAAATCTGATAATAAATACAGACTTTAGATTTCACATACCCTATGCCTATAAAACCAATAACTGTCGCGACACCTAGAAACAGACATTTTGCTTGAAAATTTAGTGGTCGTAACTGCTGAGAAATTTCGGTTACATTCGACAATCCAGAGTCGAAGGTGTCCTTTCACTATCTGAGTGGAGCCGAAGACTGCCAAGCTCGTCCGAGTCAAGCCAAAGATTGCCAGCCACTGACACAGCCACAGTCACACAGCTGCCATTTAAAATACATTGTGCCAGACTCACCATAAACAACATGTTTTGAAAACATGTGACCAAACTGTGCCAACGGATTGCTTACGTGTAACAAAGAAATTTGAAATATGACACCCATGGTCCACCTCAAATAATAAGGGCTGTAGAAGTCCTTAAAGGTGACGTCCGAAAAGCTTATTATGTGGGATGTTATGGAAATTACTTGCGTTAGAGGAACTAACTTTGGTATACAAATTAATTAAACCAAATTTTGGATGAACCTATGTTACACGGTTTACAAATCAGTTATCCTGAGTCTCGCAGTACACAATACTGGCCAAATAATAACATTCCTGTGCTTCTTGCACACATGTACACTGGGTCTGAAAAGGTTGGATTTATTGTTATTATTTTCATATAATACATCATAATTGTTAAATTCAGATAGGAAGTTATATTTCAATATATAAGTGTGATTACACCACAATTACGTTTAAATTTACCAATATAGTTCCTTAATTATAATTTCAACATTGGTTTTTTATTCACATGTGTACATATTGTGAGTGATAATATAAAACACAGAATTGAATCAGATTTTGAAATGAAACCTATCAAGTGACAATTACTAAGTTACAATTTGGACAGTTTGAGCATGATCCAACTTAATCTGTAGATTTTGTGATAGGCAGGCCAAAAATGTTTCATTGAAGACCAGCGCGAAAAATTCTATTTCAAACATCTCAATCAACCCATTGTTGGACCTACTATAGTCTGTTCATGGTTAACTAAGCACGTTCGATAGCCCTGCTTAGAATATTATTTTACTTCTCAATTGTATCCTTCTGCCATGTGTAAAATTAACATTGCCATGGGCATGATCACTTTATATTCATGCACTATCCAAGTTAAACCGTGTAACTCTTACAAATATTAATGTGTTACTAATATGGTGTGGAGTGGAGAGGTTTGGGTGGCTCTTGATGAGGGTTAAGCGAGGTGAGTATGGAGCAGCGCAGGAATACAAGGACGGAGGAAACGGGAGATTCCAGAGAAATCCTACCGAACAGCGGCATCGTCAGGCACTTTTCCCACGTGCAAAAATACGGGAGCGATCTTACCGGGAATCAAACCCATTTCGTCTTGGTGAGAGGCGAGTGCTCTAGCCACTATGCCACCTTGACACGTGTGTTATTAATATACAACTTCCTAATATAGATGGTATAAAACATGAAATAATTACTTTAATTGCCATATAAAATTGCAATATAACGTTAAGTATGAAGAATTATTTTTATGAATTTGCATGTCAGTTGTACTGTAGCATATATGTAGTTACGGGTAGTGGTGTTTTTCAAAGGTTTCTTCCAAAAGCTTACATAAAGCATTTTGATTACTTGTATAACTAAGCAAAAACAATAATGGTGGAAAAGTAAAAATACCAAAGAGATAAACCTAATTCGGGAACACCACCCCACTGTCGATTAGGGACATCTGATAAATGTCTCACATGTATCGTTGAATGGTGCTATTGCAACACACCAGTATAAGTCTAGTCTTCGAAGTTAGGACCGGTGGGCGACTTAAACTCTATGTATTCTAGCAAATATGTCGTCTGACCATCAAATCTCGGAAGATCGGAGGAAAAATCAGAAAAGAAGTGTGAGAAAAAGAAAGAAAAAATACTATTCTGAAAAGCATAGTGTACAGTGTAAAGAAAGCATTTAGAATTCTAAAACAAATTTCCAACATTACATATTTTAAAGAATGTTTTTTTCAATATTGAGAATTATTCCACTTGATTAATTAAAGGGATTAATTAAAGAAGTAAAGTGTGTGTTTATAGTTACATAGACAGGAAACAGTGCAAAATTGAAGCCAAAAAGGAGTAAAGAAATGGAAGGAAAGGAATTGATTTGAAATTTTATTTTTTATCGCCGCCTCATAATCAGTGTCTTCCAAAGACGTAAATTGGAAAGGTAATAAATAAAAATTACAAACATAACTAATAGAACGCCGCAAAATTTTTTATTACCAAATTTGAACAAAAACACACATATGTACATATGCAGGATGTCATATGTTAGGCCTATGATGTGTGTATACACACATGTACNAATAAAAATTACAAACATAACTAATAGAACGCCGCAAAATTTTTTATTACCAAATTTGAACAAAAACACACATATGTGCATATGCAGGATGTCATATGTGTAGGCCTATGATGTGTGTATACACACATGTAAATATACAGGTTGTCATATATTTGTATACATGTGTGTATATGAACACTCATGTACATATACAGGATGTCATATATGTGTGTATATATATATATATATATATATATGACATCAAATTGTAAACTTGACAGGTTATTGCAAGACCTACGCAGTTTCATGGTTGACTTATATATTTAAAGGATATCTTGTGTAATTTTTACAGGATCTCTCTCTCTCTCATACTCTCTCTCTATATAATATATACATGTAAATATATTATTCAACCATGAAACTGCAGATAGGTCTTGCAATGACCTGTCAAGTTCACAATTTGACCTTCGTGAAAATTCTACAGTTTTTAAGATACATATAAAACTTTGAGTGTAAAACATTCCAAGACAAGGTGGGATTTTCTTTCATGTTTGTTAAGGTCTCCATAAAGTGCGAATATTAGTGTTGCCCCCAAGAAATGTGAGTGAACAATGTTGCTCGATCCTTATTCAGTGTGCTTTGTGAAATGTGTGGGAGTATTTCCACAATTTATTATTTGGTTACTCGTTTGGCTGTGATGTACCATAATGGCATAGAACACGAGTGAAATTTTCTAATATAAAGTGTAACGACGACGTTCAAAATTCTAATGCTCTCAACTTTCATTTTTAATAAATTAGTCAATTTTGGTGATAATAATAATTATTAGTTGTAAATAACTTCAATGGAACAGAACATGCTGTGAGTATTTATAAGCAATATACTTCCTGGTTAGGTTTTACTTAACCCTTCATTCCCAGTGTAGACAATTGGCCACATGTTGCACAGCAAGGTTGTATTTGATTGCCTGATTGATACTGTAAACTGCGAAGCTCAGCATCCAATCATCTTTTATGGGTGTAACTGATTTGTGAGCAGTGCTACTGCTCTACGTTACAACTAGTTCATTTCTCCAACCACTAAACTCAACGTCTGCAGCTCATTGGTTGTATTGACGATACATATTCTCTGGCAACTTAAAAACAGCATGCATGAAAAAATTTATTTTTTCTAACACCAGAAAGCTTTAATTAATGTAGTAATGAAATAAACCAATATAGTTTGTTTAAAAACTCTAACTTTTTATCACATCCCACCCTTTCTTAGTAGGCAATATTTAACAACGACCTGCTCTGCTGAGAAACTTGTTATGCAAGGCTGGATACCGGAGTGAAGCACCCACATTGTCCTTTCGTGTCATGCGTGCAATGAAAGAATAGTTTTAGTTTCATTTAGCTGTAGGTAAAATTCTCTAAGAGTAAAAATGTCAATAACTTTAATTTACATTCTAATAATTTAGTTGAACTCTTCATTTCCGATCACTCAGCATTGTAAAAAAGCATTTCTGTCTATAAATTCAAATTTAATATATTTTACAAATTTCCAATTACTGAACTTTGTAAATAAGCATTTCTGCCTATAAACTCGGATTTAATATATTTTGGAAACTAAGATGACGTATTTTTTAACATCCAGTTATAATTCTAATGTACAGTATTATCGCACTTACAAAAATTTGTGTGCATTTGCATTAAAGGAAATTTCCTTTATGAACCCTAATCAACGCCATGTACCTATTTGAAAAGAATTTGTTAAGATAAAAAGATTTTAAATAATGTATCTAAAAACGCTACTCGTAGTCGAATACTGCAAAGTTAAAATTTTATGTTTTTTCTTTTAACCGCTCACATAACCAATATTATTGTTTTGATTTTTTTTTGTAAAAAGGTAATTATTATGACTCCATACCACTCGTCAGATGGCTGAAATAAATCCTAAACATACAGATATTAGCCGTAAATACACTTTAATATTTACAATATAGTTTCAGTTTTCAGCAACATGTTTTAAGTCGACAGCTGGAAAAAAAATTGTCAAATTTAATCTTCAAACACACTACGTGAGGAAATTCTTTAAAAACAACAGGTTAATATTTAGGTGGTGGCAGGAAGTTTATAATGTTTAAAACACCGTGCTGTTATTTTGAGGGAGGTCGGTTTAGTTTATATTGGTGTTTCTGTGTCAACAGATTTTTTTTTTCCTTTTGAAAAGATTTTGTTTACTATGAGAATTACTAAATCGATTAAAATTATTAATCGAGTAATAATAAATTTTTTTAAGTTAAGTTGTTTTAAGAACAGTGGGAATACTAGGGAATAACTGCTACTGGTATTTCATGGGAAACTGAGCACTTTTGAAAGCCCGGCTTAAGATCTACTTGTGTGCACATTGTGTATTCTTTGGCCTTATGTAAAATTAACATTGCCGTGGGCCTCATCACTTTACTCGTACATCAGTCAAGTGAAACTGAAATTATTAGAAAAGCACATATTTTTCAAATCAGCTCATTTTTATACTTAGATGCAATAAAAAAACAAAAACCAATGTAAATAATTTAAGTTATCACAACTAGTTAACATGACACTTTTTATTCCACAAGACATGGAATCAGTTTCCCTCTTTCGTTACCAACTATCACAAAATCTACAGATTAAGTTGGATCATGCTCGTACTGTCCAAATTGTAACTTAGTAATTGTCACTTGATAGGTTCCATTTCAAATTCTGATTAAATTCTGTGTTTTATACTATCACTCACAATATGTACACATGTGAATAAATAACAAATGTTGAAATTATAATTAATGAACTATATTGGTAAATTTAAACATAATTGTGGTGTAATTGCACTTATATATTGAAATATAACTTCCTATCTGAATATAACAATTATGAGGTATTATATGAAAATAATAACAATCAATTTAACCTTTTCAGACCCAGTGTACATAATAGTGTGCATTTCTCCGATTGCTGCTTCTCCTTCCACGGAGGGCAAAACATTATCCCCTCTCCCACCTCAGTTCCTGTACCTGACCCTATTAACGCCTCGTCCTTTCACACATAGTTTACCAATAAGAAACACTGCTAAAAAGTTAACTTTAGCAACAAATCACCAACGGCTCTCCTCCTTCCTTAGAGTTGAGGGTTCCCTTGTGGCAGGTGTAGTTGAACAAGAAGGGATTAGTGGAAAAAGCACCCAAGTTTAAAGGCAAACTAAATATACAGGTGAAACACTAATAAATTAATTCCAACGAAACATTGGACCCTCTGAATAGGTTTAGAATCAAAAGTAAGTTTCAATTCTATAACTTTAATAGTTACATTTGCATTTACACTCTGATAAAGGCTGTTCACTATAAAGTAGCAATTAAAGGATTACAATCTTGGCATTCAGCAACGCTGCGGTAGTCACAAACTTAGGCTTCTTGTAATCAGTAAATCTAAGAAACCGAGGTCTTTTAAGGGGACAAGAGCAGAAAATTTACCAGTTGATTATTTCATCCAAAAAAAAGGTTGGATGAACCAGCAGATTTTTCAAGAATGGTTTGAAGAGATTTTTGTGCCTCAAGTATGTAAACATCTTCACTCAAACAATTTGCCAAATAAGGCTGTTTTGTTAATTGACAACGCGTCTTCACACCCAGCTACAAGCGTGCTTAAATCTTCTGATGGGCAAATTTTCGCAAAGTTTTTGCCCCCGAATGTTACTGCGCTCATACAACCTATGGACCAGGGAGTCATTGCAACCATGAAGAGAACATACAGGACAAAGTTGTTACTGTCAAAAATCGAGGAAGGCAGCAATCTCAAAGAATTTTGGCGGAATTATACAATTTTGGATAGCATTTATGATATTGCGTCTGCATGGGATTACATCAAACCCTCAACCCTTGTTAAATCATGGAGAAAAGTCTTTCCGAGTATCGAAACAAATGTCAACCAAAACATTTGTAAAGAAGAGAATGAAGTCATGCCGACCGCTACACTTGTTGACCTAGTGACATCCGTTCCGGGAGGTGAGAATGTCGACGAAGAGAACATAGAAAAGTTGCTGGAATGCGACGCAAGTGAGTCTGGGTTTGAACGACTGACTGACATAGAGATATCGAACAAAGCAATGGGAGTGAACGAGAACGAAGAAGAACAAAATGAAAGTGAAGAAGACGAGGCGCCTGCGCGGGCGACACACGAAACTGCTTTGCAGCACGTAGACGGATTGCTTCAATATTTAGAGGAACAAGAGGACGATGCACATCTGGCTGAAGAACTCATGTTAAGGAAAGTACAATTTATAATAAAGAAAAGGTGTTTCCAAAGCAAGCAAAAACGAGTGACTACTTTTTTTAAAAAGGTGTAACTCAACACTTNACACACGAAACTGCTTTGCAGCACGCAGACGGATTGCTTCAATATTTAGAGGAACAAGAGGACGAAGCACATCTGGCAGAAAAACTCATGTTAAGGAAAGTACAATTAAAATAAAGAAAAGGTGTTTCCAAAGCAAGAAGCAAAAACGAGTGACCAATTTTTTTAGAAATGTGTAACTCAACACTTTTTGTACAGTACTATGTATGACATTGTTTTTTGTTAACTGTTCTTTATTTTAGTGATTTAGACGTAGAGCAAAGGTTTCTGCTGTACTGTATATATATATATATATATATATATATATATATGTATGTATTTTAAAAGTTTTATTATGTTTTTTGTACTATAAAACATAGTTTTTATGGTGAAATATTTTTTTTCGTGTTTGCACCTCATTTTCAGTCTTTTTCCGGGTTATCCGCAATTTTTACTATCCGCGGTGCCCGGGCCACCCAATTCCGTGGATAATCGGGGCTGTACTGTATTATTATTTCCTTCAAAGTTCTATAATCAATTCCATTTCATAATAATTATTTAAATGCTTTTTGCTTCCAATTTATACCCATAGCTAAACTATAATAATATATTAAATTATCACTTATTATTTAATTTATAAATATGATTATACATAGTCTTAGTTTTTTAAAATAAAGAAATATTCAAATTTTTATACATCAGTAATTTTAAATCAAAACATTAATTTTGGTTCAAAAATAAAAATAATATGACTTGTGAAGTCATGTTTGGTAATTATTTACTAAGCCAAATTACAATGAACATTTACAGTTTTGAAAAAATTAAGATTAGGATGTTTATTTCCAGAAATTGAAATTTTTTAATGGTTTTATTTTATTCAAGACTAGAATATTTCTGATAAATTGCCTATCCTTCCTGATCCTGGTTGATTTTTGTACACTAGGGACAGATTCCTCTACAGCAACTGATTCAACCTCTACCAGTTTCATCCCGAGTGAGGATTCAGTTATCACCATTCCTGGCTGATCTCTCCTTCTTCCCCAACCTTGTCCTGTTCAGTTACCACTTTGATCTCATGACTTTCAATCTATAATATATCAAAGTAAGTTCCCCCTTGGTGTGCCTTTAGCACCTTGCCCCTGGGCATCTCGTTCCCTTGACCCTTTTCTTTCCTAGGAAACACCTGCTCCTCAAACACTACATTCCTCCTTACAATTATCTTGTTTCTTTCACAACTCCATAACATATATTAAACCTTGGTTCCTTGCTCATACCCCACCATGACACATGACTCTGCTTGGGAGTTCAGTTTCCTTTTGTCTACTCTCCCTGCCAATGCCTGGCACCCAAATACCTTCAGTCTTTCTATTTTTCCCTTATCAGGTTTCCTTTTCACACACAACTCATATGGTATTTGAAAATTTATTGCAGATGGTAGGCATCTATTTCTTTAGTAAACAGCTGTCATGACTGCTTCTCCCCAAAATTCTCTAGGTAACCCTGATTGAATCAGTAAACATCTAACAATATCAAAAATAGTCCTATTCTGCCTATCGGCAATACCGTTCTGTTGAGGAGTGTACGGCACAGTCCTATGAGCAATGCCTGATTTGTGAAACTGACTATGATACCCGCTACTGGTGTATTCTGAACCATTATCAGACTATAATACTTTATTTAATTCCGATACCATGTAATTTTTCGTCATTTGCTTGGTACCTACACAACACATCATGTACCTCATCTTTAGTTTTTACACATACTACCACCGTATATCTATGATATTCGTCTATCATTGTTGCTACATACTGTGCTTGGCGGACGAACAATAGAAATTTCCTTGAGCATTATAGATCATATAAAAAATATGTCGTAAAGTAGTGAATGCAGAAAAAAAAAAAAAAAAAAAGTATAACAGTGAAAGAATAAGAGATTTTATGGAAAAACCAAGATTTGTTTGATAAATAATAAATGATAAAATTGCAATAAATCATCAAAGCAGAAATATAAATTTGAAGTAGCCTATACATAAATGGAACCTCTAACAAGTTCCAAGATGTGAGTTGCAGATGACTTCAACTTTATTTTGTAAATATCAGTGCTAACTTAAATTAAAATACTGGGAAACTTAACTTAAATAAACTAAAGAATATAAACAATTTCCAAAATCCATCACATTTTATTTTATATCCAAGAAATTAAAAAGAAATAAGTAAAACAATCTTGTGTAAAAAATTAAAAATCTAATGATATTCATTGCTTTTCAAATGCCATAACTAAAGGATGCTACACGGAGATGTTAAAGCCTCTAAACATAATAGTAAGTCAATCTTTCAAATTAAGTATTTTCCCTGATCATTTGAAGTTACAGATAATATTGCCAATATATAAAAACGAAGATAGAAATAAATTGGAAAACTATAGACCCATTAGCTTACTAACATTTATTCAAAAATATTTTAAAGTATACTTTATATAAGGTTAACTTATTTATTATAAAAATAAAAAATAATATGTAAGGAACAGAGTGGATTCCAAAAAAATTAATCAACTATAATTACTAATTGCCAGCTAACTAAAAAAATTATTTTATTACTTGATAAAGGACAGGATGCTTATATTATATTCTGCAACTTATATAAGGCATTTGATTTAGTGAACCATGATATTCTGTTATATAAAATATACAATCTAGTAATTAAAGGTAATGCCTATAACGTTTTTAAATTTTACTTACTAAATAGAGCATAAACTGTACAAATAGTTGATGATGAAAAAGTACAAGTTGGCAAAAAATCCATACTGGGGTTTTACAAGAGAGCATATTAGGCCCTCTACTATTTCTTATTTATTTTAATGATTTACCAAGTATTATAGAAAACTGTTATGTAACACTATTTGCTGATGATACCAGGCTTATAACCAAAGGATCCAACCAAATTAATATTAGGCATATTACTGAAAAAAAAAAAATCCTTAGATAAATGGTTTTAAATAAATAGATTATTATGAAAGTTGAAAAGACACAGTACATACAAATTTGTAAACAAGGTAGGGATGAAGTACAAATTTTAAATACTTATTAAAAAATAATATGAAGCTGTTGTAGTGGAATTTTTAGGTTTGCAAATAGAAAAGAAATTTACCTGGTATGAACATATCAAGACGTTAGAACATAAACTTTCTACAATTTGTTATATGTTAAGAGCTTTGAGTTCAATGTTAGAGGAAAAAATTTCACTGATGATATATTATATATTTTTTCACTCTGCAATGATGTATGCAATTGAATTTTGGGGAAATTCAAGTCATAGTATAAAAATATTTTTGGTCCAAAAACAGCTCTACGTAATCTGATGTAAACCATTTTTCAAAGACAATGAAATAAAAACTCTATACATTGAATATGTCATTCATGTAATTAAATTTGTAAAATCAGATCATAGACAGTTTTTACAAAAATTAAAATGTTCATCAATACGATACTAAAAATGCCTATAATCTGCGAGTTATGCAGCATAAGAGTTCTTTATTCGAAAAAAGTCTTTATAACTCAGGTGTTACCTTTCATGCCATAACACAACCTTCCCTACAAATTTTAGAGCTATACCACCTCAGCCTTACACACTTGCTCTTCTACACCGTTATATGTATCAATTTTTACATCATCACCTATTCTCTCTGTTTCTACTATATACACATTATTCCTTCTTTTAACAGTGAACAATATTTCCTGCCTTTCTTGTCCATCACCACAGCCTTCTCACCTACAAATCCTTTTCTAAATGCTTTGTCCACAAGCTTTCCCACAGACCCTAGGTTTGGTACATGCAGGGTGATTCTAAAATCATGGGACAAACATCGAGGGGTGGTAGAGCTCAATGAAACAAACAATTATTGTATAGGAATATATGGGCGGAAGTGACGTGTTGAGGCACAAACACAAAAATAACACATGAAATGCAACACATTGTTTATTTACAACGTCGCCGCTAAATGCCTTGTTACAGCAATGTTTATAATAATTGCTCAAAATTGCTACCACCGACAGTAATGCAAGCTTGGTAGTGTCGGTGGAGTGATTGGCGATCAGATTCAAATACGCCGGGTATTTCACGCACGCCACCATTGTCAGCCAATCATGCCATATGAAGAGGTCGCCAAGCATGCGTGACTGTTGGTGGATGCATTTCCAGCAACTGTTTTAACATTTTCTGTACGGAATCACTCGTTACGTATGCTGCTAATGAACATTTTATTTTTCCGTTAACGTGTTATGCTTTAGCGTTTGTGCCTCAACGCGTCACTTCCGCCCATATATTCCTATACAATAATTGTTTTTTTTAGTTAGCTCTACCACCCCTCAATGTTTGTCCCATGATTTTAGAATCAACCTGTATAATACGTATGTGAAGGTAACTAACTGTCCAACAAGTAGTTATCTTCTCTGTGACTAAACTGCACCCTGAATGTAAAGCTTGCTGTTAACACCTATTTCCACTATGCCCACAATCTTTCTCGACATCTGTACAAACATTTCTTCCGACGGGAACATATGGTGTGATGCACATGAATCTAACAACCATTCCTAAATTTTTCCATTTTCCATGGACTCTTTCATACTGATTGCCTTATCTATTACCTGAAGAACAATTGAGTTCACTACTTTACCACTAGCCTTTATTGTTTTCTTCTCTTGGACGATACTTCTCTCCTTTAACTCTTACAGGCCCTAGAGTAATGTCTGAGTTTTCCACAGTTGAAGCACTTTATGTTGTGACACTGCTTCGAGATATGTCCTAATCTTCCGCAATTGTAGCAGATGTACTGTCATACATATTTGTTCTTACAGTGTGTTCTCTGCTGTATAATCATGGCCTGGGCTTCATCTTCCCATTGTTTTACTAGGTTATGTTTCACATCCTTTTCACTTTTCTGAAGCTTCCTTCTGTTCTCCTCTGTCAATAATCTTGCCTTGACCTAGGACAATTATAGGTTTTTCATGTCCACTCCCAGTGATGGTACACAACTAGTTAACTCATCTGTTATGTTTCCAATCACCATACCCGCTATCTGAAGTTCCATGAACTCATATCCGGCCTTGCACGTTCTCTTTCATAGCTGAGTTACCTTGACAAAATATTCCTGTATACTCATGTCCTTATTTTTGACAAGGTGAGTTAGTTGTTTCAAATTTATTGCCTCATTCCTAACCCTCCATCATTACAAAGTTCTTCCAATCTTGTCCACACCTTCTTCGCTGATTCAATATCCGTTATGTAACCTTCAAAGTTCTCTACTACATATTTGAAGATTATTGCTAGTGCTATCACATTGTTTCTGGAGCATCGTCTCGTTTCACCTTGAGATAGTACAAAACCTGGTGCCTCCTCATAACATACCACAGTATCACACACATCTTTCACAAATAACTCTTGTCTTACTTTCAAGGCCCACGAAAAATAATTATCCACTGTGAGCTTGGCCACATTCTTGTTCAATGTCTTTACCCCAACTGTCAATGACGCCATTACTTTTATAACTTCACAACTTACTGCCACTTTAATCAGCTTCTCTCACCCAACTCGTTACTCATATATTTCAGCGCATGGTATGCACCTGGGCCCATAGCCATGCCGTAGGGTACTTGTGAAAGAACCAAGTATCTTTGAATGCAAACTCTGAAAAAATTGTTGCACTCAACTGAAGCAATTTTAACTTAAAAGGTGACTGGCTTACTCCCACTAAAATTGATAGTGAATCAGAAATAGCAATTTTTTTGTCTTACTGAAGCATTAAAAGTGTTAAAGATATACTGAATCTTTTATTTAAAATAAAAATTACATTAAAAACTGGGCTATAAGTATAGTGTATTAATGTTTTGATGCAGCCCTTGCTGCATCTCCTAGTGAGCATTCATTGTGCAATGCCTCAACACCTGCCTGCACCAGGACATCATGTCACTGTCCTGAATGAGTTACCAGTGATTCTGAAATACACCTGGCCGGTAATTTTCTAGTTTAGGGGCTTTTCTGAAAATAATAAAAAAAACTCCAGAAAGTGGTATATTTCGACTCTACTAATAACGTAGAACACGAATATACTAGGGGCATTAACGTACGACGAATTTCCTAACATGTACCCACCTAACCTAACAGAACCTAACTCCACGATGGGTGAATCACTATTTTACGTTTTTAAACTAACCTAGGATTGTACGGCTCTAAACTAACCTAGGATTGTAAGGTTGTACAGTAATATAAGATTATACAATATTAAAAAAATCTCCGATCAACACCCTACAATCACAGACTACATGGGAACCCTATAATCCTACGTTATTTTAAATAACTACAATCCTAGGTTAGTTAAAATCGCTACAATCCTAGGTTAGTTTAAAAATGTAAAATAGTGATTCACCCATCGTGGGGTTAGGTTCTGTTCGGTTAGGTGGGCACATATTATACAATTAGTCATACGTTAACTACGCTACTATAGTCGTGTTCTGCGTTACCTACGAATAATCCAAGGTTAGTATAGAAAGAATGTGAAATTGTGCTGTATAAACGTCCGGAAAAAGCCTTGTTTGACTTACGTAATATAACTACATTTGCACGTTAAGCTACCGGATAGGATTTGTGGGTTTCACACTAAACTACGAATTTAGGATTTTAGGGATTTAAAGGAACGTAAAACCCACACAAATAATATAAATGCACTCACCAATGTAGGCGGGTTGTACATACTCTTAACGGCCCATTCAACGTCAGATCACTCGATGAAATCACAGTTTTCACGAAGCACCACATACGCGAATATAACGCACTGAAACACTCATTTACAGCCGAATATATATACAGAAGCACTCGTTAATAGGCTAATATAACGCAGAAACGTAGTCTTGCTTGCTTTTTTTCCGTCTTAAATCACGAACGAAGCACCATCGAACTGACCACGACCGCTGCCTGCATGCATACTAACGTAAGGCCGGCGATGACATCTAACGCCGGTAGATTGCGTGAAATCTGCACTGCGTAGCCATTAATAATGGCGGCACACGTTAGTCAACGTAAACATCAGTTACTCGTACATGTAGCGAGTATTTTTAATATGTTGTACTTATTTTAACAGTACGGCCGCTTCAATATCAACTAGGTAAGCTGTGCTGAATTCATTAAAACAACTTCTGTTGACATAAAACGTTTCGTTCAAAACGTAAACAAACTGTCAGAAACAGTCACCTCACAAACTTGTTCAATTTTTAAAAATATGTTGTACTTATTTTAAAGCTATGCCCCCAATATATTCGTGTTCTACATTATTAGTAGAGTCGAAATATACCACTTTCTGGAGTTTTTTTAATTATTTTCAGAAAAGCCCCTAATCTAGAAAATTACCAATTTTATTTTCTTGTGACATGAAGTGGGTATTAATATNTATTATTTTCAGAAAAGCCCCTAATCTAGAAAATTACCAATTTTATTTTCTTGTGACATGAAGTGGGTATTAATATGTTGTAATATAATATAATATGTTGTAATGTAATAATACTTTAAAAACCCTAATTTTGAAGTGCAGTGAAATTTAAAAATTTTGTTGGAATCGAAAGCTATTTGGCACTGTTTATATACACAAGAAGTGGAGGGATACAATTTGGTTGACAGTTTAAGTAATCAAATCTTCCAAAAGTGGTAAGTTAACAATGAACAATACCTACGTACATGGAATTCCTTCCTCAAAGGCTATGGCTTGCAGTTGAAGTCTCATGGTTACATGCTTCAAATACTGCTGCATTCCAGTTCTGGGCACGTAAAGATGGTGGGACATTTAGAATGGACCCATTATCAGTCTGAAGTATTCCTTTTTATTTTATTGCCCCAGTAAGGAAAAAAAAGCTACAAAAAGATGTACCCTCAACTGGGTTGACTTTGGCTATTTTTTTGCTCATTTTGTCCTAAAATCTGCGTAAACAGACCAACAGTCATAAACTGTTATTTTTCCAATATTTTTATTGGAGAGAAGAGATTTCAACGAACAATTTAACATCCTATTAAAAAATATTACACATTTTTTAACCTTTAAAACTTAACTCCGAAAAAGTGGTACAATCTCACCTCAAAATGGGCTGACTTTGTCTCGAGGTGTGATAGAGTTTGAATAATCGTCTAGAAAGACCAGTGAGATAATGCAACTCCATTGTTTCCTTTACAAATATCAATCTATTAGATAAATACATAGAGATCCGCCCATAATTTTTTTATACAAGCTAGCACATCTACTTAGTGGAATTCACACGGGAGATAGCGCCACTTGAATGTTTTTTCAAGTGGTGGGACAAAGTCACCTCATGGTAGACAAAGTCACCCTGGTTGATGGTATATAAAAAGAATATTAAGTACAAGTTAGACACTTACGATTGCCAGCTGGTCATCATGCATCCGGCAGAAGATCATGTGCTGGCCATAGAAGAAGGACTCTTCTATCCTCTGGGTAAGCAAGCGTTCCTCCCAGGGCAACTCGTACAGATGCGAGATGAAGGTCTTGTTTTGGAACTCAGTTGGCTGCCGGATCACCAGTGAGTCGAAAATGCTGCCCCCTCCACCACCACCCTCGTCCTCGCTGAAGTCCTTCATCTGCTGCAGTGTGGACACTGCTCGCCGATTCGCCTCCAGGTCCATGTCATCTGCAGAGTCCTCGAACCTGGGGGTCGTGCTCGTGGTGGTTGTCGTGTGTGACAGTCTCTTCACCTGCTCGTTCACTTGCCTGTTGAACACATTATTCATTCCAACTCAGTATTCAACCTGTTACTAGGCAGACTGCACTTAACTGATTAATGTATTCAAAGTTTTGCCTGTACCAAGGGTGTACAGAGATATGGGAGTGACTTTCAGCTTATCAATTAGTATAAATGTTATTGATAAGCCTTTAATTGTGATAAAAATATGATGTATTTTATTCTGTAGTGAGGTAAGAAGTTTTTACTCTCCAAATTTGTTCTAATCAACATGTTCATCAGCATTACTAACACCAGTTTAACATCTCTCCACTTGCCTTCAGTGTATCCCCTAGTTGGCAAACTTGAGGCTACGTCACTGGTCATTACATGCATTCAAGGTATATACAAGGAGAACAGACATGTTCCCTGCACTCTTGAACATTAGCTTCATAAGGTAAATAATGTTAAAAGTTTGAATTTTTAAAACACACATTTGAGAACAGAAAAGTTAATGATGTTAAGGACTCCATGATCTGTAAATTTTGGCCTACTTAACTACTTCTTGGTACGGTACTTAAGGTGGGCATGAGTCATATTCGGTCTGGCCTGCTATTCCCATGAGCATGATGCTTTGAAGTTCACAAACATGGAAGACCCAGTAAGCAGACGAGACAGGGTGATTAGCCCAGTGCCTGATTGCCCCTGAACCCAGGAAAACATTCCTCTCTGAGGCAACAAAAAGTCCCTGGGATTGAATTCAAGAGTCTCATAAAGTTAGGCTGCCAAATTACTACTATGCAAGCATAGAAGGTGTGGTTTTATTGTATAAATTTAATGAGCATACACATTTATATATAATGCAACAAATTTGCTATTGTAACAATTTCTGAATGCACCATCATGCTCCATAGAAAATACAACTTATCATATCATACTATGTACTTTACAACAAATACCTTTTGTGTTTTCTTGCTTGCTATAAATAGCAAGTGACTATCAGTTGATAAGTGTTAATGTATCATTAAGGTATGCAAAACTGTTGTGTAAATGGAAAGGTCAAAAATCAACCAGAGGCTTCTCTCTGTATCGCTGTATACATTAACAAAATTGAATGTGTTGTTTCTCTCCTTCTCCTTTCAAATTGCATTGCTTCTAGCCTCCCCCCTCTGCTTTAGTTGGATACTGCCCTGTTCTTGGGTAAAAATTTCATTCAGGAACACAAGGAGGGGTTCGAGAAAAGTACTCATTGATGGACAATTAGAAGAGGGGAGGTAGCATACTATGATGGCTGATTAAAAAGTCATGGCTACTATTGTTTATCTCCCAAAAGTGACCCAACACAGGAAATGTACTATGTAAGGTTGAAAGTGTACAACAAGTATATTTAAAGGTGACAACACATGGGGTATGAATGCAGGAATGTCCAGCAAGGAAGGAAGACAAACATGGCTGCTTGAAATCACCGTTTAAATGATATATTCTCGCACCAACTGTATACACTCATTTGAATGAATACTTATCGTACGAGTACGAGCTGTTTAACATCCTTCAAAGTAGTCTCCGATGTTTTCCATGGTTTGTTGCCAGCGATGAGGCAGACTGGAAATACCATCGGCTGCATGAGATCCATCGGTGTGCACCACCTCTTGACGAAATGCTGTGACGAGTCTGCCTCATCGCTGGCAACGAACTATGGATAAACTCAGAGATTACTTTGAAAGATGTTAAACAGCTCGTACACATAAGATACGAACCTGTTCAAATGAGTGTAAACAGTTTGTACAAGAATATATCAATTAAACTGTGATTTCAAGCAGCCATGTTTGTCTTCCTTCCTTGCTGGACATTCCTGCGACAATACCCCATGTGGTGTCACCTTTAAAACGTACTTGTCGTACCCTTTCAACTGTACATAGTATATTTCCTGTGTTGAGTCATTTTTGGGAGATAAACAATAGTTGCCATGAATTCTGAATCAGCCGTCATAGAAGAATGGAGTTCATGAACAATAAAGGTACCTATGTGAAGCAAGAGGAAGACAGATATTCTCAAAGAACATGGAAGTTCTACAGCAGAGTGAGAGGATTACCTGCGTTTAGCAGTTGATTCAATATTCACAGTTCAGTATCATCAAGTAAATAAAAAGTAATATATAATCTGCCCAATGTTTCAGATTATTTGTGATTATAAAGACAATATTGGCAAGAATGAAATATGTAGACTGTAAAGCCTTTAACATTGTTTACATTAAAAATATTGTGAAATAAAGGCAACCAATCTAAAACATGCTTGCCAGTGTAGTAGAATCTCATAGCTACTATAGTCACGCCGGCCTATGAACGGACTTTGTTCCGCCTGCCCTAATGAAAGAGCGATACATAAGGACTCGTGAATCACCAACCCTGCTCAACAAAGGTAACTGGCAGATGGGCAGATGGGTCCATTGTTGCCTCATTCAGCAGAAACAATTGAAGTGGCATTGTGTGCAGGAAGCTCTTTCAGATAATACACAGTGACAGAAGATGAGACAGGTGGGAAAAAATGGAAAGTGTTGCAGTTGTGAAGCAGCATTGGTAACTTGTGTGCACCAGTATTTTGAATGTTCTAGCTGTATTAAATGTTGTAAATTTTTGCTGTTATTACTATTTCTCACCTATATCACATTTCTTATTAGATTATAAGAAGAAACTATCAGTGATGTAGTTACACTGTTAAAATGAAACATCTAATTCAATTTTTTAATATGACATACTGTAATATCACACGTTTATTTGTTATCTCACTGCTAATTTTAGNTAAAATGAAACATCTAATTCAATTTTTTAATATGACATACTGTAATATCACACGTTTATTTGTTATCTCACTGCTAATTTTAGTGTAGGACATTATACCCACTATATTAATTGTATTCATGTCTTGTAGTTTAACATTTGCTTAGAAATAACCATCTGTGTTATGCTNGCGTAGAAGGACATTAATTATACCCACTATATTAATTGTATTCATGTCTTGTAGTTTAACATTTGCTTAGAAATAACCATCTGTGTTATGCTACAAAAAAGTGCATGGTTTGCATGTTATAGTCTAAATGTAATTAATATAAAACTGTAAATGACCCCAGTAGGAGAGAGTTTGAAGTTGTACGTTAATACTGCCTGAACTGACAACAAGGTAAGGGTCATAAATGCAAGCTCACTGACCTTAACTAACAGGGAAGGGGAAGAGGGTAGCTTTGAAGAGTACATTTTTTGTGTATGGGCCAGAGTGCCTACCCCTATAAATACAGCTGCATCAAGAGGGTCAGAATTCTGTGATAGCCATCTGACGAATGTGAAAGTGTGGCAAATGATAAATGGATGTTGGGCCTTCGAGGGATGTCAAAGAAGAATACTAGTGGCGAACGAGAGCATGAGTAACTGCAGTGGATGAGAGAGAGAAAGAGAGAGAGAGAGAGAGAGAGAGAGAGTGGGGG
>NQII01000456.1:440915-472906 GCA_002778355.1 Clitarchus hookeri | reverse complement strand
TGTGGTAGATGGGTGGGCTTGAGGCACTTCGGAACATTCCGGACAGGAAAGACTGGTGTTATCTGGACCAAAACAATGTGGAACTGAATGGACAAATGATACAGACTAGTTTGTAAATACTGGAATGGACAGATATCAAATATATAATTTTATCAGTAATTTGAAAGGCATTAGAAAATCTTTTTATAAAGACTGGTTTTACATATTTGACTGGGTGAATGTCTGTGAAATTACAGATGATTATAAAAATATTAATTCTAAATAGCAATTAATAGCCAATATTATTAAGATATTACTTTAAAGTAGTTTTTAAACCCTTTTTAAAATAAATTAGGAAATTATTATTAGCTCTAGTATTTAACTAAGACCTACATCCCTTAAAGAACCTGACTGTGCCTAGAGGCATTGGAAAATTGTAACAATACATATGTATAGTTTTTTTNACCTACATCCCTTAAAGAACCTGACTGTGCCTAGAGGCATTGGAAAATTGTAACAATACATATGTATAGTTTTTTTATCAGTCCTGTAATAAAATGCTAGATAGATGTTACGCTGTACTAAATGTAGCTACTGCGATGATTCATGNTTTTTTTATCAGTCCTGTAATAAAATGCTAGATAGATGTTACGCTGTACTAAATGTAGCTACTGCGATGATTCATGACTAAGTGTTGTTGGTAGCACTCAATTTAGTGTGAAGACAGCTGCATGTCGATGTTTAATAACTGATAAGCCAACTTAGTAAAAAAACCCAGTAAATTTAAAAACAAATACCAGCACAACTTGTTTCAACTCACAAGCCAGCTTCGGCATGAACCATTTCTAAATATGATTTTTACTAAAGTTTTAAAGAAAATATTTCCTTTCACATTCCTATTTAGCAGATTTGTACACAGTGGATATTTTGGTTGAANACTAAAGTTTTAAAGAAAATATTTCCTTTCACATTCCTATTTAGCAGATTTGTACACAGTGGATATTTTGGTTGAAACAAAACAGCTGAATAAATAATAACAGTAAATAATTTATGATGTTATTCATAAAAACAAAAATGCTTTCAAGGTACAGTAATAAACAAGGTAGGTATTTCATACTGTAGTGACAGCCCTTGAAATGACAAGACAAGAAATGTGGGCTGTCTTGTAGTTAAATAAGGAGATACCCAAACTGAGAAACAAGTGAATTCATGATTGAAGAAAACAAGCATGCTCNACTAAAGTTTTAAAGAAAATATTTCCTTTCACATTCCTATTTAGCAGATTTGTACACAGTGGATATTTTGGTTGAATCAAAACAGCTGAATAAATAATAACAGTAAATAATTTATGATGTTATTCATAAAAACAAAAATGTTTTCAAGGTACAGTAATAAACAAGGTAGGTATTTCATACTGTAGTGACAGCCCTTGAAATGACAAGACAAGAAATGTGGGGTGTCTTGTAGTTAAATAAGGAGATACCCAAACTGAGAAACAAGTGAATTCATGATTGAAGAAAACAAGCATGCTCNCTGTCTTGTAGTTAAATAAGGAGATACCCAAACTGAGAAACAAGTGAATTCATGATTGAAGAAAACAAGCATGCTCTGAGAAAAAAAACACTGGCTGTCTTCAAAGTTTTAAATATTTTCTACAGGCACAAAACCTGACTGATGAAATCAAACTTGGATTGTAGTGGGCATAGCTATTGAATGCGATTTAATAAAGACTTACTCATCATCTGCAGGCCCCAGCTTGAGGAACATCCTCTCGACAGCTGCCATGGAGATGTTGTAGAACTCCTTTACTCCGAATGTTTCAAAGAAGTATTTAACTGGGGTCATACTGTAGCAGGATGCCAGAGACGTCCTTGGATAGTAGAGAATGAAGGACAGGCACATCTCTTGCTTGGTGGAGTACCCACCCTGAAAACAAATACTGCATCCAGTGAACATCCTGGCACAGGCATCATCACATGAGAGCACTGTCAATAAGAAATATGATGAGTACCAAGCACGATGGGTGTTGAGTTTGGATCCATGGTAAATGGTAATACAAGAACTTGTGTGAAAGTTTTATGTGTAATGATGTGAAGCCACTGCCCATTACCAAATTAGAGGATAACAGTAAAACCCTGTTAAATCATGCTTAAGAAGCAGGAAATCTTATTAAAAGGGTTAAATTATACACTATCTGATCAAAATTATCAAGACACCCACGCAAAACTGTCCCTCGGATATACTGCCCAATAGCAGAAGTTAATATGAAGTGAGTCCACCCTTGGTCCTTATTACAGATCTAACCCTGTGGGGGAGACTGTCAACAAGGTGTCTGAANAATATGAAGTGAGTCCACCCTTGGTCCTTATTACAGATCTAACCCTGTGGGGGAGACTGTCAACAAGGTGTCTGAACATCTCCGGGGAATGACAGACCATTCTCCTGCAGCGCCGTAACAAATCTAGTAGGTTATGTGGATTGCCGGAGTCTGGCGTGCAGTCACTGTTCCATTTCACCACAGAGACGTTCAANACAAATCTAGTAGGTTATGTGGATTGCCGGAGTCTGGCGTGCAGTCACTGTTCCATTTCACCACAGAGACGTTCAATGGGATTGAGGTCAGGCCTCTGAGCTGGCAAGTCCATTTCTGGAATCCTACTGACCACATGATCAGTCATGAACAGACCATGCTTTATGACAGGGAGCATTGTCATGCTGAAACACCAAACTTGTCTTCTACCGCAGACAACATGCAGCTGGTCAAAATGTCCTTATAGTTTTCCGCCTTTAACATGCCCCATCCATAGCATTAAAAGAGGACCAAATCCCTTCCATGAAAAACATCCCCACATCTCACTCCACCTCTGCTGATTTTCACAATGGNCATTAAAAGAGGACCAAATCCCTTCCATGAAAAACATCCCCACATCTCACTCCACCTCTGCTGATTTTCACAATGGAGCTTATACATGCTGCCATGTAGCATTTGCCTGGTATTAGCCACACCCAAACCATTCCATTGGACTGCCACATGGTACAGAGTGATTTATTACTCCAAATCACACATCTCCGGTCGTCCACATTCCATTGGTAGCGCTCTTTACACCAATGAACATGGTGCTTTCAGTTACATGAAAAAATACGTTTTGAAATAAGTTTTAGTTGTGTCAAAGTACTTTTTATGTGTACTGAATGTGATAATTAGTTCATTTTAATATTCAAAAGCAAAAGTAAAAAACAAATTCATAAAATTATGAATATTTTTTTTAGTTTTTACCATATGTATGCTAAACATAGCCAACAGGCAAGCTGGTACATACAAAGGTGGGGCGGGTCCTGTTGGTGGTCTGGTAGGTACACTCGGTAACAATCTCATCGCCAGGAAGGACCTTCACCTCGCGCTCCAGCAGACGGTTCTGCTGGTAGTTGAAGTCGTAGTGGCCATCCTGGGCGATGCGGCCTACCTCCTTGCCATCCCGGATGTGTCGAACGCGTATCTTTCGGCCCGCAAGGTGGGAGTGGAGTAGGACTGACACCAGCGTGATGCCAGTCTGCGGGAACATCTACAACACCAGAACACACTCAGCATACCCTCCTGGTAACCGAGGATTTTGCGCATTCAATGCAATACAACTATACAAAAATTTAATATATTTTATTGCCAATAAACATGAACATGTAACAGACATTGCCAAATTACTTAACAATCAGAAAAAACTAATTCACATTAGACATAAAACCGAAACTGAAATCGTGTAAAAAAAAAAACGTAAGTATACCAACAAAATAAAATAACACAGATAATATTATCATTTTAAGTTAGTAAAACCAGCATTGCTGCAGCACAGCCAGTTGCTGCAGCAGATTCTGCTGTGTAAACTGCTGCTAGCAACATTTTTTTAAAGAGGATTGTTAGTTTGTTCAATTTCTGCTGCATGGTTTTAGGATATTGAAAGTGAATATTTTTAACGAATCCAAAAGTGAATTTCACATCTAAAGTAAAAAAAAAAAATCACAATTGAACAAGCTGGTAACAAAGTAAAAATTTTCCAATTTTTCATGCTCCTTCTTTATTACGGCGGAATGGCATTAAGGATAGAGCACTGCAGCATTGCTTTGCCCACCGAATATGTTCCATGCCCTTTACCTTTGTAACCTATGGGTTTATTACAAAAATCAGCATACTACTATAACCAATACATTTTTTCACACGTCAATACCATACAAATCTCTACAACATTTCATTACTTTCTTCTCACATCTTGACCCACCAGAGATCCCCGAGAAAACCAGCCGACCAGTGGCACTGTCCAGCACGATACCCATATGTGAAAATCTGTAGGTGACTCCGCCAGGAATAGAGCCCAGTTTGCTTGGAGGGAGGAGAGTAGTCTAACCACTACACCACCCTAGCCCCCACGCAGGTGCTCAAGATCAGAGCACATTATTCATATGGTGATTGCATTGTGGGAAGGGGAATTAACTAGTTTGGTGGGGAAGTTCTTGCATTCTCGTGCTGCTCCATACTCACCTCGCTTAACCCTAATCGGCTCTCAAGACCTCAATGTTAAGAGCAACCCAAATCTCTTCACTCACTCACTAACTCAAGTATCCCCGCCTCACGCCTTACACTTTATAAATAAACATGTTTAAATATATAAATGGTATTATGAAATGTATAACTCACAACCATAACAATGCTAAATATTTACATATTTTTTATTAAATGAATAAATCTTTTTTCCTGGTGTGAGGCACTCCTAGGCACGAGGCCATGTGTTGCCACACCTGTCACACACCCTTAATGGCAGCCCTGTGTGTAGTACGTAACTGATGTGTTTACAAGATAATAAGTCAAGCAGAAGTTTCTCATTATTCTACAAACAACTACTATGCCAACAGACACACACACACACACACCTCTCTCTCTCTCTCTCTCTCTCTCTCTCTCTCTCTCTCTCTCTCTCTCTCTCTNAATATGAAGTGAGTCCACCCTTGGTCCTTATTACAGATCTAACCCTGTGGGGGAGACTGTCAACAAGGTGTCTGAATATCTCCGGGGAATGACAGACCATTCTCCTGCAGCGCCATAGCAAATCTAGTAGGTTATGTGGATTGCCGGAGTCTGGCGTGCAGTCACTGTTCCATTTCACCACAGAGACGTTCAATGGGATTGAGGTCAGGCCTCTGAGCTGGCCAGTCCATTTCTGGAATCCTACTGACCACATGATCAGTCATGAACAGACCATGCTTTATGACAGGGAGCATTGTCATGCTGAAACACCAAACTTGTCTTCTACCGCAGACAACATGCAGCTGGTCAAAATGTCCTTATAGTTTTCCGCCTTTAACATGCCCCATCCATAGCATTACAAGAGGACCAAGTCCCTTCCATGAAAAACATCCCCACATCTCACTCCACCTCTGCTGATTTTCACAATGGGGCTTATACATGCTGGCATGTAGCATTTGCCTGGTATTAGCCACACCCAAACCATTCCATTGGACTGCCACATGGTACAGAGTGATTTATTACTCCAAATCACACATCTCCGGTCGTCCACATTCCATTGATAGCGCTCTTTACACCAATGAACATGGTGCTTTCAGTTACATGAAAAAATAAGTTTTGAAATAAGTTTTGGTTGTGTCAAAGTACTTTTAATGTGTACTGAATGTGATAATTAGTTCATTTTAATATTCAAAAGCAAAAGTAAAAAACAAATTCATAAAATTATGAATATTTTTTTTAGTTTTTACCATATGTATGCTAAACATAGCCCACAGGCAAGCTGGTACATACAAAGGTGGGGCGGGTCCTGTTGGTGGTCTGGTAGGTACACTCGG
Organism: Clitarchus hookeri; assembly: GCA_002778355.1. Lineage (NCBI taxonomy): Eukaryota > Metazoa > Arthropoda > Insecta > Phasmatodea > Phasmatidae > Clitarchus > Clitarchus hookeri. Next base: position 467,080 of record NQII01000456.1, on the reverse strand, counting down.
TGACAATCTCATCGCCAGGAAGGACCTTCACCTCGCGCTCCAGCAGACGGTTCTGCTGGTAGTTGAAGTCGTAGTGGCCATCCTGGGCGATGCGGCCTACCTCCTTGCCATCCCGGATGTGTCGAACGCGTATCTTTCGGCCCGCAAGGTGGGAGTGGAGTAGGACTGACACCAGCGTGATGCCAGTCTGCGGGAACATCTACAACACCAGAACACACTCAGCATACCCTCCTGGTAACCGAGGATTTTGCGCATTCAATGCAATACAACTATACAAAAATTTAATATATTTTATTGCCAATAAACATGAACATGTAACAGACATTGCCAAATTACTTAACAATCAGAAAAAACTAATTCACATTAGACATAAAACCGAAACTGAAATCGTTTAAAAAAAAAAACGTAAGTATACCAACAAAATAAAATAACACAGATAATATTATCATTTTAAGTTAGTAAAACCAGCATTGCTGCAGCACAGCCAGTTGCTGCAGCAGATTCTGCTGTGTAAACTGCTGCTAGCAACATTTTTTGAAAGAGGATTGTTAGTTTGTTCAATTTCTGCTGCATGATTTTAGGATATTGAAAGTGAATATTTTTAACGAATCCAAAAGTGAATTTCACATCTAAAGTAAAAAAAAAATCACAATTGAACAAGCTGATAACAAAGTAAAAATTTTGCAATTTTTCATGCCCCTTCTTCATCGTGGCTGAATGGCATTAAGGATAAAGCACTGCAGCATTGCTTTGCCCACCGAATATGTTCCATGCCCTTTACCTTTGTAACCTATGGGTTTATTACAAAAATCAGTATACTACTATATCCAATACATTTTTTCACACGTCAATACCATACAAATCTCTACAACATTTCATTACTTTCTTCTCACATCTTGACACACCAGAGATCCCCGAGAAAACCAGCCGACCAGTGGCACTGTCCAGCACGATACCCATATGTGAAAATCTGTAGGTGACCCCGCCAGGAATAGAGCCCAGTTTGCTTGGAGGGAGGAGAGTAGTCTAACCACTACACCACCCTAGCCCCCATGCAGGTGCTCAAGATCAGAGCACATTATTCATATGGTGATTGCATTGTGGTAAGGGGAATTAACTAGTTTGGTGGGGAAGGGCCTCACAAGTTCTTGCATTCTCGCGCTGCTCCATACTCACCTCGCTTAACCCTAATCGCTCTCAAGACCTCAATGTTAAGAGCAACTCAAATCCCTTCACTCACTCACTAACTCAAGTACCCCCGCCTCACGCCTTACACTTTATAAATAAACATGTTTAAATATATAAATGGTATTATGAAATGTATAACTCACAACCATAACAATGCTAAATATTTACATATTTTTTATTAAATGAATAAATCTTTTTCCCGGGTGTGAGACACTCCTAGGCACGAGGCCATGTGTTGCCACACCTGTCACACACCCCTAATGGCAGCCCTGTGTGTAGTACGTAACTGATATGTTTACAAGATAATAAGTCAAGCGGAAGTTTCTCATTATTCTAAAGTGAAATGGTAAGAATGTTGAAACTTGAAGATTAGACTGGATCGGCCATACCTTTAACATAAAGCAAACAACTACTATGCCAACAGACCCTCTCTCTCGCTATCAGTTTATAATATGTGTAGTCAGCTGACTGGAATGCCTGCCTTACCCTCTGCGTACACTGGGAGTTGCAGTAGCCGGCTGTGCGGTACTCCAGCTGCCGCGGGGGAATGATGTGCAGTGGACTCACTGTGACACCACTGACCAGTATCCCACCTTCATGTTTACGCAGGTTCTTCGTGTAATACACTCGAAGGCCAGAGCTGTCCTTCACTGCAACACACACACCTCTGCTAAAATAAATCATATACACTCTTTAACTACTTGGTATTAGCGATACTAATATAAAAAAAACTTTAGTTCACTGTAGAACTTAATTTATGGAATGGAAACTTTTAAACCGTGTTAAAGGCCAGCACTTTTGAAATTGCAATCATTATCGACATAGCAAATGTGACTTGTTTTATGTATACAGCATGTAATGGCACTTTGTGACAGGATATGAAAATGGTTACAGTACACATGTATATTTCTGGTTTAATACTGTCTTAAGTCTCTATAACACTCCAAAATTATAACTGCAAACACCAGGGCATGAATGAGTAGCATATATGAGGGGTAGGTGTTGACTGACAAATTGGCAGAGGGCAGAAAATGCAAAAGCAGTCAGAATAAAGCAGTTCATATATTGCAACTGTCCCTCAGATCAGTTAGCTATACAGTACTGTCAATAAATTTATAATTGAATATTAATGAAAGTAGAAAATTCATTTGTCTTGATAAATATTTGTACTTTACTATTTATAAAAAGTTTATATTAGCGGAGAACAGATTAGTATGGTTTCACTGCTGACAAAAAATTCGGTGAGGTTCTGGCCTAAAAAAATTAATGTGCATATACAGAAGTGATTTACATTACATGCAACCCCGACAGTTTTCCCCACATTACGTATCACTGCTACTGTAAAATTTTTTTTTTTTTTGCCCATATTGTGAATAATTCCTTTTAAATTCCCTGCACATAATTTGTCTTCCATGTCACAAATATTTTGAAACTATTACCTCGCTTGAGCATTGGGTTGTCATAATGTATCTCCAGCATGAAGTAAGTAGTCTTGTGATCTTCAGCCAAGGGCAGTCCTATGTGGCTTGGAAAGAATTCTCCTGGCAAAAAAAAAAGTTATTGGTTTGCCAAAATTTTTTACATTCATTTACAAAACATTTTCAGAAAATAAATGATAGCTTCTTCAGCATGATTACATATTTTTAAGGAGTGACAAAGTTTTGAATACTACACAAATAGTAAAATATTTACAAGTTTTGAGGTCATTGGTCATTATTCTATGGATAAGAGAAGAGGTCTATTTGTAAGAGAGAAATATTTTAATACCTACCATCCTAATTTCTGATATAGTTATATAGAAAAACCCTTTTTATAAACTTATTAGGGAATGGGAGACACTTTAAACCAGTATTAACTATTTTATCTACCAGATGAGCACAAAAAAAATGGCAAATTTTGTTCCACACACAACTACAGAAATTTAAAAATAAATAAACATAATCTGCATCATTCAAAATAGTTTCTGTTCCAACCTCACATCCATGCCAAAAAACCATCTGTCATGCATGAAGAAATGGGACTCTCATGAGACTAAGAAGTCTCAGAAGGTACTATCCCTGTTTTCAAACATCCTGTTCTTCAAGAATTCATCTAGATGCATAAACATGTGGTGATCTGATGATGCTAAGTCTGTATAATAGCGAAGGAGCAGAATTACTTCATAATTCAGACCACTCAGCCTCTGTTTACTACATTTTTACATGAGGTTTGGCAATGTTGGCCAAGATTAGGGGGCCCTTCCTATTGACCAACAACGGCTACTTTTAACACAACTGTGGGTGCATTTTGTCCATTTTAGCATAGTATGAGACGGTGCTAATGGTTTAACCAGAAGGGAAGAAACTGTATTGGACAACATATAGTACTGTTCAGGATAACAGTAAAACTGTGTGAGGTACCAACGTTGTTCTTGGAAAGAGTTTGGGGGTTTCACCTATTTCTAACCACTGCCCACTTTGCTAGCGATTATTACAAAGGATCGACTACCGCACATCATGACAAGATGGAGTAGGGGCTTATTGTGTTGCTGGCCCAACATATTATTACAGATGTCTTAACCGCTGCTATTTGTAATGTGGTTCCCAGTTGTCAATTTTTTCATAAAGGTACCATATTTGCATATTAATGATAGTAAATGATTAAACTATAAATAAACTATCAGAGAAGATGTTGGTGCATGGATTTCCCTTAACACAAATTGCCAAAGCATCATTATAAAATCATGACACATATTCTCTACCTTCCTCATCTTGGAGACTCCTGTCACAGGTGCTAAATTTTTCAAACCAGTGAGGCACTGTCTATCCTGAAGTTTCACCTACTTCCCATACACTTACAACATTACTATTTGCTTTGCTGTCAGGTGTCCCAGCTTGAACTGATGCAACAAAATTACCTGTAAATTTTGCTGTTCCAACACATTGCACAAACCACAGAACCACATCCTATGACACCCGTAGTTTCACTGAAAATTGTGTGAGACCTCTGGCTATTGAGAGTTTTATTGCAGATTACTCACTTCCATCTTTCATTTGTCCTGTACAATAGGAGGCCGGTTGTGCTGAATGTTGACAGCGTACATTTTAGAAATATATTTTTTACATCTGGTGCCTTCTTAAAAACTCCACATGAAATTAATTGGCGTTTTCTACATACACTATGTAGTCAAAAGTCACAGACACCCATTTGTGCTGGTGGCAATGGTGCCAGCCATTTTCCCTGTAGATATGGCCAGAGTTGCCAAGTATTCTAGTAAAGGGTAGGTCCTATTCCAAGGACCCAGAGACCAACATTTTAATTTAACATACATTGTGGCCAAGGCTAGTAAAAATGTATCAGTAGTACAATGAAGCTAAAAAATAAAACAAAAATGCTATGAGCCTTAATTTACTAATTAAATGTTTTGTGATGGTAAGCCGTAAGAGAGATTATCAGTGTGTTTGAACACTTTCCTAATGTGCAGTCCTCTGCATGCCTGAACCACTCCTTTGCCAGACCTATGACCTTGCATTGTGGATAGGAGAATAACAATCCTTATAGAGGAAGGGCGTGGAAAACATGTAACTGTCCACATGCCAGAGTTAATTGATTCATCAATTACATTAATTGCCCCAAAACATTATCTATATTATGTTGCATTGTCCACGCATCAATATAAAAGGGTTCTGTAACATGCATTATTTTTTATCTATAACAACATAGTGTAGTTTCTACCCTCTTTTGTCTGACATTTATGATCAACTTCTTTGTACACATTGGTGTTATCTGAACCATGTGTTTATAGGAAGAGAGGTCTAACCTTGAGAGCCAACAGCCCACGCGATGATAGGAGTGAGGCACTGCTCCCACATAGGAGGCATGCTGCTGCTGTAGCAGGCGGTTCCTTTGTGGGACACGTAGCTCTCGAACAGCGAGGCAGACTCCTCTGGTGGCACACACTGGTACAGCAGCATGTGGTGGATGAAGCCTTCGTTGGATTGCTGAAGGATTGGCTCATACTGGTAACCAATAGCACTTTGTGTCACTCCCACAGGGATGCAACAACTGCAGTACCTATGCATTTTGTTTGCATAGCAAGGAAATGCAAAGAAAAGCTATCTGTGACTACAGTGGACTCTGAAGCACTCAAAAATTTAAAACAAATGAAACTACAATTTCCTGGAAGCAACAGTAGCCATCAAACTTTGCTACATCAACTTATTCCTTGATATTGTACGAAACATAAAATGTCTTACATCTGAAGTCAAATTACAAGGAGTGCCAGCAAGAATGGTTCCTGGAGATAGCAGAATTTACCCAAGAAATGTTTGCTTTGTTAAAAAATTAAAATTTTAGCTGAATTTGAAAATATTTTGTGCTGATATGTGAAAAGCATAAATTGATCTAGAATATTTCTTTCTTTGCTTTTGCAACTAATCTAACAGGATATACTAAAATCACAAAATGGGGAAAGTAAAAGTATCTTGCCATTTGTTCATAAATGGTTACAGTAGTATTTATATGCATGGAGTTCCCATTTCATCCTATATTGTTCCTCTCATGTTCCATGGTGGTAACTTAGTTTGATGCAGCATGAATCAAAAATCGAATGTTCATGGGTCTGACCTTGAACAATTCAGCAACCCCACTACTGTTGCAACAATAATATTTTTAAGACTTTATAGCACTTTTTGTTGTTAGCAATATGATGCAATAACTGCAATAGCTACATTGCACAAATTGCATTGCCGGTGTCATTTTCTAGTACTATGAATGTATGTAATGTCAAGTTGCAATATTCTCTTCTGGCATAGGAAAAACAATTATATTGAATGCATGCTGCATTTGAGGCTCGAATTACATTTTACTTACAGTATATGTAGTAAAGAACATCCTCAAGAATAATAACACATATTATTAATTTTAAAACATTTGCATAAAGTTGTTTAGAATTACTATACAAAGCTAATGTTAAGATAGTTAAAATATTCTTCTCAGATGATTTAAAAATGCTGCAGGAAAACAAAAATTAGAACAATCAAAACAGCAATACAGCAGGATCCGTCATATTCGCTCCATTTTTCGTCACTGTGTTCTTACAATAGGAAATATCTACTATGAACATCAGAGAAGGGACTTTGTTACATTCACATTCTTTATAAAATGTTACTGCAGTACAAATTTACAACCAGTATTATTTAATAGTAATGGTAATATTTAATAACTAATTTAACTTCTTACAAAAGTACAAAACTGCACAGCAGCAAAATATGTCATTTACTAAGTTCTTACTTTCAGATCATCTTATTTTTAGTCTTCCTTTCGGTAAAGAACGGATAATGTCCACTTTTACCATAGTTGATCGCAAGTAGCTTTTCACATGCAATACAGTAGAAAAGGGGCATTTGAATGAACAGTTAGTCTCTCGAACACTAAGTATTAATTTAAGTGATATGCTTACATTTTGTTACACTTTAAAAAACTTCTTATTGTAGAAATTTGCATAATTTGGTCAGGTTGCCATTTCCTTCGCCTTCAGATGTTCTATCAAGTGCAATTACTTTTCTACTACGGTATAGTTCAAGGTCATTATCGTAAAAAGCTATAAAACGTATNAGTGCAATTACTTTTCTACTACGGTATAGTTCAAGGTCATTATCGTAAAAAGCTATAAAACGTATTCTGCATTTGAAGCTCTGCTCTCAGTGTATCGAGTATTAAGTAATCTGATCCTGTCTTAGGAATTTTTTCTCTATCCACAGTCTTGTCAGGTCTCAAAGTGTGCTTTTTTCCATTCCACATCAAATTTGTACATTTATAGGTTTGCTGAATGGGTAAAGTGAGGTGCAGGTAGAGGAGAGGCAGAATGCAAATGTGGGAGAAATGGGAGTTCCTCGAGAAAACCCACCTGCCAACGGCAACGTCCGCCACGTTTCCCACATGCTAAGATACAGAATTGACCGCCTTAGTAGAAGGTCAGTGATCTAGCCACTCTACCACTGTGGTCTCAGAATTTTTTGTAATACTGAATGTAAATGAATGGTATGTCACCATTCCATCACATAATTTTGAAAGTTCTTTGGCAAAACGTAAGGAAATGTCGGGGACGTGCTCAAAACAGTAAAAGTCAGTCTACCTCACCTTCATTCTGTGCGGACCACTTTTCTCTGTGATTATGGGCGCCACAGTGGTGTAGTGGTTAGACTATTCGTCTACCACGTAGGCGAACCGGGTTCGATTCCTAGTGAGGTCGCTCCTGAATTTTTGCATATGGGTATCGTACCAAATGATGCCGCTGGTCAGCGGGTTTTATAGGGATCTCCCGTTTCCCCCGCCCCTTCATTCTGGCACTGCTCCATCCTCACATCGCTTAACCCTCATCGGCTCTCAAAACTTTGAAGTTAAGAAACGCCCAAATCTCTTCACTCACTCACTCTGTGTGATTATGATTACAATCAACAGGTACTTGGACACCGATTATTACTCGCCTCCCACCTAGGCGAAACGGGTTCTATTCCTGGCAGGGTCACTCCCAGATTTTCATCCGGACAATGTCGCTGGTCGGCGGGTTTTTTCTGAGATCTCCCGTTTATTCCACCCTTGCATTCCGGTGTTGCTCCATATGCACCTCGCTTCACCCTCATTAGCTCAAAAGACCTCAATGTCAAGAGCCGCCCAAGTCTCACCACTCCACTACTTTCATTGGTAATATATTTATTAATAGTAAATTATTTGGGCTAATTTACTGCCATGTGTATTAGTTTCTATTTTAAAGATACAGTCGCAGGCAACGATCATGCTTATTCTTACAATATCAGTAAAACCTTTTCATTATAAATCTCGAACTCAGACTACTTAACTTGTGTTACGAAAAATAAAACATATGATAGAACTGAAAACAAACAACTGTTATTCTTTAGCTACTAGTGGAACAAAATTTGAAAACACGAAACACGTTGAATATCTACTAAAAAGTCACATGCTCCATCTATACCAATTTCTGTCTCCTGACAAAAACCACACTGATGGTTGTGGTGGTTTTGTTGTATTTATCATAAACAATTGACTCTCATTACGTGCCAGCCAATTTGCTTGGATTTATTCTAGAATTGATTTAAATTTTATTATAGTACACAGCTATGTACAAAGAACAATGAAACATATATATTTTTCCCATCATGTCATGCTGCCCATTAAAAAGTGCCGCTCTAGGCCCAGGCCTAGTCGACCTAATGGGAAATCCGGCCCTGAGNTCATGTCATGCTGCCCATTAAAAAGTGCCGCTCTAGGCCCAGGCCTAGTCGACCTAATGGGAAATCCGGCCCTGAGGTAAAGAGGTTTTATTGATGCTACTTCTGGAGGGGAGGGTAAGAAAGAAACATAAAAGACACATATGCACAGTATGCGTACATCCTTTTTTGAGGGAGAGGCTAAAGGAAGCATTTTACTGTACCAACTACAAATATGATACCTATCCATTATTCAAAATCGATGAAAAACAATGGCATGTCAATGCAGAAATGCAATAAATGTACAGTTACACACTTCTATAAAGAAATCACTCTACAAGTGTATTGTTTTGCCTGTTCATATTTTATTCTTGGCAAAGATTAACCTTATTTTTGATATTATGTAAATTATATATTACTCATATGTTTGTTTTTATCATCTTGTGACTTTTCCTCAAAGTCTGGTACAAACTTCAAAATGGCTTCTCTCAGGTTGCTCTTATTATTATCTTGTTGGTATATATGTCTACATGTCCAAAGAAATATTTCATATTACTGGCTACTGCTCAATTTCTGCAATAAAATTGCAAAACTTCAATTGGTTTCCCAAATACATTACACTACATTTTGACTTGAACCAGGTGCTCACATGTGCTCCCGTGACCACTTGCACCTCCGCAGTCACTTATATAACCTAGTCGACACCTGGCTGATGCGAACACTCGACCACGAGCATGATAGAATGTGCCGACAAGAATGGAACACACCCGCCTTGTCATCATGTACAATGCGACTAAGTGGCCGTCTTGCTTTAGTCATCTCAAGAGGTAACTCATCGGGACGAATAACAAGCGGTCTAACATTGTGTCCCCTCAAATGACATTGCTGCCAGGTGCACCATCCACTGGAGGGAATGTCGAGGCAGCTTGCGCTGAAATGCCCGACGTCTTCCTCAGTGATGTGACGTCAACTGGCCAGGGAAAGTGTGCTACGTGACTCTAAGTGAAGTGAAATAGCGGAGGAAATAAATCCAGAATGCATTAAAAGTGCTTTGACCCCCATAGCCATTAAATTCAGTGTCAATTCTTTATTAAATATCAAACCAGTGTGGCTACCCACACCAGTTTTCGGGGATGGACTTGTCCAACCCTCCCAGGTTGGGACTCTTGGACTCGCCCACCGGCGAAGCCTACCGAAAGTGGTGTAACCATTTTTCAAAAATATATTTTATTAACTTTAATTGTTTCTTTTATTCAAGTGTGTTAAAGTAAAATGGTTTTCTCCTTTTCAGCAGACTGCCTAACCTGGCCTTAATTTCTTTTAATTCATTTCTTTAGTGCAGTGACATACCCCATGACGTCACATTCACAAACATAATTAACATTTAATTAGAGTCAGGTATGTCACTAATATGTGTTTCTGTCATGTAATTTTATTGTGTATCATTTTGTTTAGTCATACGAAAGCTCAGTGTATTTTCCACACATTTTTGGTGCCAACTTCAGCCACCTTCAGCGGAAGCCAACGCCATGATGTTCAGTCTGAAACCAGCACTCGGACTGGCTGGCAGTACAGAAGTATTGCTCTGCACGGACCTCCTCGGCACCTGCAAACTTTGCTGCAACCACTTCATGACAATAGTCAAGTAATTTTCTTGAACNTCGGCACCTGCAAACTTTGCTGCAACCACTTCATGACAATAGTCAAGTAATTTTCTTGAACCTTTTTCTTTCTTTTCGTGCCATGGGGTTGACTCTCTGCCTCCTGCATTATTTATCCAGGGCTTAACGCATCACACATATATTTCCACTTAATTATCCATGACCTAAGCCATTTTTCTCCACATTGGTTACTGACATACAGAGTGCCGCGTCTGCATAATTTTGGTATGTGTTAGCATAAGGGCACATGCTCAACCAAGAACCTAGTAAATGTTTCCAGCCCATGCTGGCGTTTTATTTGTGTTAACCCCCTCTGGGTACTTAGGGCGCTGCACCTTCTTGCAGCACAACAGAAATATAACTAAAAGCATGCGAGGTGGCTCACAACCTCACAAATGTAATAGTGAAAACAAACTAGGCATATTGGATTACGTGCACCATCTACCAGCACCACAGACCTGCAGAGGACTTCAGTGACCCATGGGCCGTCGACTGCAGAACCCTCTATGAACTCATACTCACTGAGTTATGGTGCTGGGCAATTTCATCAGTACACCCCTTAATCTAGTAAGCGAGGTAAGGTGGGGACTCTCATCACCAACCCTGGAACCCCTTCATGTCAATTTATAATAAAAAACAGCACAACCTTATACATATGCAGGCAGAACTCAACTAGAGATGCTGGTAGATGGTCATGAAACTACTGTGGATATCAAAGAGTGAGAGTTCCCTTGAACTGTACTTTAATTCGATCAAATGTATTGCTCATCCAGCAACAATAATAGCCCTACCTCATGACTACTGTTATAAGTTCCCAGTAGAGGACAACTACTGGCTGACAGTTGCAAGGCCAGCAACTGTGGCTGCTCTGTGCGAGCACATCTTATTTAATGAAGTTCGCAGGCTTTCACAGCCGTTGTATGCGTGTTCTTGGCCTTTTGGTTGTATTTCGTCGCAACATTTTAGAAGACTTTGCAGTTTCCATATTCAGGGTAAAGTAGCAGCAGCAGTAGGTAACAGTTACAACTGCTATTACTTTATCCTGAAGATGGAGGCTGCAGTGTCCTCCGAAACATCAGGAGACAAAATATAACAGTGACATGGCTACAACCCAGAAATGAAGAATATGGACATCCTATTTACATGAATGAAAACTAAATAGACAATTGTTGCCCAGAAATTATTGCATGGTGATTGTCATTTCATGTCAAATGGCCGGCCCTAAGAGTTACAGAGTGAGTAGTCTATCTTACCCCAATCATGTGATGTTTGCCTTTNTATTGCTCATCCAGCAACAATAATAGCCCTACCTCATGACTACTGTTATAAGTTCCCAGTAGAGGACAACTACTGGCTGACAGTTGCAAGGCCAGCAACTGTGGCTGCTCTGTGCGAGCACATCTTATTTAATGAAGTTCGCAGGCTTTCACAGCCGTTGTATGCGTGTTCTTGGCCTTTTGGTTGTATTTCGTCGCAACATTTTAGAAGACTTTGCAGTTTCCATATTCAGGGTAAAGTAGCAGCAGCAGTAGGTAACAGTTACAACTGCTATTACTTTATCCTGAAGATGGAGGCTGCAGTGTCCTCCGAAACATCAGGAGACAAAATATAACAGTGACATGGCTACAACCCAGAAATGAAGAATATGGACATCCTATTTACATGAATGAAAACTAAATAGACAATTGTTGCCCAGAAATTATTGCATGGTGATTGTCATTTCATGTCAAATGGCCCTAAGAGTTACAGAGTGAGTAGTCTATCTTACCCCAATCATGTGATGTTTGCCTTTCAGCTGTGGAACCTTGAACATTTTACACCAGTATAGGGTATCCATGTTGTCTGGAACCTCGAACTGAAATAAGGAAACAATTTGAATAAATATGACTTAGAACATTAAAACACCCAGTACTTCCAAGCCTTGCGTCAATGTATGTAATAATTACATGGTCAGATATAGAGATTTATTGCAAAAATGTTGGGCAGCATGTTAGGTTTTAATGTCACATGTCTGAAACATTCCCTTCCTTATTGGTTGCATTCCATGTGAGGAACCATTTACTTGTTTGACTGGCCTAGTGAGACTTCTGTTGTTCTCACACTGAACGTGCATGACTTGTTTGCAGAAAGTTGTAAATGTGTCGTCCAGTCACATAAGTATTAGGAAACCAAAGAGTTTTGGAGACTGGTACCTTGGCACAAAATATTTTAGCGAAAAATCACCATCTCTATACATGGTACAGAGGCACTTCAGGATTTAGTCATGTTGAGAATTTACGGCACAAACAAATATTACCTATTATGAAAAATTTATATGGACACACATAGGCTTTAAAATACACTTTATGTAATAAACTTCAATGTGGTATTTTCAAAGATTCCCATGTCATATGGCTGAACTGTTGTTAACATATTAAAATCCTTTCCATTAGATGTCCTCCTTGCTGATAATCACAGTTTGACCACAACATGACAAATTAACTTTTAGTGCAAGTGTATTAAAAAAACAGGGAGAGGGATGAGGTCACATCAATGAGGGTTGACTGGTGTAACTAACTCTACAATAACTCTTCAAAAGCGGTTAATTATGTTATTCTCAAAACACTTCACAAAAGTGATCATGCTANAACTAACTCTACAATAACTCTTCAAAAGCGGTTAATTATGTTATTCTCAAAACACTTCACAAAAGTGATCATGCTACAGTATTGGAAATGCCAGATGGGTTTTCTCAGAAGTTTATGATTTTTAACTATCAAACCAGACAAGCGACACTAAAAACTAAAGGCTTCCTTGCTCTGGAACATGTAAAAATTACATGAAATTTTTTCACAATTTCTGGATTTAGTTATAATTTTTTATTTTGTATATTTATAATAATAATTACAATTTCATGCTAGTTATAGGAAAGTAAATTTCTTGAAACTCTTTATGTTAGAATTAAATTACAAGGGTTTTACCATTCCTTTCATCCCTGCTGCTAAATAATGGGTCCCACAACTCACTGGGTATCCTATTAGGACTGTCAGGATGGCATGCACATGGGANTCCCTGCTGCTAAATAATGGGTCCCACAACTCACTGGGTATCCTATTAGGACTGTCAGGATGGCATGCACATGGGAGGTGTCAAGTGTCCCCAGATACACCCTAATGACCAGCATATTTAATAATTTAAATTTGTGGTCTTCAAGAATTGTTTATTATTCTGTAGTATTCTTATAATTTTAATATTTTGTGCAACTTTTGCACAATTAAAACCATTTTAAATATTAAAATCAAAAAATTTCCCAGGGAAAAATTTCTTGGACTTTTATTTTTATGTGGCTATCAGCGATTCTTTAACTTTGTGCACACTCTAAAGATGACAGCTGCATGTGCCTATTGAATGTATTTAGTAATGAAAACAGAACAGGAGTTGCGGTGGTATAGTGGTTAGACTACTCGTCTCCCACCCAGGTGGACCGGGTTCAATTCCCGACAGCGTCACTCCTGGATTTTCGCATGTGGGAATTGTGCCGGATGATGCCACGGGTCAGTGGGTTTTCTCGGGGATCTCCCATTTCCTCCGTCCCTTAATTCTGGCGTTGCTCCATACTCACCTCGATTCACCCTCATCGGCTATCAAGACCTTGATGTTAAGAGCCACCCAAATACCTTCACTCATGAAAACAAAAACATGTGTTGGAGAAATAGCATTTTCGAAGTACCCTAAATTAACAAAGTTCATATATATGTGTAACACACACACATTTAATGAACCAGACTTATAAATAATGTACATATACTGAATGAAACCAAAATAATATATAAAGATTCATAATTCTTGTTGTTTAAACATGCAATAGTAAAACATTTTTGCAAGAAGGCTTTTGTAAAAATTAAGTACTACAGATTTAATTATAAGTGACAAATATGAACAAATTATGTTTTCATTTAAGTTAATTACACATAGGTTTAGTTTTTCTATTCTTTTGATGTTCATGACAAATTTTTGAACTTGGAAATACATACAATATTTTTTTTGTTACCATTAAGAAAACTTAAGTAATTAAATATTATTAACATGCAAAGAGTGTGTTTAGGAAGGAATGTAAATATCTTAAAATGAGCTACGATCATTATGATATTTTGTAATTGGATCAATTTTTGTTAGGTTGCGATATTAATCCTTTAAACTGGCAAATTTGGTGTTCTGTCAGAGACAAGAGCAAAATGTGCAAAAACAGAATTGTTCTGGTAAAACAAGAGCACACCCACCCACCCTACCTGCTATATACCATGAAATGTATAAACAATGGTAAAGCATGATGGATGCTTGGGTGGATCCAGGGGAGGAGGGTGGCTTGAGCCCCTCACTTGGAGATTGAAGTGAGATTATACTTGAACCAAATAAATAGTTAACAATGTAGTATTAATGCATACACACANTCCCTGCTGCTAAATAATGGGTCCCACAACTCACTGGGTATCCTATTAGGACTGTCAGGATGGCATGCACATGGGATGTGTCAAGTGTCCCCAGATACACCCTAATGACCAGCATATTTAATAATTTAAATTTGTGGTCTTCAAGAATTGTTTATTATTCTGTAGTATTCTTATAATATTAATATTTTGTGCAACTTTTGCACAATTAAAACCATTTTAAATATTAAAATCAAAAAATTTCCCAGGGAAAAATTTCTTGGACTTTTATTTTTATGTGGCTATCAGCGATTCTTTAACTTTGTGCACACTCTAAAGATGACAGCTGCATGTGCCTATTGAATGTATTTAGTAATGAAAACAGAACAGGAGTTGCGGTGGTATAGTGGTTAGACTACTCGTCTCCCACCCAGGTGGACCGGGTTCAATTCCCGACAGTGTCACTCCTGGATTTTCGCATGTGGGAATTGTGCCGGATGATGCCACGGGTCAGTGGGTTTTCTCGGGGATCTCCCATTTCCTCCGTCCCTTAATTCTGGCGTTGCTCCATACTCACCTCGATTCACCCTCATTGGCAATCAAGACCTTGATGTTAAGAGCCACCCAAATACCTTCACTCATGAAAACAAAAACATGTGTTGGAGAAATAGCATTTTCGAAGTACCCTAAATTAACAAAGTTCATATATATGTGTAACACACACACATTTAATGAACCAGACTTATAAATAATGTACATATACTGAATGAAACCAAAATAATATATAAAGATTCATAATTCTTGTTGTTTAAACATGCAATAGTAAAACATTTTTGCAAGAAGGCTTTTGTAAAAATTAAGTACTACAGATTTAATTATAAGTGACAAATATGAACAAATTATGTTTTCATTTAAGTTAATTACACATAGGTTTAGTTTTTCTATTCTTTTAATGTTCATGACAAATTTTTGAACTTGGAAATATATACAATACTTTTTTTTGTGACCATGAAGAAAACTTAAGTAATCAAATATTATTAACATGCAAAGAGTGTGTTTAGGAAGGAATGTAAATATCTTAAAATGAGCTACGATCATTATGATATTTTGTAATTGGATCAATTTTTGTTAGGTTGCGATATTAATCCTTTAAACTGGCAAATTTGGTGTTCTGTCAGAGACAAGAGCAAAATGTGCAAAAACGGAATTGTTCTGGTAAAACAACAATACACCCGCCCACCCTACCTGCTATATACCATGAAATGTATAAACAATGGTAAAGCATGATGGATGCTTGGGTGTATCCAGGGGAGGAGGGTGGCTTGAGCCCTTCACTTGGAGATTGAAGTGAGATTATACTTGAACCAAATAAATAGTTAACAATGTAGTATTAATGCATACACACANTTCACTTGGAGATTGAAGTGAGATTATACTTGAACCAAATAAATAGTTAACAATGTAGTATTAATGCATACACACAATATTGTAAGAGAAATGTTTTAAAAAAGTATTTACATCGTGGGCCCACAAATTATAGTCCATTCACGGTTACTTCCAACTTTCTGAAGCACTACTAAAGGTATACTTCTGGGATATTCCTCCGTCTCATGCAAATAAAGCTTAACAAATCTAGAAAATTACGCCAAAGGGACAACACCACACTGTATTCGTGCACACTCATTTTAACAATATTTTGCATAAGAACTATTTCTTACTAGGCATTGCCAACACACCTATTTTCTCTCTGTACTATTCATATTAATTATTAATGAAATATTATGGTGAATAGATAGAACATAAGTAAAAGTTCAATTAAAAAAAAAAAAAAAAAAAANTACTTTTATGTTAACACAGGTCCAATGCAATTTTGATACATGACCTATTTAGGAAACAGCCAAACCCGCCGTACATGGGGTGAGTTTTCAGGTTTGATTCAAAAAGTGTGAAGAAACTGCAAATATACTGTTAACATTAAAACTGAAGGCATACTGTTAAGCATGCTGTTTGAATGTAATGCACAGTGCCCACACTCAAGTATGGGGGCTCTACTTCTTAATGGGTGACTAGATCCGTCACTGGATGAGTGTAATATTAGTGAACTTTCAAATGAGTGGGAAGTAAGTGACGAAACAGAAGTAGTTGTTTGTGGACAACGTAACGAGCAGGAAGTGCAGACGGGGGAAGGCAGAGGGTGGGGCAGTGTCAGTGCAGCATGCCGGGCACTCACGTCGTTGTTNAGGGTGGGGCAGTGTCAGTGCAGCATGCCGGGCACTCACGTCGTTGTTGAGAACGTCCCAGCGGCCGGCCCGGGACAAGTCGACATCGGGCGGAAGCGGTGGCGGGGCGAGCAGGTGCAGGCTGCGCGCGCCGCGGTCCGCCCTCGAGTGCCCCGGCAGGGAGCGCAAGCGATCCCCTTCCAGCACCGGGTCGTGCATGTGCAGCGCCCAGATCACCCGCACCGTGTCCTCCTGCAACACCGTCACACTTTTAAACGCTATTCGCGGATAAGTGAATCCCTCTAATTTGGAATATTTGTCAATGAATATATTTTATTGTAGTTTTGGACGTTAACTTTCAAGTCCGGTGGATTGTATACGCCGTGTTTATTACTTGCATGGAAAAATTTATTTTGAAAAATGGTGGAATTATAAAAAGAAATGGCTGATAGGAAAAAAGTAATTAGGACCCCAAAAGTGCTCACTTTACCGTAAACAGCCCATACCTACCTTACAACTAAATCCCGTTTCACAATGAAACAATTAAAGAGTATATGGTCCCGAGATATTTTTGTTTGCGTTCGAGACACAGCGACACGGGCGACAATAACACGCGCGCCCAGTGCCCCTTCCCGCAAGGCGCTTAACCGACGTGCAGTGCTGCCTTCGTTACGCTTGCCTGTGCAAACGAGATCAATAACAGCGGGGTTTTATTACACGCGGTGAAAGTCCACAGATGAAACTACGACTTTGCCGTTTTATTTTCCTCCTGCCTCCTAACGAAATTGTCCACGCAAGCTCTAAAAATGCGATTTGTTTTACAAGTTTCACGATATTTTTCTCTTATAATACGCGCACTATGGTAACAAACTAAAATGTACGGGCTTAGATAATTGCTTTTTGTTAATCTTTTCTGGCAAAAAGTCGTATATCTAGAATATATATTTGCCGAGATAAACGTAAACGCGCAAACAATGAATCTACAGAAAATAAGCAGTAAGCAGTAGTGGAGTGGAGTAGTGTGGGCTGCTCTTAACAAACAGGTCTTGAGAGCCGATGAGGGTGAAGCGAGGTGGATATGGAGCGGCGCCGGAATGCAAGGGCAGGGTAAACGGGAGATCCCCGAGAGAGCGATGACGCCAGGCACGATTCCCCCACGAGGAAGTCCGGGAGTGGCTCCGCCGGGAATCGAACCCGGATCACCTTGGTGGGAGATTAGTGCTCCGGTTGCTGCGCCAACCGCGGCTCCAGTAGGTAGTAGGGTACAAAAAATTGAAGTGACAATAACGATCCTACTGCCTAAGTTCGACCAATAGTATAGATGGCTTGGACAGGAAAATTCGCGTTCTGAATCATGGGTACAGTCAACTGAATTGCGGAGAACTTTATTTGCTAACTCAGCTTTAGCAATCTGTGTGCTTCGATTATACCTTATTTAACACNGCCAACCGCGGCTCCAGTAGGTAGTAGGGTACAAAAAATTGAAGTGACAATAACGATCCTACTGCCTAAGTTCGACCAATAGAATAGATGGCTTGGACAGGAAAATTCGCGTTCTGAATCATGGGTACAGTCAACTGAATTGCGGAGAACTTTATTTGCTAACTCAGCTTTAGCAATCTGTGTGCTTCGATTATACCTTATTTAACAATTAAGGAGTTGATAAATGGCTGTATTAGAACAAATGACACCTGCAGATATCCTGTACTGAATGTTTCATTGAATATATCAGTTATATCCCATGAGGTGGATAAAAAAACGTTGAATGGCAGTGAAATGATCGTGTATTTTTGCCTGCATACTGCATGACATTTAATAACGAATGTTAAAATTCGGCTGGCCAAGCTAGTTCACATGTTCTCATTTCATGATAAAGGCTCGCCGCCGGAGTGGCTGTCGAGCACGTAATACATTTTCTGCAGACACATCACACATTTATGGATATGCTGAATAATTTAGCCAGTTTCACAACAAACGTACTACAGCTGAAGTGAAATACCATTGCATAAAATGTTGAATGTTTACAGTATTAACAATAAGAGTCCTTAAGTGCGTTTAAATGTTACGAAATGCTACATCTTCGTGGTATTTATAACCGTCGTAACAATTTTGAATAAGTATTGAAATGCCTACTGACACACTGGATGCGATTATTAAGTAGTAACACACAAATTAATACGCGATTGAACAATATATATTTATTCTCTATAGGCCAATTTGAATGTGGTGGGATACTTGGATTTATGAANCACAACAAACGTACTACAGCTGAAGTGAAATACCATTGCATAAAATGTTGAATGTTTACAGTATTAACAATAAGAGTGCGTTTAAATGTTACGAAATGCTACATCTTCGTGGTATTTATAACCGTCGTAACAATTTTGAATAAGTATAGAAATGCCTACTGACACACTAGATGCGATTATTAAGTAGTAACACACAAATTAATACGCTATTGAACAATATATATTTATTCTCTATAGGCCAATTTGAATGTGGTGGGATACTTGGATTTATGATTTACTAGCAGACCTAGCCTACGTTGCCCCGGTATAAAAGGACAATAAGAGATACACGACCTCGTTTTAGGGGTTTCGAACCCAATTGAGGGCTGGGACCTATTTTGGCATACGGAGTATTTTAAATAGGAAATTGAAGCGAATCCCTGCCAAATTCGGTTCTGATCCATCGAACGGTGTAGAATTGAGACACACGACCCTGTTTTAGGTGTTTTGGGGTTTTTGAACCCAATTGGGAGGCGGGGAGCCAATTAGGGCTACATAGTATTTAAGTTGGCCACTGAAGGGCGTCCCTGACAAATCTGGCCTCGATCTGTCGAACGGTGTAGAAATTGAGATACACGACCCCGTTTTAGGTGAGAAGTATAAAATGGCAGATCGCGGCACACAGGTTCCTGGGGGAGGATGGAGGAGGAATGACGTCACATGCGAAGGTAAGGCTCAGCGGCCGCCATGTTGTGACGTCACTCTACCGCCATCTTGGATCTAAGTGACATTGATCCATAACCTTGACCCCGTGCCCATAACCTCGGATGACCTTAAACCAAAAGATTCCAAAAAATTTTAAACACTTGAAAACCCCAAAAAAATTTAAGCATTAAGGAACATATAACGTAAACCCACCCACCCCCACTCGAGACCAACACCATAACTCACATCCCCAATTCCCCTCCTAATCATGAAAAATCGCAAACAATATAACTTTTTTTTCTAAAAATCTAGGAACATTACCTCCCTACCTCCATCCACATCCTACCACACTAACCAACACCCCCAACCCTCGCAACGACCCTCCCAATAATAAAATCGCAAATAAATAAATAAAAAACTTATTTAAAATGTTAATAGAAATTTAAAAAATGTGAATTAAACAATTCTAAAAAATTTATATTTCGAATGTCTGAGTTGAGGGGATGGGGGATCGGAGCCAGAGCCGACCTGCCATCATGTTGTGACATCACTCGACCGCCATGCTGGATATGGGTGACCATGACCTCGACTCATGTTCGTGACCTTGACCCTATGCCCATGACCTTAAATGACCTTAAACCCAAAAAATATCAAAATTCTACAAAAATTAATGGCTTAACTAAAGTAATTAAATTTAAATAACGATATCATATATGTTAGTTTAAATACCGGTAATGGATTAAAAAAAAAAGACTGTTCATTAGTAGTTATACCCATTTAGATTTCGGGTTGCCAATACGCGTGTTTGTTTGCTTACGATTTTCGCGCTTTTCCTGGATGGACTTGTCTTCTTCAATGAGACTCCAACTCACAAAGTTCAAAATTATAAAAGTTGACGAATGGGTATGGGACAGTGAGACGTCATGCAGCCAACTGAACCAATCAGTGCAGTGCCCAATGAACACAGTCTAGAACAAGTCAATTATAGCAGGACCCTAAGCGCCAAACTCATTGTGATGACTCTGCCTCCTATGCGGAAACAACACGTGGGTGTTATTTAATGTCAGCGAAAAACAGGTAATGTAACTCACCATTGACTAAATATAAGTTAGACCGATTTCCGTCTTCTGCACATGTATCCAACATTGACTCGCCCACCGTCAATACAACTGTCAGGTAACATTATCAACAGTAATGAACGTGTTCGTTTCCGTTCGAATTTTCAACATATCCACCCTTTTATATAAATAAAATACTGTTACAAACTTGGATTTAATAAGGTTACATTAAAAATGGGTTACAGGAAGTGTACAAACACCTCAAAGCAGTTACTTACATAAATAGTGTTGTAACATGAGACCCTATCCACTTTATTTATGACAGCACTATTGGCAGAAAAGCAGTCCATTGTTATAACATGGCTAGCGGCTACAGCACAGCTCGCATGCGCACCCTACGGAACTCACCCCCAGCAGCATGTCGTGGTCGAGGTCGCAGGTGTCGAGCGCGCGGCGGAACTCCAGCACCGTGTGGCTGCTGTTCTGGTGGCCCCTCACCAGCTGGTAGTTCTGCTCTTCGTCCACCAGGGGCGGCACCGCCTCCGCCGGCCCGTGGCAGTCCTGCAGCACACACATCACACCACTCTCATATACTTTATGTCCACTACAATGCGCTATTCATGGCTGGGAACTATGGCATGCACTACAACAGCAGGTGACTAAAGAAGGTTTTAATAATTCCTGTTGCACACTTCTTGGAGTTGTAGAGGGAACTCAGTAGTTAAACATTTGATAATGAACGCATGTTCGGAAACGTACTGTTGCGGTGCTACAAAAGTCACGAATCGAGATTCCAAGGCTCCCGCCGCATGGTAGGCAACCCAACTTGACTGCGGGCAACGTNGGCTACAAAAGTCACGAATCGAGATTCCAAGGCTCCCGCCGCATGGTAGGCAACCCAACTTGACTGCGGGCAACGTCTGACGTCACCTGATACTATATGTCGTCTGTTTACAATCTGACATACTTATTCCACCGCCACTCCACTTGCCATTCAGTCGCTCATGAATATGGTACAGTACATAGGATGGCAGAATACACGTATGCCGAGTACACCGACATATTAATTTACGGCGAAGTTCAGCATGATGGTAGAGATGCTCAACGCCTGTATCAGGAGCGTTTTCCTTATCGCGTGACTCCATTACATACAATTTGTATCAGACTAAAACATCGGCTGCGGAAAACAAGTACCTTCAAAGGTAACAGAGCCAACTGTGGTGCTCCACAGAGATGCCACACTCTCGTCTTCGAAGGAGAGTACTTGAGCCATTGAATGTGCCATGAATGTGTCTTATAGCACTGTCCGGCGTGCTCTGCATGAATAGCAACTACACCCTTACCACCCTCCATAAGGTAAACGCAATGGGCCCNTAGCACTGTCCGGCGTGCTCTGCATGAATAGCAACTACACCCTTACCACCCTCCATAAGGTAAACGCAATGGGCCCGGCCGATTATGCGCCATGTTTTAACTTTTGTACGTGGTTCCTACCCCATTTTGTGGGCGTACCCGAGTTTCCACGGCCCATTCTTTTTACCGATGCAGCGCCTTTCACCAGGGAAGCTGTNCCCATTTTGTGGGCGTACCCGAGTTTCCACGGCCCATTCTTTTTACCGATGCAGCGCCTTTCACCAGGGAAGCTGTTTTCAACTGTTGAAACGCCCACATTTAGGATGAATAAAACCGTCGTACCACAAATTCCCACAGATTTCAGAAATGGTTTGGCATCAATACACGGACAAATATCATCGAAGGTCGTGTTGCTAGGCAGTATATTCTTTCGTATTGCCTAACGGGCCCCACGTCCTTGACATTCTTGCAATAAGAACTGATGAGTTCTTGAAAGATACGCTACTGAGCATTCATGAGGCAATGTGGTTCCAACAAGATGACGCACCAGCAACATTTTCACGCACTGCCCGACAGCATTCGGGGAAAGGTGGAGAGACTTTTAAATATGGGGCCACACGAAGAGTCTTGTTTACGATTCCTCCATAGCGTCGGAGGAAGATCTGCTCACACGAGTTATGGCTGCGGCAGAAGAGATTATGTACACATAAGATATTATTGGGAATGCGTATGGGAACATGCTTCGCAGATGCAATGTGTGCAGCGAATGTCATAATCACCACACCGAGCAGTAGTTGTAGTATACGGCGGTAAGAGCTCGTTGACCAACGTGAGGCAGGAGATTTGAATTCCTGATTCGTGTTATCCGTGTAGCACCGAAACGGTACGTTTCCAGACCTATGCCACTCATCAAAACTTTCTCTACTGCGTGCCCTCTATAACCTCTAGAAGTGTGCAATTTGAATTACGAAATGTCTGTACAGAGTACCATAGGCGCGAACGTCTTGTTTTCAGAGGAGGGGCACGTCTAAATGTAACATGTAGGCCTACATCAAAGTTATATAGAACATGAAATAAAAATATTTAAGGAAACAATCCTGTAATTTTGCTTCAAAGGCAATGTAATATATTAAAGTATGAATTAAATATAAAATTTTAAAAATACATTACAAAATATTTAAAGCATGGTTTACACATCAAGAGTATACTTTTTGTTGTATGTTATGTACATTTTACTTTAACAAAATTAAATAAAGTAACAATTTCTACTGAAATATTGCGGCTTTAAGTTAAGTACCAGACCTGTAAATAAAATATATATAAAGAAACAGAATTGATCAGTATGCTGAAAGTTATCAATATTTATTACAAATTTAAGTAGTGACCGACTACTATCAACGACGAAAGGGGGACGCCCCTGGTGGCTAAACAGTGGGAAGGGAGTGAGTGATGAGACTTAGGAGGCTCTTAACATCGAGGTATTGAGAGCCGTCGAGGGTGAAGAAAGGCGAGTATGGAGCAGAGGCGTAATGCAAGAGCGGGAGAAATGGTAAATCCACGAGAAAACCCGCCGAGCAGCGGCACCGTCTGGCACGATTCCCAAGTGCGAAAATCCGGAAGCGAACCCGCCGCGGCTCGAGCTAGGTTCGCCTTGGTGGGAGGCGAGTGCTCCAGCCGATGCGCCACCGCGGCCCCTCCTATTTACGGTTTGGGAACAATGAGTGAGGTGGAAGTTGCCATGGAACGAAGTGTAGTCGTCACCTGCCTATACGAAAATAGTAAACTCCGTTACGCCCAGCTACAAATGCTTAAGTAATTGGGCTCCCGATAAGCGGAAAAGTAATGAGAATCGCGGCCCTGATCACTCGATAGAATAGTTGAATAAATCTATCAGTTAAGTATGAAACTACTTTTAACATAACTTGATAGCCCTCGTGAGAACACTCGCAAGTTCACCCCTGGCTGATATAGGCTGTTCACAATTCACACTTATTTGAGCACTTTGGAAATCAATCTTTGAAAATCGTCACTGACCCTACATGCATGCATTTTAATGGGTTTACTGACCGGCAAGCGTCCAGTTAAGTTGGTAACGACGGAGGGAAAGAAGACCCAAGTCTTAACGTTAATTTTGAAGTGCTAGGTAAACATTTGCAAATACTGAAATAATTTATTTTTCTTTATATTTATGTAATGCATGTACGTGTAAAAACTATCAACTTCGTAAAATATTTACATTTGTAATAATTTCACAGTTTCACTTGGCTGCCGTATGAATAAAATGATCAGGCCCGTGACTATATTAATTCTACATATGGTGGAAGAATACACAATTTGCACCGCCTACCTGCCGCTTACCTTTATTTTTTCAAGAAAATATCAAACGAGCGTCTATTGTGCTGACCAACGAAAACAATAGGTCTACACGCTTTCAAGACGTCACGTACATTAGAAGCACCATTTCATGCATTCCAAAATGGCTAAAAACAGGCATTTTCAAAGTGCCGTTACTGAAAATATACGCGTTAGATACGTCCAGATATAGTCAAGGGACCTTTTCACCAATAACACAATAGGGTCGCCGCTTAAAGTCTCATAGGTAAAACGCAGCACGACGAGAACACTGCACACCAGTTGAGTGGCAATGGCGCATTTAATGCGCGTAACACTGTAGCCCTTATCGCTACCTCCCTTCTCGTCCTCAAACACAGAAAACAGCTCCACGTAGGCAAGCTTCTTAAGGGGAACCCCTCGTAAATTTTTTTCAATGTCTCAATGTTACGTCTGGCCACATGGAAGCATTGCAATGGGCCTTCCCAAGATTGTGATATGCACGACTCCCGATAAGCTGAATTTCTAGNCTGGCCACATGGAAGCATTGCAATGGGCCTTCCCAAGATTGTGATATGCACGACTCCCGATAAGCTGAATTTCTAGCAAATTAGATCTGTAATACAGGATATTATTACACGCGATGTAAGCCAATGGATTAAACTACATATGCCACTTGGTAGTTATTTTTTCTCTTTCTTTAAAATAAACTGCTCAGGAAAGCGATAAAAATGTAATATTCAACCATGTTCACAATTTTNCTGGCCACACGGAAGCATTGCAATGGGCCTTCCCAAGATTGTGATATGCACGACTCCCGATAAGCTGAATTTCTAGAAAATTAGATCTGTAATACAGGATATTATTACACGCGATGTAAGCCAATGGATTAAACTACATATGCCACTTGGTAGTAATTTTTTCTCTTTCTTTAAAATAAACTGCTCAGGAAAGCGATAAAAATGTAATATTCAACCATGTTCACAATTTTNAATTTTTTCTCTTTCTTTAAAATAAACTGCTCAGGAAAGCGATAAAAATGTAATATTCAACCATGTTCACAATTTTTTTCTCTTTGATGAATGTAATACGATGAAAGTAAAAATTGGCTGCTGTAGAGTGGAGGGGTTATTAACATCGAGGTCTTGAGAGCCGATGATGGTGAAGCGAGGTGAGGTATGAGGCAGCGTCGGAATGCAAGGGCGGGGAAAACGGGAGATCCCTTAGAAAAACCCGCCGACCAGCGGCGTCGTCCAGCACGATCCCCATATGCGAACATGCAAAAAAACGGAAGTGACCCCACCGGGAATCGAAATCTGTTCGTATAGGTGGAAAGTGAGTAGTCTAACCACTACACCCCTGCGGCCCCGGCTGCCGTAGATAATAGTTTTTTGCCTTTCCTGGAAAAAACGTCGTATTCCCAGAACATATACAGTAATTGCTGTGATACACGCATACGTGCAAACATTGATTTTCCAGACAGTATTGCACTATGTAGTTGGCTCAAGCCAGGCATTCAAAAGTGTTGCTTTACGGTGAACAGGTTATAGAATACAAAGGTTTGATGTATTCTTTGTAGCGGCAGTGTCGTCGTCTCCGGGAGTACGTGTTCTGGCGTCTTGATGCGCGGAGCCACACCTCACGCGGCAGGTGGACGTGCCTCGAGTGAAAGTGCGTGTCCGCGGACGCACGGAGCGGAGTGTCCTCGCGCCGGGTCAAGTCCCGAGGTCGGAGGCCGCTCCAGTGCGACTGCGTGGGAGTCAGCGTCCCGTGACGACAACGGAGACGCGTGGCGGTGACGCCGTACC
>NQII01000456.1:402832-426765 GCA_002778355.1 Clitarchus hookeri | reverse complement strand
AATGTTCATTAGCTGCATACTTAACGAGTGATTCCGTACAGAAAATGTTAAAACAGTTGCTGGAAATGCATCCACCAACAGTCACGCATGCTTGGCGACCTCTACATATGGCGTGATTGGCTGACAATGGTGGCATGCGTGAAATACCCGGCGTATTTGAATTGTTCGCCAATCACTTCACTGACGCTACCAAGCTTGCATTACTGTCGGTTGTAGCAATTTTGAGCAATTATTATAAACATTGCTGTAAAAAGGCATTTAGCGGCGACGTTGTAAATAAACAATGTGTTGCATTTCATGTGTTATTTTTGTGTTTGTGCCTCAACGCATCACTCCCACCCATATATTCCTATACAATAATTGTTTGTTTTAGTGAGCTCTACCACCCGTCAATGTTTGGTCCATGATTTTAGAATCACCCTATATATATATATATATATATCAGATTGCACGTACAAGCATATCTTTCTTCATAGTGTGACTAATCTTCTTCCAACATTCTGTAGGGCGTCATCGCTTTACTGAAACAGAAGAACGAGGCAAGAAGAAAAACAGGAACAAGAAATGTGTTCAATGAAATGTTATACAGTCATTTCTTATTTTTTTTTGTTTTTATATTTATCTGCGCTATAAAATGCATGTTCATAAAACATTTCTTTCAGCTATTTTTTAAAGAGTTTTTGGTTGGAGAAACAAATCTCTCGAAGGTGTTGGGTAATTTATTTAAAAGTTGGCTACCAAGGTAGGACAACACTTTCTGGACTAATTTTAAGTTAACTGAAGCAATGTATACGTGTTTTTTTTTATTCTAGTGTCATGCTTATGGAAGGACTCATTTTCTGAAATAAATTACTGTTTTTGGACACGAATATGAGTACTGAAAACATGTACTCACTTGCAAATGTTAAAATCTCTGAGCTCTTGAAAAGAGGCATATGCATGAGTCTGACTTTCTTTTGCCATTGATAATTCTTACAGCTCTCTTTCGCACGCGAAACACTTTTTTTACCGTCAGTGGAATTACTCCAAAAAATTATACCGTAATACATGATGGAATGAAAATATGATAAATATACCATTTTTGTTGTATTTTTGTTCAAGACCTCTGCAACACTCCGTACAGCGAAACAGGCTACTGAACTTAATTTAGGTAAAATATGCGCAATATGAGATTTCCAATTTTAGTAAATTGTTTACTTTTAAGCCAAGAAACTTAGTCACTGCTGATTCATTAATTTTGTCTCTGTTACTGCCAACATATGAATTAGTGTTTTTTTCTGTTCTTTGTGAGGAAATTCTTAAGACTTGTTTTATCTATGTTGGGATTTAATTTGTTTGCAGTAAATCATGCATTTAGCTCTGTTAATGTTGTGTCTGTTTTTTGCATAAGATCATTTACTGAGTCTCCAGAGACTAAGATGCTAGTATCATCTGCAAATAAAATTGGAATAGTGCCTGGGGTTAAGGCACATGGGAGGTCATTTGTACAAACTAAGAAGAGATGGGGGCCTTATATTTAGCCTTGTGGGACCCCATGCTTGATTTTTCCTGGTTCATAGTAGAATGAAGTATTTTTTCCTTTGATGTGCACTTGTTGTCTGTTTGAAAGGTATGAACTTATTAGTTTATTGGGTGTACATGAGACTCCATAAAACTTTAATTTTTATATAAGTATGCTGTGGTTTACACAGTTATATACTTTAGTGAGGTCGCAAAAGATTCCATTAGATGGCATCTTTTTATCAAGTGCGTTAAGAATGCAATTTGTTAGTTTGGAAATTGCATAATTTGTTGAGGCGTTTTCCTTAAAACCGAACTAAAAATTGATAGAATTTTCTGATTTTCAAAATGTTGCCGCAATCTCCTGCAAATTAGTTTTTCAAGTATTTTTGAAATGAAGATAAGAAGTGAGATAGGTCTATAATTGGTTACTTCGGTCTTGTCACCTTTCTTAAACAGTGGTGTTACCATAGCCCGAATGAGTCTGTATGGAAATAATCCTGTATTGAAGATAGCATAACAAATATGGCTTAATGGAACACTGAATTCAAAAGAACATTGCTTTAATAACCTACAGCTATTGCCATCATAGCCACTTGATAATTTTGGTTGCAAAGAATTGATTGTTTTCTCCACTTCTTTTGGAGTTGTATATGTAAAATATATGGCAGGGTGTTCAGTACCCTGGAGTGTAGGAATATTTTTGTTAATCATGTTTTCTACGACATTTAAGTAGTATAAATTAAATGTATCTGTGACCAATTTAGGGTCTGAGGATATACAGTCTCTGGGCATTAATCTGTTTTTCTTCCTGTTGTTTTTTTATATAATATTATATGTTTTTTTTATTGTATTAAGAATCCTGAATAAGCTCACAGAAAAAAAAATATTTTTTTTTTGCAGATTTTATGACTACTCAAAATTTTGCAGTATTTCCTGCAGTGATTCATTGTGTCGGGGTTGCTGCTGGTTCTGGCGGCCTTGTACAGTTTTATTTTCTTTTCGCAGGGAATTTTAATTCCTTTGGTGAGCCATACATTTTTCTTTGGATTTGTATTACTGTAGGTCAGTCTGAATGGGAAACATTTTTCAAAACAATGGAGTACTTGGTTTAGAAAATATATGAATTGTTCATTTACTTCGGTGCAAGTATGCAATGTCGACCATTGCTCCTTGCTAAGCTCACTTTTGAATAGTAAGACATTTTCCAGAGAAAAATTTCGTATTTTCTTATAGGAAATTATTTTGGAGGGCCGTTTTTTATGGAAGACATAATTAATATTTGTGCATCATGATCCGATAAGCCATTTATTACTGGGAGACAGTGGCACTCTACAACTGCGTTACTGTCAATGCAAATGTTATCAATTGCTGTCTGACTGGTTCCTTCTATTCTGGCAACAAAGTTTATTATGGATTTAAGGTTGAAGGTACTCAGTAGACTATAAAGTTCAGTTTTTAAAATCAATTCACTAAAAGCCAAACAAATTAATTATGGCTTTAAAAACATAATTTAATCCGTAAATGTTGTAAGTATAATAAAAATTTTAAATTACAACTTTTAGTTCTGAGTACTATTTTCTTCCAAAGCCATCATCAAAATCGCCAACTTAACAACATGCATCCCGCAGCAATTCATAAGCTGATACAATACTTTACAAACGAGAGCATTTAGTGTTTATATACTGTGTGGGTTGGTCACATTGTCTGCCAGATTTTACCCCACTTATATGTAATGGACAATAACAGTTAGTTTGTTCATTGGACGTTGCTCGAGTTTAACCCCAGACCAGGTAGCGCGGGATTCTGTACTCGTTTCCTTGCAGGTTCATTGTTGCTGCCGGAGCTTGTCTAGGAAGCTGTGATCCAATAGAAGCATAAACTCAAATGTACAAGCGGTTGGAGTTTAACTTGTCTCCTACCCATGTTTTACACGGATGTCATCGGAAACACACGTATATATGCAATTTGCCGAGAGACGCGAACGTAATGGAAGGTGCAGAGGGGCTGGCAGCTGGTAGATACGTAGTGAANGTGTGACTAATCTTCTTCCAATATTCTGTAGGACGTCATCGTTTTACTGAAACAGAAGAACGAGGCAACAAGAAAAACAGGAACAAGAAATGTGTTCAATAAAATGTTATACAGTCATTTCTTATTTTTTTCTGGTTTTTATATTTATCTGCGCTATAAAATGCATGTTCATTAAACATTTCTTTCAGCTATTTTTTAAAGAGTTTTTGGTTGGAGAAACAAATCTCTTGAAGGTGTTGTGGTAATTTATTTAAAAGTTGGCTACCAAGGTAGGACAACACTTTCTGGACTAATTTTAAGTTAACTGAAGCAATGTGTACGTGTTTTTTTTATTCTAGTGTCATGCTTATGGAAGGACTCATTTTCTGAAATAAATGACTGTTTTTGGACACGAATATGAGTACTGAAAACATGTACTCACATGCAAATGTTAAAATCTCTGAGCTCTTGAAAAGAGGCATATGCATGAGTCTGACTTTCTTTTGTCATTGATAATTCTTACAGCTCTCTCTCGCATGCGAAACACTTTTTTTACCGTCAGT
Source organism: Clitarchus hookeri (assembly GCA_002778355.1). Taxonomy (NCBI): domain Eukaryota; kingdom Metazoa; phylum Arthropoda; class Insecta; order Phasmatodea; family Phasmatidae; genus Clitarchus; species Clitarchus hookeri. The sequence goes on along the minus strand of NQII01000456.1, from coordinate 422,689 downwards.
GGAATTACTCCAAAAAATTATACCGTAATACATGATGGAATGAAAATATGATAAATATACCATTTTTGTTGTATTTTTGTTCAAGACCTCTGCAACACTTCGTACAGCGAAACAGGCTACTGAACTTAATTTAGGTAAAATATACGCAATGTGAGATTTCCAATTTTAGTAAATTGTTTACTTTTAAGCCAAGAAACTTAGTCACTGCTGATTCATTAATTTTGTCTCTGTTACTGCCAACATATGAATTAGTGTTTTTTCTGTTCTTTGTGAGGAGATTCTTAAGACTTGTTTTATCTATGTTGGGATTTAATTTGTTTGCAGTAAATCATGCATTTAGCTCTGTTAATGTTGTGTCTGTTTTTTGCATAATATCATTTACTGAGTCTCCAGAGACTAAGATGCTAGTATCATCTGCAAATAAAATTGGATTAGTGCCTGGGGTTAAGGCACATGGGAGGTCATTTGTACAAACTAAGAAGAGATGGGGGACTTATATTTAGCCTTGTGGGACCCCATGCTTGATTTTTCCTGGTTCATAGTAGAATGAAGTAGTTTTTCCTTTGATCCGCACTTGTTGTCTGTTTGAAAGGTATGAACTTATTAGTTTATTGAGTGTACCTGAGACTCCATAAAACTTATATTTCTATATAAGTATGCTGTGGTTTACACAGTTATATACTTTAGTGAGGTCGCAAAAGATTCCATTAGATGGCATATTTTTATCAAGTGCGTTAAGAATGCAATTTGTTAGTTTGGAAATTGCATCATTTGTTGAGGCGTTTTCCCTAAAACCGAACTAAAAATTGATAGAATTTTCTGATTTTCAAAATGTTGCCGCAATCTTCTGCAAATTAATTTTTCAAGTACTTTTGAAAAGAAGATAAGAAGTGAGATAGGTCTATAATTGGTTATTTCGGTCTTGTCACCTTTCTTAAACAGTGGTGTTACCATAGCCCGAATGAGTCTGTATGGAAATAATCCTGTATTNCTTCGGTCTTGTCACCTTTCTTAAACAGTGGTGTTACCATAGCCCGAATGAGTCTGTATGGAAATAATCCTGTATTGAAGATAGCATAACAAATATGGCTTAATGGAACACTGAATTCAAAAGAACATTGCTTTAATAACCTACAGCTATTGCCATCATAGCCACTTGATAATTTTGGTTGCAAAGAATTGATTGTTTTCTCCACTTCTTTTGGAGTTGTATATGTAAAATATATGGCAGGGTGTTCAGTACCCTGGAGTGTAGGAATATTTTTGTTAATCATGTTTTCTACGACATTTAAGTAGTATAAATTAAATGTATCTGTGACCAANGGAGTGTAGGAATATTTTTGTTAATCATGTTTTCTACGACATTTAAGTAGTATAAATTAAATGTATCTGTGACCAACTTAGGGCCTGAGGATATACAGTCGCTGGGCATTGCTCTTTTTTTCTTCCAGTTGTTTTTTTTATATAGTATTCTATGTTTTTTTATTGTAATAAGAATCCTGAATAAGCTCACAGAAAAAATAAATTTTTTTTGCAGATTTTATGACTACTCAAAATTTTGCAGTATTTCCTGCAGTGATTCATTGTGTCGGGGTTGCTGCTGGTTCTGGCGGCCTTGTACAGTTTTATTTTCTTTTCGCAGGGAATTTTAATTCATTTGGTGAGCCATAAATTTTTCTTTGGATTTGTATTACTGTAGGTCAGTCTGAATGGGAATCAATGGAGTACTTGGTTTAGAAAATATATGAATTTTTCATTCACTTCGGTGCAAGTACACAATGTTGACCATTGCTCCTTGCTAAGCTCACTTTTGAATAGTAACACATTTTCCAGCGAAAAATTTCGTATTTTCTTATAGGAAATTATTTTGGAGGGCCATTTTTTTTTATAGAAGATATTAATATTCGTGCATCATGATCCGATAAGCCATTTATTACTGGGGGACAGTGGTACTCTGCAACTGCGTTACTATCAATGCAAATGTTATCAATTGCTGTCTGACTGGTTCCTTCTATTCTGGCAGCAAAGTTTACTATGGATTTAAGGTTGAAGGTACTGAGTAGACTATCAAGTTCAGTTTTTAAAATAAATTCACTAAAAGCCAAACAAATTTATTATGGCTTTAAAAACATAATTTAATCCGTAAATGTTGTAAGTATAATAAAAATTTTAAATTACAACTTTTAGTTCTGAGTACTATTTTCTTCCAAAGCCATCATCAAAATCGCCAACTTAACAACATGCATCCCGCAGCAATTCATAAGCTGATACAATACTTTACAAACGAGAGCATTTAGTGTTTATATACTGTGTGGGTTGGTCACATTGTATGCCAGATTTTACCCCACTTATATGTAATGGACAATAACAGTTAGTTTGTTCATTGGACGTTGCTCGAGTTTAACCCCAGACCAGGTAGCGCGGGATTCTGTACTCGTTTCCTTGCAGGTTCATTGTTGCTGCAAATTTCTTCCGGAGCTTGTCTAGGAAGCTGTGCTCCAATAGAAGCATAAACTCAAATGTACAAGCGGTTGGAGTTTAACTTGTCTCCTACCCATGTTTTACACGGATGTCATCGGAAACACACGTGTATATGCAATTTGCCGAGAGACGCGAACGTAATGGAAGGTGCAGAGGGGCTGGCAGCTGGTAGATACGTAGTGAAGCGAGGGTAGATGCGCGCAGAGAGGCTCACGCGGTGTAGAAGTAGATGCGGGCGGAAGCGGGCGGGCGGACGGGCAGCTGGCGCTAGGGTCGCGTGCCGCCACCTGCCCGCCGCAGCTGCCGCTGCACGCAGCTGTCTTGCGCACGCGCCCTGCCACGAGCCCGCCATACCGCCCCCCCCTTTTTTTTGTCATTCCCATAAATATAAAGTCTTGCCAATTGTTTAGCCTGTTCACAGCTCGGTCTATTGGCATACCTATTTTATCCCACCTAGCGAAAAATATAGCTTTTTGAGAAAAACAGCGTAATGGGTTAAATTCAAACAATAAAACAGCAACGAGTTGTTTCCCCTCTCTTCTAAGGATGCAGAAATTACCCCTAATAATTCAGAGGAAATTACATTTTAAAGAAGGTATGGTTTTTTTAATTTTTATATATACTGCTTTTCCAAACGTGTGGTGTTTGAATTGCAAAGTTATAGGCTAATTGAATTTACTCGGACTACTTTATTGTAAATAGTTTAATATAAGTCTAGCCTTCTTTAATGGAAAATAGGATTGCAGTCCATTCACCGTTACTTCCAACTTTTCTGAAGCTCTGCTTAAGTTCTACTTCAAGGATATTCCTCCGTCTCATACAAACAAAGCTTTACTAAGTCTAGAAATTACACCAGAGGGACAACGCACTGCATTATTGCGCACTCAGTTACATAATATTTTGCATAAAGAATTATTTCTTACTAGGAATTACTAACATGCATATTTTCTTCCGGTTTTATTACCATTAATTATAAATGAAATATTATAACTTGCACATAGATTATAACTAAAAGTTCAATTTAACAAAAAATAGGGTAATTTTATGTTGACATAAGTATCAAATGCTTGCGATACATGCTATATTAAGGACAAATCTAAACACGTCATACATGGGGTGGTTTGTCAAAGGTTTGTTTAAAAAAGAGTGAAGATACCGCGAATGTACTATAGCTTATTTTGTGTGGTTAAGTGAGATTTTTTGAAAACCTCTTGGCAACACTCTAGACCAGTGGTTCCCAACCTTTTATGAGGTGTCGCCCCTTAGTGGAAGACAACTCACCCCTGTCGCCCCCCTTCTCTTAATACGGTATACCCTTATNTAAATACAGAGACAACATGGCGTGACGGTTCCTTTGATATGGACGTACCCGTTCACTGATTGGCTGTGCGACTCTATGGAAACGGGCCTTGTGTCTGATTGGCTGCTGCGTGCTACGAAAGGTTCCCTATTGGTTGGGCTGCCGGCTAGCAAGTTAGTTGCCGGACATGATTGGCGAACAGCGTCGCGACATGTTGCTGGTCAGTGACGCCATATTGCTGGCCAGTGACGCCATATTGCTGGCGTGTGCGGCTGGAGGTGTTACCGACTGTTTCACTTCTTCATTATTATGCATTCTGTGGCCACACATAGCTCGCTCCGGTCCTTGTCTGGCGTAGGGATGTTGATATCGAAAATATCGATATTATTTATATAGGTTATTTATAAAAGTATTGTTTTACGAAACGACATAGTGAAAGAAAAATATCGATTATCTGTACTCGGAATTTGATATTTTATGTATTAAAGGACTTTATAAATGTAAAATTGCTTGGAATATTAAATATATTAAGGGTACGAAGCACTGCAGAAAAATGTGTCGCCTGCTTTTAGCGCATGTTGCCAAAGTAAACATAGTAATTTTTTAATTCAACTTTTGTATTTAAAAGAGAGCTTATTAAAACCCCTTTTTTAAATATATTTATTTCCAATACCTGGTAAAATATATAGATTTCGATAAAATATTATTGAAATATATAGACGATTTATATCGATTTATAGTTGATATTGTTATTGCGATAATTAATTTATTTTTTTTCAACATCCCTAGTCTGGTTGAACCAAATGCCTCCAACTGACATGAGTTAGTTTGTTTTCAACTGTAGGGGCACCTATTCCTATAATCGCGTTCCACGTCGTCTTACTTTACTTGGTGTTGGAAGAACACACAAATATGTTCTCCGTACTTGGAGTACTCAATGGCTAGCACCTTTCAGATGGGCATTAATTTCTGAGTTCAAGTTTTGCAATCACGTAATTCTTTGGTATGTACTGTACACAGCACTTGTCTCGCAACCAGTGAAAAACGTGCTGCGTGCTCCATGCTTTACGCTGTTCACTGCAAACTCAGCACCTTAAAAAGCCCTGCTAAATATCGACTTGTATGTACGTTATGTATTCTTCCATCACATGTAAAATTGACATCGTGGTGGGCCTGGGCACTTTATTCATCATGCGTAGGTCAAGGGTAGCTGCAAAATGGTTAGAAAATTAAACATTTTACAAACTTGCTGTTTCTTACACTTTATATGATGACTAACAAAAACCAAAAGAAAAGGTAATTATTTCAGAATTTTTAAAGGTTTATTTAACACCTTTAATTCAACATTAATAATTGTAATTACATTACCTCCGTCGTTGCCCAACTTTACTGTGAACTCATGCCAGTCAGCGTGCACGTTAAAATACACTCAGGTAGGGGCAGCGACATTTTTCAAAAGTTGATCTGAAAAGTGCTCAAATTACTGAGAAAAGCCTTTACTAGCATTAACCGTTCATGTCAAAGAGGTGTAGAAAATGCCACAAATCAGACGAGCCGCCACAAGGAAGACTGGGCACTGATGCCTGGCTACGTACAGTAGGCTACTGGTCATAAACATCACCCACGTGGAACGTGTCCACGGTGTTGGACACGCTGACTGTACAGGCTACGATTGCTTATGGTCATGTGTGGCAGATTGATGAAGCATGTTTCACATCCATCGCCATGTTGTGTCAACTACGAGAAATTACGCCACTGTCTTCCGTGTATATAAAAGTCTCGAAATTGATTTCGGAAATTTCTAGCCGTGCGCTAGTGAGAAATAATTGATAAATGATTTCCACACGTATAAATGCAGCCTTTTACTCTCTACGAACAGAGTTTTTCAGTGCTTCGACGAAGGTGTCTGGCGAGTGTTCCACGTTATTCGATGTGCTGTGGCGTTTATGGCAGCGACCAGCGTGTCCGAGGTAGGTATAAAGGTATAGTCTATTCACGGTTTCTTCCGACTTTTCTGAAGCCCTGCTAAAGTTATACTTCCAAGTTATTCCTCCACGTTATACACTGAAGGAAAAAAAAAACGGATACACCTGCCTAATATCATGTAGGGCCCCCGCGAGCACGCAGAAGTGCCACAAGACGACGTGGCATGGACTCGACTAATGTCTGAAGGTATGCAGGAGGCATTGAAATCTGCGCCAATTTGAAAAAGGGTTGCACGTCTGTCACGTTTAATGATTCTCGTGTCAGTCGTCGTTTGTCCCGTTCGTTCACGATCTCTTTCCGGCCGCAGCGATGTTGAAGATGTTATGTTATTCCGGATTCCCGATATTCACGGCACACTCGTGAAATGGTCGTACGCGAAAATCTAAATTTTATCGCTACCTCGGAGATGCTATGTCCCATCTCTCGTGCGCCGATTATAACACCACGTTCAAACTCACTTAAATCTTGATAACCTGCTATTGTAGCAGCAGTGACCGGTCTAGCAACTTTGCCAGACGCTTGTTGTCTTATATAGGCGCTGCCGGCCGCATCGCGTTACTCTGATTGGTTCCACACCTCTGTTATTTGTATACGCACGCCTATACCAGTTTTTTTGGCTCTCAATTGCATGTACAGTCCGCTAACAATAAAATTATCTCCTACGCTTACGACAATGTTACCGTTACTTTACCGTTTTTTTTAACAATACAGATGTGTATATTGACATTAGATATATTTATTTTAGATGTGAGTATATTTGAACTGATTACAACATTTTCTGTAGAGGCCAATGACTCGTTGCTCTACTTTACTCACAGGCATCTATGCGCAAGATGTGCTCATTGGTTCATTGGCTAGAGACCCTTATTATTATCTTGTTTTTTTTTTTAATTCGGTACAAAGCTAGATCATATAAAATAAGTTTTGTTTCGTATATGTAGACCACTGAGTCACAGTTTATCATCTGTCACGCTGTGGAAGATTATCATAAGACAATAAAAAATGACCGGATTTCTGATACTTAGATGTAAAACAGTACCATGGGTTTTGACAAATACAACAGCCAAAGAGCGAGTACGTAGATAAGTGTGAGGTCCAGTATGGTGCCCTGCGTTAGAAAGCGAACTGCAAGGGTCTATAAGCGATTGAAACCTAGGAATCTGAACATCAACGAATTAATTTGAGGACCTCCTACTTCACAGACGTGTATGTTTCAGTTATTTTTCAACTGAAGGCATGAGCAGGAAGATCCTGAGTCAATAACAAGTATACTACAAAAGAAGACCGAATACACGGATACGAAGCTCTCTTGGTACCAGCGGCGTGTGGTGAAGTGTTGCAAGGTAATTTGGTGTTTGTTCAGTGCTGTCCACAGTCGGCGCACGCAGCAGGAATCAGTAACCAAAGTGGAGCCGGGAGAAACTGAATTCATTGCGGCCACTCACGAGAGAGCGGCGAGGCATCCATTACACAGGTACTGTGAAATAAACTGCACTACTTCGTTTAAGTGGCCGATGTGTAAACTAGCAAACGATTAGGTATAACACACAGCAACTAACAGCTTACCTTGCAACAGTTCACCACACGCCGCTGCTTCGCACTGGGTCGAACCGGCCACTTACTGGGACAACAGCCGATGAACGAATAGCTGAGGAATGATTATACAAATAACTCTTTGGTCTAGTCTGAAAAGCGTTGGAACACCAAATTTTACTCTTGGCTTGATTGCTTCGGATTAGTTTACCCTTTTTCCGGATTTGTTGTTGGATCGGAATCGTCTTGCATGGCCTTATACAACTACCGTATGTTTTTGGAACATGCATTGTTGCGGACCAGATAGCCCCCCCCCCCAATCCATTTTTTGCCTCCCAGCACAGTCTGGGATAGTTTTGCACTCAAGGAGACGAATCCAAAATGGGATGCCATGATGCGGAGGGAGGTGGGACACCAGGTTGATTGACAGCTCACGCCTGGCAATGTCTAAGACCTTCCAGAAAGTCGGGGATTGTCTCACATATTGAGAAATTCTTCGATGCTGGTTTATGTCCTCTCTGTGAATGCGTGAGTGAGGAATTATTTCAAAAAGGATTAGCGCAGGTGTAAGTACAGCCCTTCACCCTGCCGAAGGGGCTTTTGTGTGTTTGTGTGGACGATGGCGACTTGAAAGTGTTCGTGTCAATTCGGCAAGTTACGGTGGTTATTGTCAGCGCAGAAACAGCGAATTGCTTGTCCGAAGTGAGTGTGGGGTTTGTTAACCACCTGGGCGACGAAGCGGAGGTGGGAGGAGTTCACAGAAAAATGGTATCATTGGTTTACTCAGATTAATCTAGAATATTGTACTGTTTAATATTAGTTGATGGAACTAATTAAATTAATTAACTGACGAAGGTACTGAGATATTGAGCAGTGATTTGTCATTTACACTGAGGACTGTAATATAGTAAAGGTAAGACACTTCTGTATAGAGTTTTGTAAAATTGTAAAATAAAATAGGAAAATAAATCACCTCTTTCATTTGATTAAGATCTACATCCTTCTTGACCCTAGCCACGCCGAGTCACCTGTGACAATATGTTGAACTGAAAATTAAATTTTTAATTTACGATAATAATATTGTGAATGAAATTTCGTTTGATATAACGCAAGTTATAACCTTTATTAAGCATAGGTAGAAACCGGAAAAAATCGCAAGTTCAATGACCTTCAGGCTAGACTCTGCAGCCTTAATGTACAAATATGCCGACATCAAATGCACATTGGTTGCTTGCTGTCACACTGGAAGGCGACGATTGGACCAGCATTCTCCAGGAAGTGTCAAATACCGCGTGGTCCAATGGAAAATATACATAAACGCATGTGTTTTGAATTCTAGCTTGTCCTAAAATAAATCCGCGAATTCTTCAGGTGTCTAAGCATAGGTGACTGTTCACGTATATACCAGAGTCTGCAAAAGGCTGATAAACATATTTTATGGAATATTCATGACTTTCTCTCAATATATGCTTTTACAGTTTCCAACATAATGGTTGATTTCTGCATATAAAAGTGCATTTACCAACCTAGTATTCATACATAAATTTAAAATGAACACAAGCGACAGCGAAAATAAGAGAATACATTTGTTGAAAAACTAGACTTTATACAAGCTTACACGCTTGCGCGTATAACACAAAATAGGACACTAAAATAATTTACGTACAGAAAGAAACTGGCATTCATGTGGCTGCGTAGTCCGGGGCCGGCCGAGTCAAAGGATAGCGATTTACAATGATTTTAGGCGTGTCTCGGCAACCTTTCACGATATCGCTTTCACAATAAAAAAAAACACCTCGTTCATCTTTGCTCGGGCCGCATTTCTAAAAAAAACCTTTTCTTCTCTTCATAATACATGAAGTGTTTTTTTTATTTAGATATAAGGTTCTTGAAAGGTAGCTGTGACGCCTAAAATCACTTGTGAATGTAAAACTATCATTTGACTCAGCTAGACCCACACTCGGCAGCGCCCTAACTTCTTTCAGTGAAGGAATGGCAGGGGCGGGATGGAGTACATTGGTGGCTGTCAAGTATAGCTAAAGGCTAATGAACGCGCTATTATTTTCTACTTCTACGCATTAGGGACGGGAATTAACAATCTGACGAGGTAACCTCCAGAGGTTGTCTCCAGGTGAGAAGAGGCGCGCAGACTCATGCCTTACGTCGAGAACACTCCGCAGGCAACCAGAAGCGATACAGAGAGGAAGGTCGGAACGGCATTAACAACTCCACCCCCCGGTAGCGGCGGATGAATAGCGGATAAAAAAAGAGCGTGTGCTCGTAGGGATGGGAGTATGAAAGGGCCCCGAGGCAGTGGGCTGGCGAAGGGGGCCCCTGGTTCCCTAGGGACCGGGTGGCGCAGGGAAACAGAGAGGGCCCGCGCTCTCACGGCCACAGGATGGAGGCCGGCGACAACAACGGCGCAGATAACGTAGTTTTCACGGTCCCCGCCACCAGCGCGACGACGCACAGTGGTGTCGCGGGTTCCGGTTTGCCTGCCGCACCCCGTCAAGGGCTGCCTGCTCGCGGCAAAGCAGCTTCCGTTCCGTGGCAACCCATGAAGAAGGGGGCAGCTTGAGAGGTGGGCCTCCGAGCATTACGTTCAAACCACGTGATTGGCAGTGCGCATTTAGTTTTAATGCTACATATAAATGTCGGTACTTAGTACAATGACAGTCTAATTACTTTTTAATTTCCTGTTACTATACTAAGTATATACATTGTTAACCATATACTAACAAATCAAGCTACAATTGGCGAAAAGGAAAAAAAAATGTTTGCGGATGGAGAGTGGGGGAGGGGGGCTCTACCCTTGGCTCCAGTAACCTGTTCACACGGTAAATTATAAACAAATAGTCATGGTATTGGGCTCGTTTTGAGGGCAGTTAAGCTGATTAGGGAGTTAGAGATTACTGAAAGGCGGAGGATCGAGTAAATAACCCTCCCTGCACGGAGTATTTCCCCTTGCTAATGTACCAGTCGTGTGGTCTTGGGTTTTGTGCGGCACCCATGTTTAGTACAGGATGCTTCAGAACTATCAAACACGTCACCCCCTCTCCCCGCGTACCACCGACCGAAAGCTAAATTCACAGGCGTGGAAAGCTCTTCTGAGCCTCAAACGCGGTAGAAAGCTCGAGCAATAAAATAAAATCCAAATAAAGTTAAATTTAATTAAAGCGAAATCAAAAAGTACTCACTCGCATAACTTAAATTATAGAAAGAAAAAGCTACAAATATCAATATTTACGTGTAATCGCATACATAGAGCCAGTGATTTTCCGCGAAAAAATATGAGTACATGGTAGACTTTAACAATATAAGCACCCACCAGCAGTTTGTCTATTGCCATTGTCTGCTTGATTAGGCGTTCTCATATTTGACAGGACCACTTAGAATTCGGCAACATCGGCACGGTTACTACCAGATTCGGGTGCAGGCAGTTAACTCGTGTCAAAACGTGATACAGCCAAACAACAGTGTTTCCAATTATAACTTGTCTTGAAATATTTTCGTGAAATTTCAATAACGCACACAATTTATTGACGCACCGATTTGAGTGCACTCTAGTATCAGTGTCTGGAAGCTTAGCTTCGGAAAGCAACGAATTTGGTGCATTCTTGAGCCAGTATTCGAAATCTTAGCTTTGGACGTCGTAATTGTAGACACGCATGTTGGAACATGCGTCCGCGGACGAAGTAGGTTCACAGACAATTCGACCCATATAACTGAAGATGAGGTAGACCGATTATTCGTATTATGCGGATATATCCAACGTTGACCTACTCCAAAGGAATACAGCTGTCAAAGTCACATGGTCAACAGTAATAAATGTGCTTGTTTATATCTTAATTTTTTAAAATGACAAGCACTATTATATCAATGTATTGTTCTTTTATCAATTTACTCAAAGCACTTATTTACTAATCAGTGTTNTCCACAGACAATTCGACCCATATAACTGAAGATGAGGTAGACCGATTATTCGTATTATGCGGATATATCCAACGTTGACCTACTCCAAAGGAATACAGCTGTCAAAGTCACATGGTCAACAGTAATAAATGTGCTTGTTTATATCTTAATTTTTTTAAATGACAAGCACTATTATATCAATGTATTGTTCTTTTATCAATTTACTCAAAGCACTTATTTACTAATCAGTGTTCTAATCTCAAATCTAGTCCATGCCGTTTTTGCTAGACGTGTTGCCAGAAAATCAGTTTATTGTTGGGACACGGAGACTGGTTGTGCGCAACCAGTGAGATCGGTCTACCCCGTCTTTAGTCTACGAATCGAGCGTGGACAAGCTATAGTGGACAGGTCCTTTCCCTCCCGTTTCCATGGATCCCTGCACTCCGTCCTCCACATACTCGAGCTTCAGTTGCTTGTTCAATGGCTGCTGCTACGGCGAATAGCCAGCTTAACACTAGACCAGGTAGCACGGGATTTAGTCCTATTTTTCTGGCTAGTTCGGTTTTGCCTCAGAATCATCCAGGACGTGTTTATAGTTCAATTACAAAAGTAGCTGATTCGAGAGCGTGTCCATGCGTTTGAAGTCTAACTTGTCTTACGAATCCGCGAAATTTCCCGTCCCACAGTTGTTTGCAGTCTGGGAACGAGCCATTTGACTTGACCACTGGTAATTCTGCTACGCTAATACTTGAACGTCTGTGGTTCTTCTGCAAACGCGAATGTTAACCCGCCCAGTCCCCGAGTGCATGATCGATGATATGTTGCTCACGAAGGATACTTACAGTTGGCAATTTACAAAGCAAGGAATCCGTGGCCACTGTTCTGAACGTCTTCCGTGTGAGAAATCTGAATTGTTGAAGTTTCTGCACCACACATTGGCGTGATGATATTAATGAACACGCAGTACGTTCATCACTTGTTGCGAGAAGCACGCTCGACACAAGTACAGCGCTCATCAATAAATAAAAAATTTGCAACACTTGAGCTCGTAAATGAATTCAGGAGTGCAGGGGTTGAATTTGTTAGTTAATTTACTTTGCGCGCACATTTTCGTCGCACATGCTGTCCACAGGAATACACACACAAATAAGTTACGAACCAACCTTTGGCCGGCTTTGTAAATCGTATAATACATGCGAAACTGTTACAAGTTGCTTGGCTATGCCTGTAAACCCAATACCAAAATCTGGCTTTCGCAGCTGTAATTAATGCGTATATGCTTAGTAAATACGAGTAAAAAACAAATTATGAATAACTGAGAATATTAAGCAAGCCACTCTTCTTCCGAGTGAGTGAATGAAGAGATTTGGGCTGCTCTTAACAACGAGGTCTTGAGAACCGATTAGGGTGAAATGACGTTAAAATGGAGCAGTGCCGGAATGCAAGGGTGGGGGAAACGGGACATCTCCGAGAAAACCAGCTGACCAGCGGCATCGTCTGGCACGATTCCCACTTGTGAAAATCCAACAGTGACCCAGCCGGGGATTGAATCCGGTTCGCCTTGGTAAGAGGCGAGCAGTCTAACCGCTCAGCCACCGTGGCCCCACTCTTCTCCCGAGTCAAGCTAGATGGCGTGGGCTTGAGATGTCATGTAGCAGAAACCCCGTTGTAAATTGTTTAATTGCTGGGCGTCAAATAAACTAACGCGCGACACTCACGCGGAGTCTCAGTTTTTGTGAGGTTTTGCTATTGAGTACTACAGGCATTCGGTAGCTTTCTCACGAGTCCAACCGCAGTCATTAATTCTCGTAATGGTTGTGCTTCTACTTCAATTAACTGCGTACTTTAATTTGAAATTACTGCCAGTACTTCAGAGCCGCACTCGCAAAACTTTTTTTTTTAATTGGGCAGCAGCTTTAGTAGTCTGGTTTCTAGGTTGGACCAAGAAGAGAATAAACTGTAACATTATCATTTAGGGAAACTGAAATTGTGTGCTGGCTTCAATGATTGTAGTTGTTACGAACGTATAGCGACAAAAATACTTAGCTCTTACTTATTTTGCTGGTCTGTGTGTGAGCTGTTTTCTGACGTGAGACAGAAGTAGACTATTCTGATAGTGAATTTTCCTTGATCCGCCTTCGAACAGCTAATAAAAATTCTGGGTCAAGCTTATACTAACAAAAATGGTAAAATAATTAAAAAAAATATCTCGATAAAAGTTGTAAGGACTCTTACAGCGGTCCCTAATATCAGAGGCAAAAAAGTGTGCACCCACAGCTTTTAAAAGATGTGGGATATAAAGAACCTATAATAAAGTAAGAAACTTATTTATAACATGAAGCAAATATATAAAAAAAAAAGTACATCTTGGAAGGCGTAATTTAAAAATGTTTTTAAACATAAAAATTGCAGTGATAAACGTCTGACAGATTTTATTTAAGAACAGACACAGATGGAGAGGGTGCATGTTGATCTTGTCCCTCACCCTGCCTAACACTTTCCCTGCGCCCTCAATAAATCTTCAAACACACAGAATTTGTAAAAGCAGACAGTTTCTACGTAAGTAATATAATAAATTGTTGCAAAACTTTCCAGTTTCAAAGACGTGGACCGCCTGAACTTTAACAAACTGACTGGGAGGCCTACAGACGTTGATACGCATGGAAAATCTATCGAAAGTGCGCACGGTGACAAAGTGATCAAAAATTGTTTACATATTTTGAGAATATTGTATATTTTTTTCCAGTAACAAAAAAATAATTATAACTTTTTTTCGTAGGTTTTGGAAAAACATAACTAAAATAATATTATAAATATGTAATATATAATTTGTCACAACTTCTGATGTCTGATACTATCATAAGGTAATTTTTAATTTAAAGAGAAACAATGCAAAATTCGAAATGTAGTTCGCTCAATTTTCTTCTAACTTTTTTAGATTAAAATAAAAGATAGCTAGTATAGTAAATATAACTGTTGGGGTTCCAAGTATTGCATTAAAAAATTTCCGTCATTAAATTCATGTTGCAAGGTTTTTTGTTAAAATAAAATAATATATATATATTTGGTGCAGCCAAGTTAAAAATAACTATATTTTATTCAAAAAAATTCCAATTTCTTTTTATTTGATGAGTATTTTGCACCGTACGGAAAAAATAAAGTATAAAATATTTGAACATTATTGAAACTTTATTTGTACACAAGTCCGGTTTCCTGGCTGTGTAAAAGGACTTATTATAAACACGAATGGAAAATAGTCACTTCACGGACAATACGGGGCTGCTTACATTCCGACAGAGAGTTGGTGAAACAATAGAGGGGCGACAGCTGGGCAGTCACGCAATTGACCGTGGGAACGACTTGCACACGTGCAGGCACTGCCGATTGGCCCGGACTGCAATGCAGCTCGCCGACTGGATGCGCTGCTGTCCAGTCACGATTACTTCCAACTTTTCTGCAGCCCTGCTTAACTTCTACTTTAATGTTATTCCCCAGCCTCATGCAAACAAAGTTTAACCAAGTATAGCAAATTAACACCAAAAGGACAACGCGCCGCATTCATGCGCACTCAGTTACGTAATATTTACACGAGAACAATTTCTTACTAGCCACTATCAACGCACATATTTCATAAGTTATTTTATGTTAACAGAGGTATAAAACGCTTGTAATGCAAGACATACTTATGAAACAACCAAACACGGCATAAATGGGGTGATTTGTCGAAGGTTAGACTCAAAATGTGTGAAGATATCCCGAATAGACTAAACAGATCTACGTGAATTCCGCGAATTCATTTCGCAGCAGCCGAAACTTCTCCGTCATTTCCATTGTTATACCACACTTGTTCTTTCAATGTCTGCTGCCATGGCGAGCAGCTTTCTTTATTGAACTTGTTTACACGTGTTGTAGTAAAGTTCAAATGAGAAAATAATCTTCGCTCAGCTTTGCGGGAGGGAAGGTAGCCCTTACCTTCCCTCCCGCTGTGTAGGGGAGGACTCTGCCGAGCATCTGCCGCTGGAGGGAGGGAAACCACGTGACATTGCTGATGATGTACACTCCAAACTGTTTAGTTTCTAGGCGGTGATCGGCGAACACCGTCCTGCCTTACTGTTTGCAAGTTAAAAGAAATTTTCCGGGTGGAGCTAGTGGCACACGAGGCAGTCATACTTCTATACACTCTGTTGTTTTGTAAAACGATCGGGACAATACTGAGAGTTCATTTAATGGAAGGCCATAATTCAACTGTGCGTGATTTTGTGCTGTATTCGCAATAGAACCACAGTTCATACCACACGTCATAGAGAACTCCGGGTCAGTAAAATGTCCGCAACAAAAGAACGGTAGAATCACAGAGTACTTAGAAATACAGCCGCTTATACCAAACACGCCAGCAAAGTGGCGTCACTGGCCAGTAACGTGTCAGAATACCGTTCGCCAATCAGTGCCCGGTAATTTGCTTGCCAAGCAGCCTAGGAGATAGGGAATATTTCGCAGCACGCAGTAGCCAATCTAACACAGGGGGGCCTTCCAGAGCCTCGCGCGGCCAATCAGCGAATGGGTACGCCCGCAGCAAAGGATCCACCACGCCATTGTACCTCGGAGCCGAGTCTATAGGGCAATGAACTGGTTGCCAGTACACAAGTTAGATTGCTGGGTCAGGCGAATCTTTCTCCCAGTGTACTTGCCATCAGCTGATCCGTTGTCACTCTCTGCCCTGTGTCATGCAAAACAGGCTCGATCCTCTTCACAGAAAGCGTGGGACGGACAACAGTACTTCAACGCGTAAAAACCCTGCTGCAGTTACACCTGTGTACATAGAGTCTGGTTTTCCAGCAACAGTAGTGATTTACATTCCTAGTCCTAAGAATACAAATAGGGCCTATATAAAAATGCTATGTTTCTGCGCCCCTTATTCTAGTGTAGTTGCTGGTAGTTACCACGGGTCCGTCTTGTAAAAAAAAACAGCTATCGAGTATTATAACTCTTAGATTAAATACACATAACGTTACTGCTACAAATCTATAACTAAATATACTGCTAAAAAAAAAAAAGGACATGATTTTGGTCGAGTGTAGCATTTAAGCAGGTAATGTTTAAACTCTGACTGTTGTTTGGTCTTGTTCCGACATGCTATCTAAAGACAAACCTATGAAATTATCCACCATAGCTATTCCCTCTCCGATATTGTGAAATGTATTATGTTATGTCGAATACTTAAATGGCGCATCAATGAGGCACGTAGTCTTACACCCACCGACATCTAGTGTCTGTAAGTGACAAGTTCATGCTCGTAGAGCTTGTGTACGTTCAGTCAGTCGAAATTCGTACTTAATGGAAGCGAGAGCTGCCCATCCAATTACGCTGTTGCAGGAAGGATGGACTATTCGTGAAATGGCTGCAGAATTCAATGCTGGGAAATCTGTTGTTGGTAGGCGTGGAATTGTTTCAGGGAAACAAGAATGTACACTAGGAGACCAGGCCAGCGTATAAGAGGAAACCGTAGGTAAGAGATATGTGGTCAACTGTGCACTTTCGGCGGCGCAGTGCTGCTACTCGGGGCGAACAAAATGATCTGAGGGCAGCAACTGGTGCAAATGCCAGTGACTGAACCGTTCACAACAGACTTAGAAAAGCAGGCTTGAGATCACGAATGCCTCATAAAGGCCTGCGATTAGCGCCTCGTGACAAGACAGATCGACCGCGATTTGCACACGTTTTAAACTATAGCGACAAACTTTCCTGAACAGATTGCTGCATTGAAACCCTATATTCCCCGCTTAAAATTCTGAGGAAAAAGAACACACGTGAAGCTGCTTCATGCTATTTTCCATCGCCGTTGTAATGCTTTCTTATCGCCGGATATGACCTTGAGGTATTTAATATTGTTTGTTATGGATTCCCCTTAAGTTCACTGAGTACGGATCAAGCCAACCGTTAGGCACGAACTGAGTCATCACATTCAGCCACCATGGTGGAAGTTTTTTGAAGAGTTAAATTCGAATCGCAGAGTTCCGTATTTGAATACCAGGTACGAAATAATTGTGTTATGTTTATATTTAATTTAGGATACACGTTAAACTCCTCCAAGAAAACTCACGCAGCTATAACGGTAATAAGCACCTATTGAATGTAAAAAAAAAAAAACTGCATTGCAAGGAACAGGTCACTGCCTCCAGCTACGATGACTGAATGTGACAGAGAAACTGGCTTTCTGAGTTTTCCCACGCTTTTGACTACGAAAAGAATTAGATGAGTCTGCAGTGCATGACGCGCGCTCGAACAAATGAGTTGGGGAAAGTTGGCATTTCTTTCCCAGAAATTAGACAAAAGGCATATTCTTTATTTCAAATGTAAGTTCACACACATCTTTAAACGGAGCGTAAAAGAAATTAAAATGGACGGAACCACCAGAAAATCAGATAGTTTCATTTTTTTTATTAAGTAAAAAACAACACTTATGTCATATTTGTGGAGAGTGGAAAAGATCACGAGTTCAGAAACCATTAAGTTAGTTTTGGAGTCATATATAATCGATTGAAATACAGAAATTTCGCGAATTAGTTTCAGGACAAGTAAGACTACAACCACGTGCACATTCGAGTGTCTCCTTTAATTGAATCACAATTTGTAAGCCACACCCTCGACATAAAGCAGTAGTTTTAAAATGCTGGTTCTGCGCCACTGGCGTCCTGGCGAGGACAAGGGGACAAGCCGGCGGCCATCTTGGATGACGTCACAAGGCAACCTCCTGCTCCGTTATTCCTTATCAACGTCGGCCATATTTGATTTACCCCCAGCTCTGTCATTTCTGGCCAATGGCGGCCAACTTGGATGTCCCCAAATTCACGCTCTTGCATTTTGTGTGGGGGTTTTCCCAGAGTACTCCCTATCTCTCCTTTCTCCCATGTTCTATCCCCGGGGCGGGAGAGGTTTCTCATATTCCTTCTAGTCTCCTATCACCTGGCATCCTGGCAGGACGAGTCTCATGTTCTGCCATTCCACCTTGGATTTCTCATATTCCTTCTGGTCTCCATTCACATGGCATCCTAATGGGTCGAGTCTCATGCTCTATCATTCCACTTTGGTTTTCTCATGTTCCTTCTAGGCTTCTTTCATCTGACATCCTGACGGGGACGAGTCTCATGCTCTGTCATTCCAAATTGGTTTTCTCATTTTCCTCCTGGTCTCCTTTCACCTACGTCCTGGCATGGATGAGTCACATTCTCTGTCATTCCACCTGCGCGACATGGAGCGAGACCTGCCCACGCACGCTAGCCTAGAGTCGCACCACGCGCGCGCCAAGTACATCCTAAGCCCACCTATAAGCTTAGTTGACTGTTTTTTCCGAACCCTTTCAGCAACAGCCACCAAATTCATAACATAGTCATCACCCCCACAACGAAAAGGGCTGCAGGGTCAAGAATGCCTCAGTTCACTTATAAGCATAGTTGGCTGTAATTTCCGAACTGTTTAAGACACATCCACTAAATTAATAACATAGGCATCACCTAGGCAACTAAAGGGGCCGCAGGCTTAAGTATACTCTAAGCAAACTTATAAACATAGCTGACTGTAATTTCCGAACAATTTAAGATATAGTCACCAAATTCATAACATAGGCATCACCTCTGACAACGAAAAGGGCAGCAGAGTCAAGAATGCCCTAAGCGCACTTATAGGCATAGCTGACTGCAATTTCCGAACTCTTTAAGAAACAACTACCAAATTCGTAATACAGGCATCACCCCCAAAAACGAAAAGGGTCGCTGGGTTAAGTACGCCCTAAGCGCACTTATAAGCATAGATGACAAAAACCTCCGAACCATTTAAGGTACAACCACCAAATTCATAACATAGGTTCACTCCTGATGACGAAAGGGCCGTAGGGTAAGAATACCCTAAGCCAGCTTNTGCAACCACCAAATTCATAACATAGGTTCACTCCTGATGACGAAAGGGCCGTAGGGTAAGAATACCCTAAGCCAGCTTAGAAGCATAATTGCCTGTAATTTCCGAGCTATAGTCATCAAATTCGTAACATAGACATCCCAGCGATAACGAATAGGATGGTGTGTCAAGTACGCCCTAAGCCCTCGTATAAGCATAGTTGGCTACCATTTCCAACCCACAGAAGCTACAGTCACCAAATACATATTATAAGCATCACCTTCGATGACAAACAGGGTGGTAGAGACAATTACACTTAAAGCCCTTTTATAAGCATAGTTGCCCGACGTTTCCCACCCTCCGAAGCAAAGAACACCTAATTCATATTAGTCATCACTTCCGACTGCAATCAAGGACAAAAGACAAAAAGGCTTTAATACCTGTTACAAGCATAGTTGATCAGCATTTCCAAACCTTTGAAGTTCGGGACCATGTAACCACCGTCCACACATGTAAATAAAAAATAAATGTAGGTCTACATACAAGTACGCCGCAAAGTTGCCGTTGCATGTAGGAGTGTAGGGTCTGAAATAGCACACACGTACCCATCGTCCTGCATGCACTCGACAAGCACCCACCGTCGCCCTTTTCGTCTGATACCTCAGGAGTCTACAAACTCGGACCCACCTCAGCGACAGCTAACCTCCCTTCTTCGACCATCGTCCAGGTTGGTATATATATATATATATATATAT
>NQII01000456.1:384281-401688 GCA_002778355.1 Clitarchus hookeri | reverse complement strand
TATCGGCCCAAGCCATCACGGCAGATACCCCTATACAGCCGCTAGGAAGCTGATTCCCATAGGGACCGGGCGGCAGAGCCCAATTCGTTTAGACGGGGGTGGCACGAGAAGCCTTGGGTAGCCATGGATGTTGAGAGGCTATAAGAGACGCATCACCCATCCTTTCAAGAAATCGGTAAGTAGTTGGGCTCGGTTACTATATCATAGTACTGCCACACAGCCTCAAGTGTTCAACCTACGCTCCTAACACCGGAGTGACCGTATGATCTTCCCCCCAAGTCATGTCACAAACAATAAAGGACTAGTATATATGAAAGTACATCTTGAGCATGATATCATAACGAGTCAGAATATATAAAAATATACGATGGAGCCACAGTCCATAACAGTGATATCAGTGTTGCTATCATGCCAAGAAGTTTAGTGAAAACTATATTGCATACCGATATGAGAAAGAACGAATGATCAGAAAGGCTAACCGCAAAAATGACCACGATGCATCAAGTGCGATACATATTACACGACTTGTAAAGACTGTGTTCCTTTGCTTGCCACAAAACAACATACATTTTAAACCACGTGTCGTGCATGAGAGACGACACTGCTGCATGCTGATGCAAACAGATATAAAAAAATTATTATAAAGGCAAATAGTTATAAGCATTTAAAAATCTGTGTATACTGCGCGAGCATCGAGCGCTGTACATCATGTTAATTGAAAAAAAAAATACTTTTGCGAAGCCGAGAAGCACATGCAATAACGTCAACGCACACTGATGCAAACACACATAAAAAATGTAAAATAAAAGTTATAAGCACTTACCAACCAGCGCGGTTACACAAGCATTGGGTGCTGTATGCTGTGTGTTAAACGATGCTTGTCATGACCAGACCATCCTGGTCAGTACAACAGAATAGCAAACGACTTCCTTACGAACCGGCTGAAAGGAAACCACCGCATTTAGAGTAAAACCAACGCTCACAACATTAGCAGCGGAACACATCCAACCCGGCCGATGTCGCACGATCAATTAACATCGTGAGAATCTGTAAGGTAGCCCAGGCGGTCGATTTGGCAGTGGAGACAGCATGCAGGTTTCGACAAGTCGAACGGATTGCACATAACACCAGCCGAGAGAGACACATCAGGTTCCAGGAAGGCAGACCAACTGAGTCACACATGCACTTCCCTTTACGAGAAGAATTAAGTTATACAGTACAAGGTAACAATTAATCCCATTTTAAATACTATATATGTACATGTACTTATTTTAATAAATTCCAGAACTATAAGCACATACAAAGCAACATATATTAAAACCATTAGTTGCGCAAGAGATACCACACTGCTATGCGCTGAGGCAAACAATTTAAAAAGGTTATAATTATAAAAATAAATAGTTATATGCATTTACCAACAAATGCTTATTGCGCGTGCATCGAGTGTTGTATGTTATGTTAGGTGAAAAATTCCCATTTTGAAGTGAGGGAACGATAAGGATAACACTTCTACACACTGATGCAAACTGATATAAAAATAAAATGTAAAGTAAAATAGTGAAAAGCTCTTACCAACGATCGCAATCACATATTACAGCTGCGTGTCCCTTTACAAGACGAATTCGGTTATACAGTACAAGGTAACATTTAATTTCGTTTGAATACATCAAGATGCAAATATTAGCATGTCTCTTAAAATATAGCTTCGAATAAACTGGTGTTGGTAGAGAATATTGCTTCTTACTTTTAGGTCTATTGAAAGCAGTTCGTCCCACACACATCGCTCAGAACTTCTTTATCTCGTTGAGAGGACATAGTGAAAATGATGGGATGCCGTTGTAGCGATCAGAACATTTTATCAGCTACCATGGCATATGGAAAGATTAAATCACTTTCAGCACTCGACAAAGATACCGAGCTTCCGTACCTGCCTAAAGAATTTCTTCTCGCATATGCACTACACGAAATAAATCCGCCTACAAACACCTACCTGTCTTTCTTCAACAGGCTGTCTCCCACGACTAGTATGGTTTCAAGGTAGTGCTACTGTTACAGACATACCACGTCCCAGGTCCTGGTGTAAGACACATCGGGAGCAAGCAGCAGAAAAAAAACAAAGCACCTCCAACACTGAAAGATAAAAGTGTGTAAAGAAGTTGAGCGGCCGAATTGTCAACTTCGCAGGCTATACAGCGATCGACTAGATAAGGTAACATATTTGAGTCCAGCAATTATGCTGATATCTACACCACACAGCCAGCAATTATCTACTGAGGCAGTTCGAGATGGGCAACATAAACTAGCATGCAGTGTAAACAATATGGAAGCGAGCATCATGTAAAAACGGATGACATTTCGTTGACGAGCATGGTGGTGGAAATCATATCGTTACGACTGCATTAATCTACTTCGATCGTGTACTCTGTTACAATATGAAGATCGAATCAATAGTTGGAAGACTTACTATCTGTAACACCGTCAGCATCGTCAACAGCAAAGAGCCTTGAAGAATTGCTACAAGCAATGTTACTACTGGGATCGTGTACCATGCTACAATATGAAGATGGTATCAATGGTTACAGACTTACAATCTGCAACACCGTCAGCATCGACAACAGCAAGGGTCCATAAAAACTCGCTGCAAGAATTATGGTAACATTGTTACTATTGTGGAAATACTTTTAGTGAAAGATGTAATGTGTGCCGACATGAAAATGGCCATTGCATGATCAGCCTAGCATATAAGGCGTTCCCCTGTTATAACTGGAATGCTTTATTTATCTGCAGTGATAACCTGTATAGGAATAACAAGAAGTGCTAAGGGAATTGATGGTTGTCATTCATCGGGAAGCGAGTGCAAGTATTGCGGCAAGATATTCGCTAACCCCACCAGTGCCAAATGTCATGAAGATAGTAACTATTCATTTTACATCGTCAACAAGACTTACCCATGTGATAATTGCTGTGAGGTATATGCGAATAAATGTGTCATGTGTCTTGAATGCTCACAGCAGGAATTGTTCTGAAAAAACAGTCATCATAAATGTATTGCTCAAATTAAGAATAAGTTGAGCACATATAAAATATTATTATGTATTCTTATTATATCAAGTCTGTTAAATGATGTTAAAATGTATAAATGAATTATATGTTATTCTTTTATCTTAACCCATGCTAATATTAGGTTCACCTCAATCACTAGGAAAAAAATTTCCAGATTTTGTCTAAGTCTGAAAGAGGATTAACATTATTGTACAGTGTCAAGTCACGAACTCAGGTCCCTACCAATGGCTTCTTGAGCAAACACAGAAGCTCTCGCCACCTTCGTTTCCCCAGTCGACAGGTAGAGTGCACCACCATCGTCTGCTAGGGTCACAGTGGTTTTCATCCATCTTCGTTTCCCCTGTCAACAGTCAGGGGATGCCAACATCGTTTGCTTTACCGATGGCGGCTACTAGGAGCAATGGCTACACACATGACCTAATTCCTATGTTCAACATGCAGAACACCCACCCATGCATTCAGTACTCGGTGGAAGTAACTCAAAAAATGGCATATGCACGTGGTTTCGATCGAACAGTCAATGAGGGCTGCAGCTCTACGGTTCCGATAGCACAGGGGGACTGCAGCAGTATGGTTTGACTGTGAGGGCTAAAGGTCGCAATAAACAGAATCGGCATACCAACGGGTTAGGAGAACCTCATGCAAAATATATAACCGCCCCGGGCCCCATACATGGAAAAAATAAAGTCACATAATAATAAATAATAAAGGCTCGACATAGACACGCGTGCGCTGCGAGCACGATGTCGTATAGAACCTCTGCTATAAAAAAAATACTTGATAGTTTCATAGTCCATAATAGCGACATCAGTGTTGCTATTTCGACGAGAACATTAGTAAAAAATTGGATTGCGAGTCAATGGGAAAAAGAGCTTATGTTCACAAGTACCAACCTTAAAATAATTCTACAATACAAGTTCTGTACACTATTTACTCTAAGTTATAATTTGAAGTCGTGTTACACGACTTGTAAAACTGTGTTCCTTTTCTTGCGCTAAACATCAAACATATAACCAGTG
Organism: Clitarchus hookeri; assembly: GCA_002778355.1. NCBI lineage: Eukaryota > Metazoa > Arthropoda > Insecta > Phasmatodea > Phasmatidae > Clitarchus > Clitarchus hookeri. The sequence goes on along the minus strand of NQII01000456.1, from coordinate 397,606 downwards.
GTAAGTCAAGAGACGATGACACTGCTACATATTGATGATTAGATATAACAAATTCAAAGCAAAATAGTTATAAACTTCTACCAACCAATGCATTTTCTGCGAGCAACGAACGCTGTATATTATGTTAAACCAAAAAAATTACTTTCACGAAGCATTGATGCCAGCAAACATAAAAAAAGAAAATAGTTATATACACCTACCAACCAACATGTATTGCACAAGCGACAAGCACCGTACATCGCATCAGTTGTTGCTAGACAAGACCATGCATCTGAAAACTGACGAGGTAGCCTTGGTTTGTACAGCAGAACAGCAAACGATTTCCCCCACGTACACCCTCCGACCGAGCTTCGCTACACTACAGAGGCACACGAATTCCACTACCAACCAACGTACAATGTACGAGCATAGAGCAACGTACGCCACATTAGACTAAAATAAAATACTATGACAGAGTCGAGAAGCAGTGAGAGCGACAAGGTTGACACTGCTACATACCGATGCAAACAGATAAAAAAAAAGTAAATCAAACTAGTTATAAGCACTTACCAACCAGCGCATATTGCATGAGTATCGAATGTTTTAGATGATGCTATACAAGACAGACCGTTCTAGTCAGTACAACATAACAGCAAACGATTTCCTTACGAACCGATCGGAATGAAACCTTCAAATTCAGATTAAAGCCAACACACAACCCACATCACTAACGGTGGACCGCAAACACCATGTCCAACACTGTGTGATCAACGAACATCACGAGAATCTGAAAGGTAGCCAGTTGGGTACATGTACATATATATAAAGACACATGGTTTAAAATGTATGTGGTTTTGTGGCAAGCAAAGGAACACAGTCTTTACACGTCGTGTAATATGTATCGCACTTGATGCATCGTGATCATTTTTGTGGTTGGCACTTGTGATCATTCGTTCTTTCTCCTATCGGCATGCATTACAGTTTTTATTAAACTTCTTGGCGAGATAGCAACACTAATACCACTGTTATGGAATATGGCCCCATCGGATATTTTTATATATTGTGACTCGTTATGACATCATGCTCGTGATGTACTTTCATATATGCTAGTCCATNGAAGAATTGCTACAAGCAATGTTACTACTGGGATCGTGTACCATGCTACAATATGAAGATGGTATCAATGGTTACATACTTACAATCTGCAACACCGTCAGCATCGACAACAGCAAGGGTCCATAAAGACTCGCTGCAAGAATTATGGTAACATTGTTACTATTGTGGAAATACTTTTAGTGAAAGATGTAATGTGTGTCGACATGAAAATGGCCATTGCATGATCAGCCTAGCATATAAGGCGTTCCCCTGTTATAACTGGAATGCTTTATTTATCTGCAGTGATAACCTGTATAGGAATAACAAGAAGTGCTAAGGGAATTGATGGTTGTCATTCATCGGGAAGCGAGTGCAAGTATTGCGGCAAGATATTCGCTAACCCCACCAGTGCCAAATGTCATGAAGATAGTAACTATCCATTTTACATCGTCAACAAGACTTACCCATGATAATTGCTGTGAGGTATATGCGAATAAATGTGTCATGTGTCTTGAATGCTCACAGCAGGAATTGTTCTGAAAAAACAGTCATCATAAATGTATTGCTCAAATGAAGAATAAGCTGAGCACATATAAAATATTATTATGTATTCTTATTATGTCAAGTCTGTTAAATTATGTTAAAATGTATAAATGAATTATATGTTATTATTTTATCTTAACCCATGCTAATATTAGGTTCACCTCAATCACTAGGAAAAAAATTTCCAGATTTTGTCTAAGTCTGAAAGAGGATTAACATTATTGTACAGTGTCAAGTCACGAACTCAGGTCCCTACCTATGGCTTCTTGAGCAAACACAGAAGCTCTCGCCACCTTCGTTTCCCCAGTCGACAGCTAGAGTGCACGACCATCATCTGCTAGGGTCACAGTGGTTTTCATCCATCTTCGTTTCCCCTGTCAACAGTCAGGGGATGCCAACATCGTTTGCTTTACCGATGGCGGCTACTAGGAGCAATGGCTACACACATAACCTAATTCCTATGTTCAACATGCAGAACACCCACCCATGCATTCAGTACTCGGTGGAAGTAACTCAAAAAATGGCATATGCACGTGGTTTCGATCGAACAGTCAATGAGGGCTGCAGCTCTACGGTTCCGATAGCACAGGGGGACTGCAGCAGTATGGTTTGACTGTGAGGGCTAAAGGTAGCAATAAACAGAATCGGCCTACCAACGGGTTAGGAGAACCTCATGCAAAATATATAACCACCCCGGGCCCCATACATGGAAAAAATAAAGTCACATAATAATAAATAATAAAGGCTCGACATAGACACGCGTGCGCTGCGAGCACGATGTCGTATAGAACCTCTGCTATAAAAAAAATACTTGATAGTTTCATAGTCCATAATAGCGACATCAGTGTTGCTATTTCGACGAGAACATTAGTAAAAAATTGGATTGCGAGTCAATGGGAAAAAGAGCTTATGTTCACAAGTACCAACCTTAAAATAATTCTACAATACAAGTTCTGTACACTATTTACTCTAAGTTATAATTTGAAGTCGTGTTACACGACTTGTAAAGCTGTGTTCCTTTTCTTGCGCTAAACATCAAACATATAACCAGTGGCAAGTCAAGAGACGATGACACTGCTACAGATTGATGATTAGATATAAAAAATTCAAAGCAAAATAGTTATAAACTCCTACCAACCAATGCATTTTCTGCGAGCAACGAACGCTGTATATTATGTTAAACCAAAAAAAATTACTTTCACGAAGCACTGATGCCAGAAAACATAAAAAAAGAAAATAGTTATATACACCTACCAACCAACATGTATTGCACAAGCGACAAGCACCGTACATCGCATCAGTCATTGCTAGACAAGACCATGCATCTGAAAACTGACGAGGTAGCCTTGGTTTGTACAGCAGAACAGCAAACGATTTCCCCCACGTACACCCTCCGACCGAGCTTCGCTACAGTACAGAGGCACACGAATTCCACTACCAACCAACGTACAATGTACGAGCATAGAGCAACGTACGCCACATTAGACTAAAATAAAATACTATGACAGAGTCGAGAAGCAGTGAGAGCGACAAGGTTGACACTGCTACATACCGATGCAAACAGATAAAAAAAAGTAAATGAAACTAGTTATAAGCACTTACCAACCAGCGCATATTGCATAAGTATCGAATGTTTTAGATGATGCTATACAAGACAGACCGTTCTGGTCAGTACAACATAACAGCAAACGATTTCCTTACGAACCGATCGTAATGAAACCTTCAAATTCAGATTAAAGCCAACACACAACCCACATCACTACCGGTGGATCGCAACCACCCTGTCCAACACTGTGTGATCAACGAACATCACGAGAATCTGAAAGGTAGCCAGTTGGGTACATGTACATATATATATATATAGAGCCACATGGTTTAAAATGTATGTGGTTTTGTGACAAGCAAAGGAACACAGTCTTTACAAGTCGTGTAATATGTATCGCACTTGATGCATCGTGGTCATTTTTGTGGTTGGCACTTGTGATCATTCGTTCTTTCTCCTATCGGCATGCATTACAGTTTTTACTAAACTTCTTGCGAGATAGCAACACTAATACCACTGTTATGGACTATGGCTCGATCGGATATTTTTATATATTGTGACTCGTTATGATATCATGCTCGTGATGTACTTTCATATATGCTAGTCCATTATTGTTTGTTATATGACTTATTTTTCATGTACAGGGCAGTTTTACATTTTTGCACTTGGTTTCCGCGACCCTTGCATTAGGCAGACGGTGTTGATTTATATAAACACATACATGTTTTAGTGTAAAGTGCGACTATGTATATATTTTTATTGATACAATTGTATACCGCTTTTTTTTTCAGCATAGGACTGGTTGTTATGTTACCAAGGCTAACAATTACTGGGACCGCCGGCCCTTGTGTTAGACTGATTGTGTTTGTTTATATTACTATATATATTTTTTTTTTTTCCACTACCCACGACTATGTAGATCATGCACGCAGTGCATTTAAATATATTTGGATTTTTTTCGTATATGGTTGTTTGTCGTATGTTAACCATGCTATTGTTTATTTATGTATATATTGTCACACACCCACACACCCATATATATATATATACACATAAATATATATATATATATATATATATATATATATATATANATATATATATATATATACCAACCTGGACGATGGTCGAAGAAGGGAGGTTAGCTGTCGCTGAGGTGGGTCCGAGTTTGTAGACTCCTGAGGTATCAGACGAAAAGGGCGACGGTGGGTGCTTGTCGAGTGCATGCAGGACGATGGGTACGTGTGTGCTATTTCAGACCCTACACTCCTACATGCAACGGCAACTTTGCGGCGTACTTGTATGTAGACCTACATTTATTTTTTATTTACATGTGTGGACGGTGGTTACATGGTCCCGAACTTCAAAGGTTTGGAAATGCTGATCAACTATGCTTGTAACAGGTATTAAAGCCTTTTTGTCTTTTGTCCTTGATTGCAGTCGGAAGTGATGACTAATATGAATTAGGTGTTCTTTGCTTCGGAGGGTGGGAAACGTCGGGCAACTATGCTTATAAAAGGGCTTTAAGTGTAATTGTCTCTACCACCCTGTTTGTCATCGAAGGTGATGCTTATAATATGTATTTGGTGACTGTAGCTTCTGTGGGTTGGAAATGGTAGCCAACTATGCTTATACGAGGGCTTAGGGCGTACTTGACACACCATCCTATTCGTTATCGCTGGGATGTCTACGTTATGAATTTGACGACTATAGCTTCGGTGGACTGAAAATGTCGGTCGACTATGCTTATAAGATGCCTTAAAATTTACTTGACTCTATCACCCTGTTCTTTATCAGAGGATATGTTTTTGATATGAATGTTTTGCCTATAGTTTCGGTGTGTGGAAAATGGCGGACAACTATACTTATAAGTGGGCTTAGGGCGTGTTTGACACTGTGGCCCTTTTCATCGATGGGGTCGATTACTATGCTATTTGGTGCCTATATATCTTAAACGGTTCGGAAATTACAGCCAATTATGCTTATGAGTAAGCTCAGGACATACTTGGCGTTCGCGCGGTAGACTCTAGATTAGTGTGCGTGGGCAGGCCTCGCTCCATGTCGCGCAGGTGGAATGACAGAGAATGAGACTCGACCCCGGTAGGGCACTAGGTGAAAGTAGACCAGAAGGAATATAAGAAAACCGAAAACCAAGGTGGAATGGTAGAGCATGACACTCGTACCACCAGGACGCCAGGTGAAAGGAGACTAGGTACCACCAGGACGCCAGGTGAAAGGAGACTAGATGGGATATGAGATCCTCCCCCCTCCTCACCATCGGGATTGAATATTGGAGATGGGAGAAATGGGGATAACTCTTATTAAACCCCCAATCGGAATGCAAGATCTTGAGGTAGATACATCCAAGATGGCCGCCATCAGCCAGGGATGACAACAAGTGGAGAAATCCAGCATGGACGACGTTGAGAAGGAATGACAGAGCATTAGGTTGCCTCGCTGTTACAATACAAGTGCTTTTTTTTGTGTCTCGTTGAAAACAGCAGTCTAATGGCTAGTCACAGTCCGGGATGGCCGTTCCAGTACACTTAAAACCTCTTGTGGATGGTCCCGGCTTGTGACTTCTGTCTCGCTCAATGTCGTTTATACGTGTATAATAAGTTTGCTTCTCAATTTGCCGTGCTATACTACGTAGATCTCTTTTAGAGCACAAATACCGGATCATCTGAAATTGGAGTCTTGTAAAAGCTGCTATAGTCTATTTGCGGTTTCCTCACTTTTTTTTAATGAAGCCTTCGAAAAATCGGAAGTAACCGTGAATGGAGTATAACCTACTTCACAGCCGGCATCTTAGTTAATAGGAAATCTTTAGCAGCATGCAATAGCCAATCAGACACAAGGCCCGTTTTCAGAGCCTCGCTCAACAAATTAAAAGAATAGGAACTCCGGCATCAATGGGACAACCACGCTATATCGTCTCTGTGTATAAGCTGTTCATGGTTGCTTCCTCCTTTTGCTAAGACCTGCTACAGTTCTACTTCCTGGATAATCCCCACCTCATGGAAACAATGCCTAACCAAGTATACAAAATTACACCAAAGGGACAACGCACCGGATTCGTGCGCACTGCATGCAATATTACGTTACATAAGAACTATTTCTTACTAGGCATCTCCTGGTTTTTATTCATTTGAATTATAAATGAAATATTATATTTATAGATATAATATAAGTAAAAGTTTAATTTAACTAAAAATAAGATGTAATGTTAACACATGTTTAAAACGGTTATAATACGTGACATATTAAGAAACAAAACCAATCACGTCATACATAGGGTGATTTTTCAAAGGTTTTATTCAAAAAGTGTGAAGGAACCGCGAATAGACGATACTTATCGACTGCATACTTTTGGGAATGATGGAATCGAATCGGGGACACCGCAGGAGATGGAGCTAGCTCGAAGTCTAGTGCAGAGCGCAGAGGAAGGCGCATGCGCCGCGGAGATGCGCAGCGCGCAGTTCCGGGCGCGCAGAGGTGCAAGTCGCCGTCAAGGTCACCCTCCCTGTATCCAGCATCCTGCCCGCCCGAGGGCAGCGATCATCTCCACTGACCTATACCTGCCTGGCGCGGTGGCAACTGAGATCGCCCCGCGCTGCAGGTTCGCTGTTGCTGTGCAGCGACGTCGTGCTGCTGCATCATCTGCTGTGGGGCCGGGTACTATTTCCAGTCGGGCCCGAGAGCAACCCGAATACGGAAAACGAATCCTTGCCGAAGAAACCCGAAGGGGGCGTTCAGCGGGCAAAGCGCTACTGCAGATGCAGCTGCAAGTTCTGCAAAATAAATTGCTGCTAGCGACAATATTTTGTTTTGTTTTTTTTCTAAGAGGGGTGTTTGTTTGTTTTGTTTCTGATGCATGGATTTTATATTTCAATAGTGAATATTTTTTTATGTTTACGGAAGTGAATTTTACATTTGAAGAAATAAATATAATATTCGCACGAGTTGGTAACAGCGCATAGTCTATTCGCGGTTTCTTCACACTTTTTTAATCAAACATTTGAAATAATAGCCCCATGTATGAAGTTTTTGTTTGTTTCCTAAATATGCCATGTAGTATCACAAGCATTTTATTTTTTTGGTTAAACTTAATTTTTACTTATATTTTATCTTTAAATTGTAAAATTTATTTTATTATTAATATGAATAAGCACAGAGAGAACTGCAATGCGTTGTCCCTTTGGTATAATTTTCTAGACTTGGATAATCTTTNGGCCGCCATCAGCCAGGGATGACAACAAGTGGAGAAATCCAGCATGGACGACGTTGAGAAGGAATGACAGAGCATGAGGTTGCCTGACTGTTACAATACAAGCGCTTTTTTTTGTGTCTCGTGGAAAACAGCAGTCTAATGGCTAGTCAAAGTTCGGGATGGCCGTACCAGTACACTTAAAACCTCTTGTGGATGGTCCCGGCTTGTGACTTCTGTCTCGCTCAATGTCGTTTATACGTGTATAATAAGTTTGCTTCTCAATTTGCCGTGCTATACTACGTAGATCTCTTTTAGAGCACAGATGCCGGATCATCTGAAATTGGCGTCTTGTAAAAGATGCCATAGTCTATTGGCGGTTTCCTCACTTTTTTTTAAATGAAACCTTCGAAAAATCGGAAGTAACCGTGAATGGAGTATAACCTACTTCACAGCTGGCATCTCAGTTAATAGGAAACCTTTAGCAGCATGCAATAGCCAATCAGACACAAGGTCCGTTTTCAGAGCATCGCTCAACAAATTAAAGGAATGAGAACTCCGACATCAATGGGACAACCACGCTATATCGTCTCTGTGTATAGGCTGTTCATGGTTGCTTCCTCCTTTTCTGAAGCCCTGCTACAGTTCTACTTCCTGGATAATCCCCACCTCATGCAAACAATGCCTAACCAAGTATACAAAACTATACCAAAGGGACAACGCACCGGATTCGTGCGCACTGAATGCAATATTACGTTACATAAGAACTATTTCTTACAAGGCATTGCCACAACACCTATTTTCTCCCTGTTTCTATTCATTTGAATTATAAATGAAATATTATATTATAGTTTATAGATATAATACAAGTAAAAGTTTAATTTAACTAAAAATAAGATGTAATGTTAACACATGTTTAAAACGGTTATAATACGTGACATATTAAGAAAAAAACCAAACACGTCATACATAGGGTGATTTTTCAAAGGTTTTATTCAAAAATTGTGAAGGAACCGCGAATAGACGATACTTATCGACTGCATGCTTTTGGGAATGATGGAATCGAATCGGGGACACAGCAGGAGATGGAGCTAGTGCTAGTTCGAAGTCTAGTGCAGAGCGCAGAGGAAAGCGCATGCGCCGCGGAGATGCGCCGCGCGCAGTTCCGGGCGCGCAGAGGTGCAAGTCGCCGTCAAGGTCACCCTCCCTGTACCCAGCATCCTGCCCGCCCGAGGGCAGCGATCATCTCCACTGACCTATACCTGCCTGGCGCGGTGGCAACTGAGATCGCCCCGCGCTGCAGGTTCGCTGTTGCTGTGCAGCGACGTCGTGCTGCTGCATCATCTGCTGTGGGGCCGGGTACTATTTCCAGTCGGGCCCGAGAGCAACCCGAATACGGAAAACGAATCCTTGCCGAAGAAACCCGAAGGGGGCGTTCAGCGGGCAAAGCGCTACTGCAGATGCAGCTGCAAGTTCTGCAAAATAAATTGCTGCTAGCGACAATATTTTGTTTTGTTTTTTTTCTAAGAGGGGTGTTTGTTTGTTTTGTTTCTGATGCATGNGGCGCATGCGCCGCGGAGATGCGCAGCGCGCAGTTCCGGGCGCGCAGAGGTGCAAGTCGCCGTCAAGGTCACCCTCCCTGTATCCAGCATCCTGCCCGCCCGAGGGCAGCGATCATCTCCACTGACCTATACCTGCCTGGCGCGGCGGCAACTGAGATCGCCCCGCGCTGCAGGTTCGCTGTTGCTGTGCAGCGACGTCGTGCTGCTGCATAATCTGCTGTGGGGCCGGGTACTATTTCCAGTCGGGCCCCAGAGCAACTCGAATACGGAAAACGAATCCTTGCCGAAGAAACCCGAAGGGGGCGTTCAGCGGGCAAAGCGCTGCTGCAGTTGCAGCTGCAAGTTCTGCAGAATAAATTGCTGCTAGCGACAATATTTTTTTTTTTTTTTTTTCTAAGAGGGGTGTTTGTTTGTTTTGTTTCTGATGCATAAATTTTATATTTCAATAGTGAATATTTTTTTATGTTTACGGAAGTTAATTTTACATTTGAAGAAATAAATATAATATTCGCACGAGTTGGTAACAGCGCATAGTCTATTCGCGGTTTCTTCACACTTTTTTAATCAAACATTTGAAAAAATAGCCAGCCCCATGTATGAAGTTTTTGTTTGTTTCCTAAATATGCCATGTAGTATCACAAGCATTTTATACTTTTGGTTAAACTTAATTTTTACTTATATTCTATCTTTAAATTGTAAAATTTATTTTATAATTAATATGAATAAGCACAGAGAGAACTGCAATGCGTTGTCCCTTTGGTATAATTTTCTAGACTTGGATAATCTTNTATTAATATGAATAAGCACAGAGAGAACTGCAATGCGTTGTCCCTTTGGTATAATTTTCTAGACTTGGATAATCTTTAATTGGAAGTAGCCGTGAGTTGTCTATATAAAGTTGGCCATATTTTGTGCGCTTGTTCATCCTGCTGTATGAATATCTCGTTTTCAATAGCGATGCACGTGATTCCATTAACAGCACAATATCTTCATATTTCTAGGACCATCTCTGCACTTCACATAATGTCTGCCGTCAGCTAGCCACGGAGATGCAGCGAAGTAAGCGAAGTATTTCCCCGCCGTACGCGCTGCAGCAGAGCTTTGCCAGCTGAACGTGCCGGGGATCGATGTCATACTGTCTGACAACTTCGGCATTTAAAAATAATCGTCGCATACTTAAACCGAGTATTCACTACCTGCGCATTGCGTAAATATGCTACGAACGATCAGACAGTTTATCTCTTTAGTTATTGTAGAAACACATGATTGGTTACGTATTTCAATTTGATGGCGACAGAACCGAATTCTTTGTTTACGTGGCTTGCCGCGTGTCTGTTATCTAGTACCATGTGTATTCTCGTGAATATTTGCATGAAACTATTTATAAAGTAGTTTTTCATCTCTGTTATTATGATCCTTATTCTATCGGATGCATTTGTGGCCAGTCTCAAAATAAAAATAAAAGACGACCAGGTGACTTCATGCGCAAGTATGCTCGAAACAAGTACAGCTCATACTAAAATGTTACACGACACAATGAGAAAAAGGGTTTTTTGAATCAAACAAAGTTTGTTTGGCGCAACCAAATTGATTCTTTGTATAGGGGCAAAATGATAAAGCTTGTTGTTGTAACCAAACTACTTTGTTGTTCTAATTTGGTTGCCGCAAACAAAGATTTGGTTGGTGCAACCAAAGACTTGTTTAGCTCTACGTACATTAAACGGTTAATATAAAAATAAATTGGAAGTTCAAATGAGATTAGACCACAGATCGTCTTCTACCGAGCGCTACGTCCTTGTAACCTCAGCTAAAGCGACTACAGAGGAGGTTGTAATGTTTTTAAATATATAACTTACATTTCAAATACTAGACAACGTGCGAAAATAAATATTTCAAGTTTTACAACTTTACTTTTCAGTTTCCTGGTGAACTTGTTTTATTAGGATGTTCATACCATTACTAAGCATCAAAAATGCACTAACAAACATTAATACTATCTTAATATATCACAAAAAATGCAAACAAACTTTATAGCTGTATTTTTTAACGACGGCAATCAAATGAGTGCCCAAACAAATATATATATTCGCTATTTTTCAAGTTTTGTGTTATGCTGACATAAACAACTTCTGATCTCATATCAACAAGCTCTACCTAAATGCTGAAGGGTGCATTTCGTACGCCCATTCAATAACACTTACCGCCTGTACGAGCTGAACTAACGTGCAGTCTTGAAGAAGCAGCGTGCAACCAAGGGACTNCATTCAATAACACTTACCGCCTGTACGAGCTGAACTAACGTGCAGTCTTGAAGAAGCAGCGTGCAACCAAGGGACTATGTGATCCTTGCCATTTAAATGGTTCAAATTATTTGGCAGTGTAACGGCATGCTTTTATACAAATTCAATATATGCTTAATAATGCTGTTTTTTTTACCAATGCTAGTTTAAAAACCCTGTCTTTCGCTACGTCGTAGTGCTTCAAAACAGTATTTGCAAGAAGCAAGATGTCTCGAACGTTCTAAATTGCAGGTTGCCTGAACAGCATGTTATTTTCGTTAAAAACCAATATCTTAAGATGTTTNTGAACAGCATGTTATTTTCGTTAAAAACCAATATCTTAAGATGTTCAGTACCTATTTCTAAAATTCATTTTTGAAACATACTTTATCGTAGTCCGCAGTAACGCAGGAGACAAATCTTTAAAAACTATAAGTGTGAGTGATTTTTGTACTCTACAATTAGCCTATGTCTAAATTAACGCATCAGAACGTGAAACAAATTAACTTAAGGCACAAATATCGCGTAAAAAACCCTTTTCGCATATAACCACGGCATTATTTATTTCCTCCGTGTCTTCGTGTGAATATATATTGAAATTTATAACGGTGAACGTGTCTTTTGTACACATGGGAAGTTTGGCCTTACCGCCATCATTCACACTCACAAACACGTCCAGACGTTTTCACTCGCACAATTATTTCTAAATGCAAAGATGTATCTATTGAATTTAACGCTGGCAGTATCCTGAGAAAGGTGAATCACGAAGCGTGTCTGCCAAGCGGCTTTCTGACTGGTTCTGAACCGCGTTCTTTGTCCTTGACTGCACGTAAAGACGACCGTGACTTTCTCTGCATTTCAGTCTCATCTCCGCACATTCCACACGTAGCACGTTCACTCCTTCACTGGAATTACAGGTACAGAAGGTCGGAACAGAGTGGCTTTCCTTTCAGCACTTCACCCGTCTTTACAACTTACAGAAATCGTTAAAAAGTAGTACAGACGCTACAGACACTATCAAAATGGTCAGAAAAGTGGAGTGGAGGGATTTGAGCGGCTCTTGACGACGAGGTCTTGATATCGGACGAAGGTGAAGCGAGGTGGAAATGGAGCAGCGCTGGAATGTAAGGGTGAGGGAAGAGAGAGACTCTCGAGGAAACCTGCCGACCTGCGGCATCGTCTTGCACTATTCCCACGTACGAAAATCCGGGAGCAATACCATCGGGAACCGAACCTGATTCACCTTGGTGGGAGGCGAGCGGTCTAGCCACTACACCACCGCTGCCCCCGTCAGAATAGTACGATTTATATTGTGTATGGAATAAAATTGCATATGTTCCTCAACACTGTAAAATATTGCTAGAACGTACATTTTTTAATGATGGAACGATTGCATAATACTGTGTATTTTTCTAATAAAACTGTAAGCATATTTCCATTCTGGAATCTTCAGAAAACATATTTGCTAAAAAAACTTTCGTCAGACAAGTCAAACATGCTAACTACTACGGCTGTATTACAAAAAATATTAGTACTAATGTTTAGAAACATATTTAATAATTGATTTTGTGTAGACTAGATATATTTCAGTCATAAAAATTACACTCATACATAACACATATTGAACTGGAAATCTTGGTAGTGTATGTGCTATGTTTTAAGGTAGAATTAGACTGGCTTCCAATAGAGCTAGGGACGTTATCGGTTTTCACAACTGAAATGGATGTGCACAAAATCTATTATTTAAAGTATTTGTAAACATGTTTACTAATTTTATTACATACAACGACATTAATTATTATGGTGGTCTTGCTAGAAAGAAAGGAGGAAACAATGTGCGGGGGGNCGAGCGGTCTAGCCACTACACCACCGCTGCCCCCGTCAGAATAGTACGATTTATATTGTGTATGGAATAAAATTGCCTATGTTCCTCAACACTGTAAAATATTGCTAGAACGTACATTTTTTAATGATGGAACGATTGCATAATACTGTGTATTTTCCTAATAAAACTGTAAGCATATTTCCATTCTGGAATCTTCAGAAAACATATTTGCTAAAAAAACTTTCGTCAGACAAGTCAAACATGCTAACTACTACGGCTGTATTACAAAAAA
>NQII01000456.1:354514-384020 GCA_002778355.1 Clitarchus hookeri | reverse complement strand
GGGGGGGGGGGGGATGCAAATTGTGCTTTATAAAGCATCCAAAATCGAAATACGCTTAAATTTTTACTAAAAATAAATTCTTGTTTATTAATTTTAAAACATAAAAATAAGTAAATTTCAGCAACATATTTTTTAGTCTTACAAAAAACATGCTTTCTTCTTTCATTTTATGCAACTTAAATTGTACTTTTCTGACAATTTTGGCTGTGTGCGCACAACTTTTTGATGAACTCTGCGTGTTGCATGGTCGGGGTGCAGTGCTGAAAGGAAAGCTACTCTACTTCAATCTTAAAGCATGAATAGAAACTTAAAAAAATTCGCGAGTTCAGTGACCCTAGGCTAATCTTCAAAGTCTTACGCACAGTCATGCAGCCATCAATTGCTCGTTAATTTCGTGCAGCGACAGAGGAATACTTTGCTCGGACTGCATTTTACTGTATGCGTATCGTCGGCTCAGGCATAGGCGTGACCGTGGGGTAGTTCGAGTATGTACTGGACCAAGTGGCAAAAAGACACTGACCCTACCTGTTACGCCAGCACTGGAAGAGTGTACTTCATTACATCAGAGAAAGATAAATTCCCATGTTCTAATGGAGTCATCCCAAATAAATTTAAATTAGGCCTTGGTCACATATATGTGAAATTAATGGCTATGCATATGGGTACGGCCATCTATTTTTCACGAAAAGATTTTAGGACTTGTTGTACTCCTGAACTAACGAGCTCAGATACACTTCCCTGATTGGGTGCTTTGAACTGTTACTCGTGTTAGGTGCCTGCCCGCAAATCACAGGAATTCAANTTGGGTGCTTTGAACTGTTACTCGTGTTAGGTGCCTGCCCGCAAATCACAGGAATTCAATGTTAGCGATACTTGATTCTGATTGGCCCTGTTAGGTAAAAAAAACTGTCATTCCACAAAGACGCGTGTCCAATCATCAACGAAAAGCTACAAGTGTGTCCGTAGTATATTGGAGTCTAGCCTGCACGTAAATCTTTTCGCGAAAAAAAAAAAACAGGTAGCCCTACACACGGGGTTTAGGAATTGGTCCACCTAGACTCTGGCCACGCTTATGGTCTNAAAAAAAAAAAACAGGTAGCCCTACACACGGGGTTTAGGAATTGGTCCACCTAGACTCTGGCCACGCTTATGGTCTGAAGATTCTCCAGAACGGGTCAAACAACGCGTGAACCAATAGCAAAAATTACATACACGTACAAGTTTCTTAAAATCTATCTCGTCCCGAAATGAAACAGCTAAACGTTCAGGTGTATGCGTATGAATAGTGAGTGAAACCACAGTGTAATTGTTTAGAAACATTTTCTAGTTGAGAATGCCGCAGTGACAGGTGTTCATGATGGTATGAGATCTCGACGTGTAAAACACCAGAAATAGCAGGTTTAGTCACTTAAAAAACTGAACGTGATATATACTGCCAATCGTTTATAACTTATTGCCATGCGATTAACTCGAGGTTTCCCACTGATTGCTAAAGCTACAGTGTGGATGTTTTCATTTTAGTATGCAAAAAAATATTAAACATATATGTTTCAATGGAGTGGAAAATCTGTTAAATATTTCTGAGCATACACCGATATGAGTGTTTTGTTACAAATATTTGGCTGAAGACATTTTGATACGATGGAGATTATATTTTAATAAAACAACCAACCAAATGGATTTTCCTCATTTATTTACAATGCTATACAGTACATCTTTATTGCATTGTTCTATTGAACACTGTTATAAAGAAATTTTCTGAAAAAAATAAAATATTTATTTTCGTCACCATAATAACACAAGATGTAAGTGGGTACCCCTAACGAATGTTACATAGGCAATATATGATATTTTCATTAAACAATATTGAAATTAATTGGCCTTTCGCTAAATATTTTCCATTTTGGTCACCTGAGAAATGGTGATGGCTTTTCCTTTGGTTTTGGCGTACCCGTCNTAAATAAAATATTTATTTTCGTCACCATAATAACACAAGATGTAAGTGGGTACCCCTAACGAATGTTACATAGTCAATATATGATATTTTCATTAAACAATATTGAAATTAATTGGTCTTTCGCTAAATATTTTCCATTTTGGTCACCTGAGAAATGGTGATGGCTTTTCCTTTGGTTTTGGCGTACCCGTCNCCTTTCGCTAAATATTTTCCATTTTGGTCACCTGAGAAATGGTGATGGCTTTTCCTTTGGTTTTGGCGTACCCGTCCGCTGAATGGCTGGCGAGGAAGTTACCAGGGGCTGATTGGCGAACGTCACTCCCGACATGTTGCTGGCCAGTGATGCCATTTTGCTGGCGTGTACCGCTGGAGTTAGCGGTATAGACTAAGCGGCAGTTTTATTCTGTATTATTTTAGTATTCTGTGCTACGGTCGTGACGTATTCGAAGGCCGCCAGGTCTGCTCCAAGAAGATTGCCACTCCCCATGTCCATTGATGTCTGGTGTACACACTCCATCTTCGTACAGCAAAGACACCGACTTCGAATTCTTCTGCATCGTGAACTCGACACACTCGTCCAACTCCGTGGTCCACTCGTTCACTCATTAGGCACACGTGGCCACAGCTCAGCCACAGCTTGTCGCAGCATTGCTACAATACTCTCCATGTTTGTGCACGTCGGTCACTCTTGGTCGCATCCCGATAGCACCTGGTTGTTATCTACCAAGCCTCTAGCTTTAACTGGTGACAACTGCCTCTTATAAACTCACTCATTTCTTTGTCATACCTCAGGCCAACGTATATCCCAAATCCTGACTTATTCACGCAACAATCTGAATAATTACATCTATTTTATTGTACCTATATAATTTTGTCAATGACAATCAGTGTAAGGTGGATTTCTACGCCAAAAATAGAAGTGGTACAACTTGTTGGTATCTGTTATAATTTATCCTTGAACTTAAATTAATATACAATTTTCTGGTACAATGGACTTATTAAAAAAGATCCCATCTTGAGCGCACGAACTTGTATATTTTCGCAGAGTTACTTTCTACGATGAGTTAATCACCTAGCCAACACTATTTGTGAAATGGTTGACGAACGCGGAAAATCTCCTTGCAAACCTTGTTCTTTAGTCGTAATAATAGCAACTCTTTAGTTGGCCTATGGTAACTGACTTCGTAAAATATAAGTAGGCCCACGCCCAGCCTTTTCCGGTATTGTTAGTGNCTTTAGTTGGCCTATGGTAACTGACTTCGTAAAATATAAGTAGGCCCACGCCCAGCCTTTTCCGGTATTGTTAGTGTATAGGAGTTCTAAAGTGGCAGTGTGCACGAACTGGGGTGTACCTTTTGTGGAATGTCCTTGGGCACAAGTACCGGGAAAAACTCTGTAGTGAGAATGTGTATGCAGTGTTAGTGTCCTTATTTAAAAGCTACCTTTAACAATCTTCACTTCGTAAGTTTAATAGNCTTTAGTTGGCCTATGGTAACTGACTTCGTAAAATATAAGTAGGCCCACGCCCAGCCTTTTCCGGTATTGTTAGTGCATAGGAGTTCTAAAGTGGCAGTGTACACGAACTGGGGTGTACCTTTTGTGGAATGTCCTTGGGCACAAGTACCGGGAAAAACTCTGTAATGAGAATGTGTATGCAGTGTTAGTGTCCTTATTTAAAAGCTACCTTTAACAATCTTCACTTCGTAAGTTTAATAGNATGAGAATGTGTATGCAGTGTTAGTGTCCTTATTTAAAAGCTACCTTTAACAATCTTCACTTCGTAAGTTTAATAGTGCATGTTACTAATAAATTATTCGCACCTGTTTTAGCAAAGTACTTGTACGTATCTAATCGCCTCTGTTGCCTAGATATAAAAGAAAACTTTTCAGCTCTACGCGCTCGAAGTTCACACTATACCTGACTCGGCTGCACCTCCACTTTAACCTACCTACCCTTCAACCCAACGGCAATCAAACCGGTCAGTTGAGTCTATTTCTGAACCTGTATGTGAGCCATCCCCATGGCCTTTCTTTAAAATATACGGCACACAGAAGCGACTTGCATTGTAGTTTCTCGCGTGTAAGCGTGCTCGGTCGCCGAGTGGTTCTGCAAACGGTCATTGTAGGCCTATCTCACAGGCGCGTAAATTACGCGAATATATTTGGCTCAAGTCTAAGACTTCACAGTCCGGGATTATGATTCCTTCATGATACACTTAACACGCANACGCGAATATATTTGGCTCAAGTCTAAGACTTCACAGTCCGGGATTATGATTCCTTCATGATACACTTAACACGCACCACGTCACATTTTCACGTGTACGTAAAACGTAATACTTTTTGGCAGTATATTATGATGCTTCACGTAAGCGTGTAACATTTGTGCATGGAATGAAAATATCGGAGATAAGTTTTGTTGCTTTTCAGATTGAAAACTCTCAAAATTCTTGTTATAGTCCATTTACGGTTACTTCCTACTTTTCTGAAGTACTCCTAAAGTTGTACTTACAGTATATTCTTCCGCCTCATGCAAACTATGCTTAACCGACTCTACAAACTCATTCGTGCGCACGAAGTGTAATANCCAGTATATTCTTCCGCCTCATGCAAACTATGCTTAACCGACTCTACAAACTCATTCGTGCGCACGAAGTGTAATAATAATTTTCATTACAACTATTTCTTAATAGCTATTACCAACACACCTATTTTCTCCCTGTTTTGATTCATATTAATTATAAATGTAAAATGTTATAATTTATATACGGCCTATAAGTAAAAGTTGAATTTGATAAAAAATTNACGCGAATATATTTGGCTCAAGTCTAAGACTTCACAGTCCGGGATTATGATTCCTTCATGATACACTTAACACGCATCACGCCACATTTTCACGTGTACGTAAAACGTAATATTTTTTGGTAGTATATTATGATGCTTTACGTAAGGGCGTAACATTTGTGCATGGAATGAAAATATCGGAGATAAGTTTTGTTGCTTTTCAGATTGAAAACTCTCAAATTTATTGTTATAGTCCATTTACGGTTACTTCCTACTTTTCTGAAGTACTCCTAAAGTTGTACTTCCAGTATATTCTTCCGCCTCATGCAAACTATGCTTAACCGACTCTACAAACTCATTCGTGCGCACGAAGTGTAATAATAATTTTCATTAGAACTATTTCTTAATAGCTATTACCAACACACCTATTTTCTCCCTGTTTTGATTCATATTAATTATAAATGTAAAATGTTATAATTTATATACGGCCTATAAGTAAAAGTTGAATTTGATAAAAAATTAAGGTACTTTAAGTTAACATAAGTATAAAACGCTTGTGATACATGCATGGCATATTTAGGAAACAACCAACCACGTCATAAATGGGGCGATTTTTCAAAGGTTTCATCCAAAAAGTCTGAAGAAACCGTGAATAGACTATATAAAGATGTATTTGTTTTTTTTAATATTGATGTGATAAGAACAGGTTGCGAAAGTATGGCGTTCGTGATTCATATAATCTTTGAAAATAACTNTAAGGTACTTTAAGTTAACATAAGTATAACACGCTTGTGATACATGCATGGCATATTTAGGAAACAACCAACCACGTCATAAATGGGGCGATTTTTCTAAGGTTTCATCCAAAAAGTCTGAAGAAACCGTGAATAGACTATATAAAGATGTATTTGTTTTTTAATATTGATGTGATAAGAACAGGTTGCGAAAGTATGGCGTTCGTGATTCATATAATCTTTGAAAATAACTAGGACATCGCCATAACCTCAAAAAACGAAATGTCTCTGAGATATGAATACATGTTTTTCGTATACATGGAATAAATCGTATGAAATCAACTTTTATCTTCAGAGAAAATTAAAATGTTATTTTATGAAATAAGCTTACTAAAAATTGCAAACTTAACGGGAAACATTCTGTATTTCATGCATGTATTGTACACCCCCTGAGAAACATGAATAATAAAATCCGGTAATGAAAACCTTCTTAAATTTTTACTGATTAAAACATAAATAATTTTGCCTTACTTTTATTACACTTTCGTCCTTATTTCCGTGAGAAAATTGTATAAGCGGTACATGACTTAAAAACGTGAGCAGATGACNGCTTACTAAAAATTGCAAACTTAACGGGAAACATTCCGTATTTCATGCATGTATTGTACACCCCCTGAGAAACATGAATAATAAAATCCGGTAATGAAAACCTTCCTAAATTTTTACTGATTAAAACATAAATAATTTTGCCTTACTTTTATTACACTTTCGTCCTTATTTCCGTGAGAAAATTGTATAAGCGGTACATGACTTAAAAACGTGAGCAGATGACTTAGCGAAAATAAAAACAAAGCCATGATAAGCAAAGATAATACATCAACGTCCTTGTGATTGTCCAGCGAGATTATGTGGTGAAAAGTCACGTATCACGCAAAAGCTAGACATTGAAAAGCTTTCCCGTCTCGTGAACGTTACTTGAAATGACCGTAATAGGTCTCCTTGGAGCACATTAGTCAAGGTGTAGCCGGCTTACGTGAACGTGCTGCTCGTTATTTGTTACGTGAAATGTGATTTTATCGCAATCCCGGCTTTACAGGTGGATTTATGATTAAATACTGAAGAATTAAGACTTGTACTAATGCATATTTAAGTACATGGCAAATACNCATCTCATGAACGTTACTTGACCGTAATAGGTCTCCTTGGAACACATTAGTCAAGGTGTAGCCGGCTTACGTGAACGTGCTGCTCGTTATTTGTTACGTGAAATGTGATTTTATCGCAATCCCGGCTTTACAGGTGGATTTATGATTAAATACTGAAGAATTAAGACTTGTACTAATGCATATTTAAGTACATGGCAAATACGTTTTGCAGTTTATGTTCGATCTAGCAACTGTTTAGTTAAGCCAATCAGAATCGCAGGAGAGCAAAGCAGCCGAAACAACCAAGAAAAATGGATGAGTGAAGATTATTTAGATATATTTAATTATTTGTGGTTACTGCTTGTGTAATTGGCTTTAAAAAACTCGCGATATCCTATAGAAGAGGATGCCGTTGCCAACATTGGGCATTTACGTCGATAAATGCAAAAAAGGTTCAATTAAGCGAATTCAATAATCTCATCCAAGAAATAAAACATGACCATGAACAGTTCTTTAAATAAAGACGATTAAANGTTTAAAAAAAACTCGCGATATCCTATACAAGAGGATGCCGATGCCAACATTGGGCATTTACGTCGATAAATGCAAAAAAGGTTAAATTAAGCGAATTCAATAATCTCATCCAAGAAATAAAACATGACCATGAACAGTTCTTTAAATAAAGACGATTAAAATAATTCATTGCATACAATTTCACGATACAACTTAACCTAAATCCAAGATGTAAATACGGTTTCCCGCCAATAACCACTGTCAATTGGTTCTGATTGGCTACTTCGTCTTGACTTGTACTTAAGATATAGAATATAACGATATTTTACTTAAGTCAAGCCATGAACGCACACGAACGGCACACTGCAGCCATAAACCAATATCCTTGAAAACATAGGTTCATATTCTAAGCGCACGACGAAGGTTTTCGGTTAAGTCAATCGTAAAGCCACCGTTACGCTCTCGAGCGGGCTTGAAGGCCTTGAAGCATGTCTGCAGGCGGGAGGCCGGTAAGGGTAACGGCGCGGAGGGGGCAGTGTAGGTCGGGCGCAGCGCCCCGGGCGAGACAGCTGGAATGCCGGCCGCCAAGCTCTTGTTGGCGCGGCANCCAGCAGGAACCGCACTTCCCCTGCCCGAGACTGAGTTGCGCTGCACGAGCCCGCATCTCGTGCACATTTAGCGAGAGTATTAAAACGAGCTTTGATGGCCACAGTTGGACGCCATATTATGATATTACGTTATTTTGCCCTTACTTGTTTGTGTCCAGTCAGAGAGTTAAAATGTTTACAGAGTGAAAAAGAAGGTAGGGGGGGGGGGCTAGGCTAAATTTTTGGAGATGTGGTATAAACACCATGATATGACATACCATGGAAAGCTAACATAACATGCACATCATGTAAAGTAATCCTACTGGGGATATATTAGTTCAAAATATTCGAAAACAATAAAAATCAAATGGGTGTTAAGTTATTTTTAACCACAGATTGTTAGCAGTACACATTATGGTAGGCAGTGTAAGGTATTACAACAATGATAACAACACAGCATCGTCTAAAGTGAAGAACCATTACTGAATTTCATTATGATCATGCATTACTGGCAGGGAAATAATTTTCTCACACGAACCAGGGATAAATTAATTTTGAGAGGGTATTTTTCTATCGAGGGCTAACATAAAGCTACGGCACCTTATTGCCGATGTGAGCTGCAGCACAAGGGTTTGCCTCTTAAGCTCTTAGATCAATGATGCTAAGAAATTCATAAGAATAGAGTTGATCTTTACGGAGATATGCGGACGCGCCATCCGGTGGGAACGTATAGTGCAGCGTTACTGCAAATCCAAAATGCTGAAAACTCAGCGTGAACAAAGCAAGTGGGAAAGGAGTGGACTCGTAACTGTGCGCGGGTTCCTCTACTTGAGTTGATACATTGCCATCACGTCATCGTTGTAGTATAAAACCGGAATATCAACGTGAAATTTAAATGCTTGCAGCGGACCCTGATGTTTGAAGAAGTGATACAGTAGGTCTTCGGGAATGTCCTGTTTGTCACAGCTGAGGATTCCCAAAGCTCAAAATTTTCAGTTGTAAGAACCCAGCAGGAATGTTAAATACATGTCGGCACCATGCGAATGGATGGGGGCGGGAAGGATATGTGCTCCTCAGGGCCAAGCATGACAAAGGCTACATACAAGTGCCATGTAGTATGTAAGTGCCAAGGGCTTATCTAATAAGTTTTCGCTGAATTCGACTTTACGCCCTGTCATTATGGCTTGGATAAATGGTGGTGATCAAGCAATCTATGCTGAAGCAAGCCTGATGGGGAATTCGCCTCCTGGTGACAGTCTCATTTAGTGAGCTACGACAGTCCCAGTTCTATCCCAGAGGATTGCACCTGGTCCAAAACACGGGTGTTTTTGGTGATTGGGTGGTCTCAAGAACTATGTAACGGGTTTCCCTTGAGACCCAATACGACAAGGTGGGACTACACTCTCTGGCCAACTATTGGGTTATCTGGAGACAACTACGAAATGTAAATTAATAATATTTATACCTCACTGTCTATTTTAATTTATTTTTGTTTAATATCTTTCGTAATTCATACAATTNGTAAATTAATAATATTTATACCTCACTGTCTATTTTAATTTATTTTTGTTTAATATCTTTCGTAATTCATACAATTAATTTTTGCTTGTACCTAGAAATATTTTATAAAAAATCCAGAAATTACCATTATTTCTTGTTAGTAATATCTAAATTCGCAATTAGTTGTATAAAAGGTTAATAAAATTGTACACGTTAAAAGCTAAAAGTTAAACAATACAGCCATGAGGAACTCCTTTGTCGTACTATGTACTTAAATCACAATGTATAAAACAAAGCTTTTCGACTGCCTCCCTGATGGTACACTCATCAATGCACAACTCAAAATGCCGGATGCAAAATTATGATAATTTCGGAATGGTTTACACTTACGTTGCAGGCACCCATTAAAATAATATTTTTCAAAATTGGACCTTTACAGGGTGAAAAGGGATAAAATGTCTTTCCCATGACTTTCAAATTGTTCATTAACTCGATGAGATATCGTTATGCTCTCATCTTCGAAAGGTTGCCTATATACACTGAAGAGCAAAAAAAACTGGTACACCTGCCTAATATCGTGTAGGCACCCAACTCCCCTCCCCACCGAGCTAGCAGAAGTGCCGCAAGACGACGTGGCATGGACTCGACTAATGTCTGAAGGTATGCAGGAGGCAATTCACACCATGAATCCCTCACGGCAGTCCACAAATCCAATCTGCACCAATTTGAGAAAGGGTTGCACGTCTGTCACGTTTAATGATTCTCGTCAGTCGTCGTTTGTCCCGTTCTTTCACGATCTTTTTCCGGCCGCAGCGATGTCGAAGTTGTGATGTTTTTTAATGTTGTGCCCCACATGTGGGTCGTTATTTTGTAAAGTGGCACGCGCACAGTTATAGCCGGCTTTATAATATCGCAGCCACACAGTTAGGCCGCCATATTTGTTATGCCGCACGTCAAGGTATTGACGACTGAAAGTTGCCACTCGTCNTGCAGCCACACAGTTAGGCCGCCATATTTGTTATGCCGCACGTCAAGGTATTGACGACTGAAAGTTGCCACTCGTCTAGATCAGAGGTAGTAACACGAGACTCTTTAAAAAGGCGCCAATTATTTACCAAATAACGTAGTCAAGTTCTGGTTTATTAGTCATTACTTTTAATTATTATCCAAGNAAAAGGCGCCAATTATTTACCAAATAACGTAGTCAAGTTCTGGTTTATTAGTCATTACTTTTAATTATTATCCAAGGTGCAACAATTCACATAGTGTTCCATGTATGCCGAGTACGAACAGGGTTCACCGATTCACAGATAAATGAGAGAGCAGCGTCGCAGTCGTTGTTGATGAACTATCTCATAAAAGTTGCCCGAAGAAAAAAAAACAAATGCAGTGACCACCCACACAGGTGGAGAAATAATATAGCAAGTTCAAGTTTGCCAGTGCAGGGGTTATGCGCCACGCCCGACGCGGCCTAGGCGAGCACTGGATGACGACTGACTTTAATGACGACAGGCACACGAGTATTTGTGCTGCCTATCACCCCCCCCCCAACCTACTTGTCGGGCGAAACTGTCGACGCAGTCTGAAAAAAGCTAATCTGATGTTGATGCATAACAAAAACTAAAACTTTCAAACTGAAACCGGATGCCTGATAAACGTTAAACGGCACATGTATGCCCGATAACGATATACCACGAGAAATGAATCACCGCGGCTTTAATTTTGAACCCGATAACAAATACGAAGCTTGGCAAAGCGAAAGATAATGAACCACCTGTCCCGAAAATTAATAATACTGCGTCATTACAGTTTTACCGGATTCCCAATATTCACGGTACACTCGTGAAATGGTCGTACGCGAACATCCAAATGTTATCGCTACCTCGGAGATACTATGTCCCATCTCTCGTGCACCGACTATTTCACCACGTTCAAACTCACTTAAATCTTGATAACCTGCCATCGTAGCTGCAGTAACCTATCTAGCTGCCGACCGCATCGCCTTACTCTGATTGGTTCCATACCTCTTTGCATAGGCACGCCTATACCGGTTTTTTTTTGGCTATTCAGTGTAAATATTTAAACATTATTTTAGGATTTTTTGGATTTTAAACATTTAAGAGGGTTGAAAAAATAAAACATGTTTTCGAGGACTCCTCAACAGATCACTAACCCGAAAATATAATGTCATGCTCTTTGCTTTGACAGACTACATAGGCCTATGCTTGAAAATAAGTTCTAGGATTTTTTAAAGTTGAACTCTAAAGAGGGTAGAAAGCGGTAAAATGTGTTTTCGAGGACTAGTCAATGACTTCTTAACCTGATTTGATATTATGCCCTTTGCTTTAAAATGCCATAAAAATTTACCAATTAAAGGATGTTTTGAAATTCAACCGCAAAGGGATGGAAAATGTGTAAAATGTGTTTTCGAAGACTCATAAATAGCTTATTAACACGATAGGATATCTGGCTGTTTCGTGCTGTAAATAACTGAAAATACATATAACTAAAAATTAATTTTGGTATCTTTTTTTGGAATTCAATCTTTAAGGGGTGAAGACAGATAAAATATGTATTTCAGAACTTATAAATAACTCATCAACCAAATAAGATATNTCAATCTTTAAGGGGTGAAGACAGATAAAATATGTATTTCAGAACTTATAAATAACTCATCAACCAAATAAGATATCGTGATTCTCTTTACTTAAAATAGTTGGCTACATAAATACGTAAACAGTTGTTTAGGGACTAAGCTTTTTTTTTTAAATTACGCCCCTAAAAAGGCGAAAAGGGTGAACAAGTATTTTCGAGGAATTCTTTGATAACTTAATTTTTATGGGTTTTGTTTTATTTATTTCTTCCTTAATTATTTTTTATAGAAAGGATTATATTGAAAGGATATAGTAATTCTGTTTCCTTCCAAAGGTTGACAACATGAATTAACCAAATATATAATTTTCGGAATTTTAGAGAGTGATGTTAAGAGCCGCCCAAATCTCATCACTCACGCACTCGGGATTTTCGGAATTCAATCCCCTAATATGGCTTAAAGATTATGTTTTGATATATTACCTACATTGCATCGTTTCCATGCCTGTAATTTTCAAACCAGCATATTTTTCAAAATCTTATAAAACCATAAAATTATGAATACCGCGAAACAAAAAGTTCCATATCCCTTACAGTTGCAGACCAATTTATCAGAACTGAACAGGATATATAATTAAATATAACATTTTAATAAACTGTGCTGTCAGTAAAATACGTCGCACTATGTTTTTTTTTTCCAAATGAGATTCTATATGTACGTGCAAAAATAATATTTTAATACGCAGTTGATATTTCCATATGATTTTGGACGAAGAGTGAATTTGAGTATATGCCAGCTGTGCAGTAATCAGTCTTTGTGTTGCAACATTTAATTGATTTCTTGCAAACATATATGCCAGAACGGAAAACTTACGAATCATCTAGAAAAACGCCATGATACAAAAACTATTCGATATAAAAAAATGTATTCGAGGAAAGAGAAATACTTGTAACGTCTACAAGCTAAACGGTACTTCGTATATATACAAAAAAAAAAAATTTCTGGCCACCAGCAATCTTGAAGTCATCTATAGCCGAAGTGGAGACTAGAAACGTGTTAGATCAAACGTGTTATTTGTCCAACCGGAGGTCCACGACCACAGCTGCTGTGCGAGGCCACGCGGCTTGTTCTGCAAGCTAGGGGGTCGACAAAAGGAGCGGCCTGAAGTGGGCTATTTCCCAGGGCCTCCCGCTTCCTGAAGAACGGGGACCCGGCCCGCCTCGCGGTGTTGCTGGCAGAGATTATCTGCTCATCACGAGTGCCTCCAGCTCTGCGGCTGCTCCTCGATCGATTCCGCAGTTCTGAGAGCTTCGTGCAGGGCCCGTTCAAAGTCGACACGGAGGGTGCCTACCTGGCTCTTCAACTACGCTGCGGCATATTTCATATACTGATTTTCTGACGAAATTATTAAACGCGTTCCAAGTAATTTTACCCACTAAAAATATCCCGGTTAAATGAGAGTTGGTAATGAAATGGCTCAGCGGTTCGGTTGATGTGGGCGTACCCATTCTCTGATTGGCCGCGTGATGCTCTGAGGACGGTTCTTGTGCCTGATTGACTACTGCATGCTGTGAAAAGTTACCTATGTNTGATTGGCCGCGTGATGCTCTGAGGACGGTTCTTGTGCCTGATTGACTACTGCATGCTGTGAAAAGTTACCTATGTCAGGCTATGTTGCTAGACAGTGACGCCATCTGTAGCAGTGGGACTTCGTTACACGCGATGAAAGCCCACACATGTAACTATGACTCTACCGTTTCACTTCTTTCCGACCCCTTAGGGAAACTACGCAAGTTAATCTTTTAAATAGGATTTTTTTTTAACCATTTTCAAGACATTATTTAACTAAACACATTTATTATGATGAAAACAAAACCATACGGGCTTAGATGATTCGNTACCATTTTCAAGACATTATTTAACTAAACACATTTATTATGATGAAAACAAAACCATACGGGCTTAGATGATTCGTTTGTATCTTTCCTGGCAAAAATTCGTATTCCCGGGATGTTTATTTGTTGAAATACACGTAAAGGCGCAAACGACGAATATATAGACTTTATGTCTGGACTACTAACTATATGTACTATGTAAATTAACGGTATTTTTAAGATATGTCGCATGCTATAAATATTATTTTGCAGCCCGCTAACATCGATAAAAATGGCATTTTTTAGACTGCTGTATATTGAAATACAATTATTAGGACGAGAGCGAAACTAGAATATGAGTCTGTGTTTAATATTTTGAGTGCGCCACATGTCAACAGACATCGAAGACAAGGGGGAAGGGTGTCACCTAATACACCGCTGCAGGAACAACAGTTGGGGTGGTCTCTGTGTTCCTACTTACCATTCTCATAATTATCCACGCTACATCGGGACACACGTGTTGTACTCTACAAAGTTCGTTATTTGCCATTTGTCTGCCAATATAATGCGGAGTTATTGCGTACTGCGAGATTTTCCATATTGGCTTAACAGTCGTCTGGCAAGTACGTAGATTACGAGGCGCTGATTGGCAAACACGTGACGACATGTTGCTGGCTAGTGACACCATTTGGTGGCGTGTGCAGCTGGAATTCGCGGAATAAGCGGTTATTTCACCTCTGTATTCTTAATTACTCTGTGGCAGCATGATGAAGAAACTGCGCGCCAGTTTAGAGTCTTGCGGCAAGCGACCATGGCGCACTTGACGAGAGCGTTAGCTTCGGCCTTATCGCTGATCCTGAAACGCGAACATAGTTCCAGATAGGTAACCGCCTTAACTTACACTGCTGGCCATTAAAATTGCAAGAAGGGCGCGTCTGAAGGGCCCCACATTGCGGGAATGTGTAGAGCAGTGTAGGACAATGACGTGATTATTGCGCAGAATGCGTGTCAATGGCGGCGCTGATAAGTGGTATATAAGTGGAACTCGAGGAGCCGCTGAGGAGTAGTGACATTGTGTTCCCCCATTGTTCGTGTGCACAGACGGATTGAGCGTGCAGCGTCGAAGAGCACGTCAACCATGACGAACAGGTTTCCGCCTATGACCACGGGAGATTCGTGACCTATCGTGATTGTGGATTATCCTACAGTGCAGTTTGTTCTTGCGTTGTAAGAAATGCAACCACAGTGAAACGGATATGGGCTAAGCGTGTCGAGGAGGGACGGGATAAGCGATCTGGAGGAAGCCAACTGCCCCATTGCATCAACGACCGTGGGGACAGACATCTGGTGCGCATTGCGCACATGCGACTTTGGTACGTGGAACGTCTGGAGGGACAAATGACATGATAGCGTCTTCTTCAACGAATCCTGCTTCAGCTTACACCACCACTATGGTCGCATCAGTGTCTGGCGGTACCGTGGCGCACGCCTGACCGAGTCCTCATTATGCACCGTGCGTCGTATCAACCCAGCACCTGGAGTAATGGTGTGAAGTGCCATTGGATTCCAGTCCCGCTTGCACCTAGTCCGCAAAGCTGGCACGCTGACAGACAACAAATACATCGCAGATGTTTTCGAGTCTGTTTTTGTCCTATTTTTCCATAGCCAGCTCGGGGTTCATAACCAACAGGATAATGCGCGACCGCATGTGGCACACATCGTCCGACGGTTCATGGATAATCACCATGCCACACGCTGCTTCCTTGGCCTGCGCGTTCACCGGATCTCTCATCCAATGAAAACACGTGGTTCATGGACGGACAACGACTGGCTGCCAAGGCCACCCACGGCCACAACGGATGAATTTTGGGCACGCATTACAGCACCATGGACAGAGATTCCCCAGAAGGATATACAAAGTTTCTTCCTCTAAATGCCGTGTCGTACAGCTGCATTTGTTGTCGCCCATGGTGGAGGGCCACACAGTACTGATTCCCCTATGTTCTGTACGTCATACCGAGCTGTATGAGTAATCATATAACCTGTGTATGGTAGGCATTCTGCACAATAAATCTTTATCAGTGTTGCAATTTTAATGGTCAGCAGAGTAGTATGTCGAACAAGGAAGTGAATAAGTTTTGAATGCCAGGACCTGCAAATAGCTTATGGCGTGGCATAACCGGCGTAACTTGACACAGGTCAGCGTAAAAATGGTTGTTTTATTTTCTTTGAGAAATATTTTAACGTCGGTCATTCAAAACAAGATACAGCATTGAAACTACTGTCGCTAAATTAAGTTCGAATTCATGAAAAAAAAGTCTGTGAATCGACTTCAACTGTCGCCCGAATCCCTTTTCCCACCATCAACATATTTTTCTTTTGTTCAGTTTATTGCTTGTAATAAGAAATACATTAAACATGTGGAGAAAAAGCAGATCCAACGTTCTATATGACCCATTGTTATCACTCAACCAATTTGCGCCTTGTGTTCAATATAGCATATCTGAATAAAAAAATAAAAAATTAATAAATCAATAAAGCCAATCCAATAATGTTGGAACTTCCATTCCTGGAAAAATAATTTCCAATTTATATACGTTACTCTGATTGGTCAGTAAATACTGCTCCCGTTTACGTCAACGCTGGTTATGTACAGTTTACTTAATTACAATCCAAATTGTGTTGTGTCACGCCCCGTCGATTGTAGACGAGCCTTTAGCTTGTTTCCCCTCTCTGCCAGCTCATATAATAAATGATCGTTGCCATGGCCAATATAAAATTGTTGCGAATATCAATCTCATATTTGTTTATACTTTCTATACAACAAAAAGAAACCGATTTCGTTCGTCACTAAAATAGTATCACTTCCCCTAGCTTAAGAGTTAGTAGTCCGGACATATTTTTTGTACATTCATTTGCGCGTTACGCGTATCTCAGCAAACAAAAGTCCTGGTAATACGACATTTTTGCCATAAAAGACAAAACAAATTATCTAGACCCGCACGGCTTAGTTTCTATAATATTAAAATTATTCAAAGAGAAAAAAATAAACTGTGAAAATGGTTAAACATAGCATTTTACAGCCCTCCTACGCAGTTTCCTTAATAGCAAGGAAAAAAAATTAACCGGCACAGTCGTACTTTCACCGCATGTAATAAAATTCCACTGTCAAAGACCTCATTTGCACAGGAAAGCGTAACAGCGGAAGCACTGCACGCAAATTCAACTACTTGCGCGTAGGAGCGACGGGGCCGTGGTCGCGCGCGTTATTGTCGCCCGTAGCGGTGTGCCTCAAACGCAAAAAAAAAAAAAAAAAAAAAAANGAGGCTATGTACTTTTACGGGAACACGCTACCTCAACCTCCTTGTGGTAACGTCGGATAACCTCGAAGTACAGAAGTTAATGAAAGTGGTAAACTCCTGGACGTTCCCTAAGCCTGGTTGAAATATCGAAATTTTTACGGAGTTCAAATTCCGTAACCGGACAATTTTTTATATTTTTATAGTCATTTTTATACACAGTGAATAGCCCACATAACGAAAGAAAAGTTTTTTGTAACCCCTTTTTAAAAAGAGCAGATTTAAAAAAAGTTAAATTTGTGGATACGTTCTGTGAATTCATGAAGATTTACGTAAAATTTACGGAGAGAATTTTATTAAAAAAAAAAAAAACGAAAAGATAGTAATTTAACGCAGATGTGTGAATAATTTTTAACCGGTATTTTCCGTAATTTTATGGGCATTTAATCTAACAGTGTGGGTGTGAGAGAGAATGACATTACAAATGATGGCAACATACAGACCGAAAGTGTGTTAATGATGAGTATGAGTTAATTTACTATAACCAAACATACGCATTAAAAATGACGTTCATTAGAGTAAAAATATACATTAAATATTGCACTCATTGAGAATAAAAAGAGTAATAGAGGAGATAGATAGATTAATGATGTAAATAATAGCTGTGTGAATAAACTAAAATCAAATTTAGTTGTTCTTTATTTTTATTAAAAAATCCATCCCTCACGAACTCAGACATGCCCCTAAGGCATCTTGTAACAGTATATTCTGAGATACAGCCGTCTGAAAAAGCTTCTTGAGATATGTTGGAGGACATAAAATTAGTGATTCCAATATGTGTAATGTCTTGAGAGTACAATTCTGTCATAGTATGGAATGCAATTTTTTTTTTCGTAGGTAATAATATTGTGAGTATATTTAATAGTTTCGTCGAAAAAACGTATTTTTCAAACACGGAGCAACGCATTAAAAGCACCAGATAAGCGACGGTCGGACGACCGCCTTAACACTGACTCCTGACGGTAGTTACGTCTTGAATCTACTGCCGTTCGCCAATCAGCGTCTGGTAACTAACTAACTCACTTGGCAACCGGCAGCCCAGTCAATAGGGGATTTTTCGCAGCACGCATTAGCCAATCAGACACTTCGACCGTTCCCAGAGCCTCGCGCAGCTTGTCAGCAATTGGCACGTTCATATCAAAGGAGCGACTATGCCATTTCTCTTCTGTACACTTTCATATTCTGCAGCGGTACGCTAATTGGCCAATCAGGAACGAGGGAGTGAGTGAAGAGATATGGGCGCCTCTTAACAGCGAGGTCTTGAGAGCCGATGAGGGTAACTGAGGTGAGTATGGAGCGGCGCCGGAATGAAATGGCGTGGGAAACGGGATATCCCCGAGAATACCCGCGAACAACAGCATCGTCCGGCATGATTCCTACATTCGAAAGTCCGGTGACCCGCCGGGGATTGAACCAGGTTCGCCTTTGGTGGGAGGTGATCAGGCTATCCACTAAGCTACCGTGGCCCCTACGACGAGGGAGGGAGGAACAAACTAAACCAAATTTAAAATGTCACTGATAATAACGAACGCACATAATGGGGAATAAAAATACAAGGAATGGCTCTTGAACTGCGTAGCAGTGTTTGAAATACACGTTTTTAACATAAACTATTAAACGTGCGCCTAATGTGCTGATCTAAGAATAGAACACGCACTTTAGATAAGGGCTGTTGAGTGTTTTCAAGATCTCAAGCACATTAGAAACACCATATCCGAGTACTCCAAAATGGCTAAAAAAAAGGGCTCAAAATATACGCGTCAGATAAATACAAAACTACTCAAGGGCACTGCATTGAACTTTCTTAAAGNTTATGTGCTGATCTAAGAATAGAACACGCACTTTAGATAAGGGCTGTTGAGTGTTTTCAAGATCTCAAGCACATTAGAAACACCATATCCGAGTACTCCAAAATGGCTAAAAAAAAAGGGCTCAAAATATACGCGTCAGATAAATACAAAACTACTCAAGGGCACTGCATTGAACTTTCTTAAAGACTTTTCACCAATAATATAATAAGGTCACCATCGAAAGTCCTGTTGGCCAGGCAGTACGACGAGAACACTGTACGCCAGTTAATTTAAGTCTTGCACTTAGCGGCGAATGCGTAAATTATACACGTGGCAGTGTCGCCCTTAGCGCTCTCGCACTTCTCGGCCTCTAACGCGGAAAAAAATTACCCAAGTAGGCGAAAGCCTTAAACTGGTGTCTCAGGCCACTACGTTATGAAATTAAGGTACACAGATAAGAATTATCAGCCAATTCATACTGTTTCCCACAAAAAAGGTTACGTTTAATTAATATTTATAAACACAGTTTTATATTTCAATGAAATTTCACTTGATAAGCTAAGTCTACAGGAAAAACCAACTGACTAATGAATGTAATCATGCAAACGTATAGTCTGTAAAGAAACAAATGCTCTCTCTAAGAAATTGATCAGTATTTAGGGTATAAAACACGTGTTACAATTTTGGAAATTAAACTGAATATTTCACTTGAAAAGTAAGCGAAGCCGTAAAATGTTTCTCTTTTCTTGGCGTTTCAAGATATAGAGAATGTTTCTTAATTAGGGTTTGTTGGAGAAGGACAGTGTAGAGGGAGGGGGTGGGGAGAGGAGAGTTTGTAGAGGAGAGAGAGAGACTTTTAAGGGGGGGGAGGAGATATTGTAGAGGCAGCAGAGGAGATTTTGTAGTGAAGAAGAGGGGGGGAGGAGATATTGTAGAGGCAGCAGAGGAGATTTTGGGGAGAGAGGGAGAGATAGAGGGGTACAATTGTGATGAAGAGGGGAAGAGGGAGAGAGAGAGAGAGAGAGACAGAGCGAGCGTGTGTGTGCCACAATCACGAGGAAAAACTTGTACTGTGAGCTATTCACTTATTAAAAAAAATGTTATCTCTTTTATTAGAGAATTGAGATATTTCGCTGTATTTTCCTATTACGCACTAAGAGTTGAGTATTTTTTTTACCGCTGTAAAACATAGCAAACCGCAATGAATTAAACAGTGTCAAAAATTAATTTTCTTTTCTCAGTAAAATAACATCAGAAAATGATTTTGTACCATATCCCATGAACAAAAGCTGGTTTCACGGCCTGCGGACGGACGACTCGCTAAGGGCTAGCCACAGCTCCGACAAACCACATTGGAGCCTCGTCAAGGCTCCCTCTGGTTATACAGAGACGCACTGCCTGAGAATATCTGAATTCAACTCAAAGAAATCTCTTCCACTTAGTGCATGAATTTTAAAGAAAATTAAGTCAAATACTTACAGAAATGTTAGCTGCGAGTAAATTCTCAGCTTCTTATTAAACGCGAAAGGTTATCTGATGCTTGAATATATATATATAGTCTATTTGTGGTTTCTTCGCACTTTTTGATCAAACTTTTGAAAAATCACCCCATGTGTGACGTGTTTGGTTGTTCACTTAATATGCGATGTATTACAAGCGTTTTATATTTCTGTTAACATAAAAGGACCTTGCTTATTGTTCAATTGTAATTTTGTTTATATTTCACCCTTACATTATAATATT
The DNA here is from genome assembly GCA_002778355.1 of Clitarchus hookeri. Classification (NCBI taxonomy): domain Eukaryota; kingdom Metazoa; phylum Arthropoda; class Insecta; order Phasmatodea; family Phasmatidae; genus Clitarchus; species Clitarchus hookeri. The sequence goes on along the minus strand of NQII01000456.1, from coordinate 363,442 downwards.
TCATCTATAATTAATATGAATATCAAATATGAGGAAATAAGTGTGTTGGAAATGCCTAGTGAGAAATAGCTCATACACAAAATATTATTTAAAGTGAGTGCGCACGAATGCGGCGCGTCGTCCCTTTGGTGTAATTTTCTATACAAGGTTAAATTTTTTTTGCATGAGGCGGAGGAATATCCTGAAACTAGAACTTTAGCAGGGATTTAGGAATGTTGAAAGTAGCCGTGAATGGACTATAGCTACTGGTTGCCAATAAAATTGGTTTTTAATATTTTATATATGTGTAACAGTTTAAGACAATGTGTAATAGTGTAAAAGTTTATAACAATGCCACAGTGTTTTGGTCGATACATGAACACTAATAATTAGACAAAACAATGATATTTTACTGCATAAAGTGGAAGGCTACACCGGGGACCGAAAAATCTAATGCCATCATCAAATCAACCATTTAGGTTACTATATCAACCACATGACTAAGTTAGGAACCTGAATTTTATATTGAGAACTAAGCCGTGTTAGAATTCACCAGACAAGGGCCCTTAACTGGCTTCCTGCCCTTCAAAAGTGCCATCAAGGCTGTGACGTCACATTGTCACTGTCCGAATTCGCGGTATGGGCACATATGCAGCCTAGAATGTTCCCTTAAACCAAGGGCACGAGTCACTTGCCCTTCTCGAACCCTATATCGTTTTCCGATACGGAACGTTTGGACTATTGCGTTTGTTTGTGTTTGGTTTGTGTTTACAACTCTGTACCGCCGCGGGAAATACTTGCCAACGTCACAAAGAAAAATTAAACTCACATATAGGGAAATTTGAGACCATAAAACTTGACGTGGAAACGAACACAGGCGCCTGAATTCACAAAAGAATAATTTTCAATAAGCGGACAACGTGACACAGCAAATGATCAAGGACACATAGTATAGAAATAGAACACAGCCTTAAGTAGCAAATTTACAGAGCTGGAGAAGCACGCTTAATCCCAAAATACCTGTGCGAAAGCGTCTGATTTTATATGCGTATCATTTTACGCCTGGTTTCATGCAATTTATGCGGATTAGAAACAATAACTAAGAATGAAAACTTAACGATGAATCGCCGATGAGAAATTTTGTTCTTATACTCAATTTATTTCTATCGAGAGAAATCACGTTTGATTCAATTTTTGTAGATCACAACTAAAGACTTGAAAAATTCGCAAGTTCGATGCTCCGTAGGTTAAGCTGTGTTCACAACCTTCCGTCACCTCCGTCAGTCGCCCATCCATCAGTTGAAAGCGATTCACAACAATCCGTCGTCCGTCAATCCTTTTGTACGGCAAAATTTCAGTGTGACAACTTAACATTGTGATCTTTCTTTAGTTGGAGGTATATTTTGGTTGGAAATACATTTTCGAGAGAAAAACATTTTGCGGAGATAATTTTTTATGCTATAAGAATTTATACTGAATTGTTGTTTACATTTTAAATTCTTGAATTTACCACCAAAGATAATATAAACACATCCACCGCCTTGCATTTTATTTCAAAGTCCGTATTCGCGTCTACGGAATGTCGCCAGAAGCCGGTGGCCCATCCGTCCGTCGAAAGTAAAGGTGGACTCAACCATCCATCGCATCTCTCAGTCGCCCGTCCATCAGGCGGTCACATGATCTTCAACCAATCGCAGCGCAACTTTTTTTTCTATCCATCAATCCATCAAATATATCTCAAACTTTAACCTTCGACGGACCGACGGACCTTCTGGCGACATTCCGTAGACGCGAATACGCACTTTGAAATAAAATGCAAGGCGGTGGATATGTTAATTTATCTTGGTAGTAAATTCAGGAATTTAGTATATAAACAATAATTATTCATTTTTATAACGTAAAAAAATTATTTCCCCAAAACGTTCCTCTCTTTAAAATGTATTTCCAACTAAACTATACCTTCTACGAAAGAAATATCATGATGTTAAGTTGTCAGACTGAAAGTTTGCCGGACATAAGGATCGACGGACAACGGATTGTTGTGAGTTGCTTTCCACAGACGGACGAAAAAACAGACGGATCACGGACTGACGGACGGGCGCCAGACGGGTGCGTCGGATGGTTGTGAGCATAGACTACAGATGAGGTAGTCTGATCTCGCTGGCTGCGCGTAACCAATCTCCGTGTCCTAACATTGAACTGCTCTTCTGCCAACACGTCTTGCAAAAACGGCATGGTTTGGATGTTAGGTTAGAAAACTGTTTTGTAAACAAATGTTGTGAGTTTTTTTATACTTAATCTAACCAATTTGTAATGCAGTTTGATTTAATTAAAATTGTAAAAGTATTTTATTAATATAATAGTGCTTTTCAATTAAAAATTAAGATATAATCAAACACCTTCATCGCCATTGACCACGTGACTTTGACAGCTGTGTTGGTGTGAGGTAGGTCATGTTGGGTACATGCGCAGAAGACGAATAAGCTGTCTACCTCGTCTTTAGTCTATGGTTGTGAGTCCACGTAAGTCTTCAAAGCCTTACGCACAGTCATGCAGCTATTATAGGCACTGAGTAGACTGCATTTTGTTACTGCATGTGCATTACTAGCCCAGGTTTTCCAGAACAACGTGTTGAATCACACAAGGACGAATAGCAGAAGTATCATAAATATACAAGTTTTTCAAATCTAGCTTGTCGCAAAATGAACATGTGAATTTCAGATTTCTACAACGTTTTTTTTTTTTTTTTTTAATTTTGGAAACCTGCTGCTAATTTTTGTTGTAGCGCTACACAAACTTTTTTTAAATTGCAATAAATATTTAATATTACAAATTAAGGCTTATATTTCAACCTACATTGCAGAGAAATGAAAACAAGATTACTTTTATAAAGCTTTCGAAAACAAATATAACTAACAAATAAAATATGAGGAAATGGTATTTAGAATTTTATTCAAGAAAAAAAAACCGCCGGCATCGAGATTTGAATCCGCAACCTCTATAGATTATTATATGCATTTTACCGCACGACCACTTCACCTTTTTGTTAGTTCTACGCCATCATTGTGTTTTATTTACACGGGCAAAAATATAATAATCTTACATCTTGGTAAGGGTTGAGGTAATTAATCAAGGCAATTACTGCATTTCAGAAGACTTTAGTCTGCAGGTAGAGTGAACATCTGCATAGATGGAGTTTAAATTATTTGTGGAATATACTGTTTTTGAACTTTGCGTCGGGCAACAAATTATCATACAGCAGCGATTACGTATTCTACACACGAAATAATGTTAATAAGAAAACCTTCTGCCCAAATTCAACAGTAATTATTCAATAGCGCACCATTAGTAAACACATTAATTTGTTTTAAGTGAAGTAAGTATCACAAAATATTACAGTTTGTAACTTTGACTTCGAGATATAAAGTGATTTTTTAAATAAAATGTTTCTAGTCGTATTACAAATCTTGCAACTTTACAAAGAAGACGCTTTACAAAGGATGTTATTGTATTTTTATAAAGTTATGTAAATATACAAAAATCTTCACGGCAAAATTTATAAAAATATTTTACAGTGTAATTATAATTGCATACCATTAGTTTTTAAATGATCGTTATCCATAAAGGAGTAAGTAAATAAAACAATTTTATAACTGTCCGTTTCTTTTCACAGCCCATGTAACAAAGAAATTTTGAAACATTCAGTGACGAAGTTCCTAAACTGGACACTAGGATCTAGGAGCGCTGCTCAAAGTCGTCGGAAATCAAGACCCTTAAATCCCCACTATCCCACGTTATAAATTAAGTGTTCAGTGAAACGTACACTAACCTACAGCCAGCTCTGCCTCAGTTTGCGGTGCGATCTAGTGAAGAGCGTCTGATGTGCGGCTTCCAGACAAGGTTGGCCGAGAGGTAGGATTACGTGGTGGTTATTTGTGGTCGGCTGTCCTGCCCACCTCCATCCCCCCCGCCAACCCCCTTCTTCATATTCAACTGCCGTACAGACTGGTACCACGAAGACTACACACTCCCCTTACACACACCACGGTTACTGCAGACGGTAAGTTACTCCCACGGCGAGAAGCAATTTTCAAATTATACGCACACCACACACAAGGATATTTCTACGCATATTCAACAAGCAAAATGTAATATAATTTTTTGATCTCTCCTTTTTATTTTTAATACATAAATAAACCTTTCTTTACATTAATTGCTGCCGTCTGTGTGATGAGTTGGATCCAGTATAAAAGGCTTTAAGTAACGCGTAATTTAAGTTATCTAAAGAGTAGCGGCTTCTCTTCTTGGAAGTATGCTAGGCACACCTTTGTCTCGGCGTCTTTCACATGTTAGTGCCACGACGGTCCTATGATGGGGTGAATAACTGCACATGAAACGTCATCTCGAACGTCATCCACTAAAATAGCCGTTCCTGCGAAGTCTTGTCCCGACGGCAGGACGTGTGGAGGCTAACACGTGATCACAGAGTACTAAAGAATACAGAGAAGAAACATCCACCTATATCGCGAGCTTCAGATGCACACGCCAGCAAAATGGCGCCACTGGCAAGTGAAGTGGTGGAAACCCGTTCGTTAATTAGGGCCTGGTAAACTACTTGTCAGACGGTTGCCCAACCATTAGGAAACTTTCCGCAGTATGCAGTAACCAATCAGTCACAAGGCCTATTCCCAGAGCCTCGCGCAGCCAGAGTATGGGCGTGCCAATATCAAAGGAATTGCCACGTTATTACGTGTCTGTGTACTTGAGGCTCCCGTCTGCCTGGCGTTTGAACTGCGTTGCAGAGTGCTTGAAATACAAGTTTTACCACAAAACTATTAAACGTGCATCCAATGCGCTGATCTACGAAAGGTAGACACACTTCAGACGAGGGTTGTTGAGTACTTTCAAAATGTCACACACATTATAAACGCCATTTCAAAGTACTTCATAACCGCTAACAATTGCTTTTTCAACTCGCTATATCTCAATATATACGCATCAGATACATACAAAATTACTCAAGGGTCCTTCACTGAACCTTCCTACAGACTTTCCACCAATCAAACCATAGGGTTACTGCTGAAAGTCCCACAGGTACACGCAGTGCGACGAAAACACTGCACGCCAGTTCTGAGCCTTGCGAGTAGTGGCGATGGGCACTTGATGCGTTGCAGGTAGGCGGGAGCCTTAATGTACTCTGTGACGTGATCGCGGCAGCCACATAGGTGGCACGAGTGAGAGGTGTGGACGTACTCACCAGCAGGTGTGCCTTGCCAGTGGCGTCGTCAACCCAGCCGATCACCATGTCCGCCCCCGCCATGCCGCCTTTGGGGCTGAACCCCAGGCCGACGTAGCCCGTCGTCGCCGCCTCCACCAAGAACACCAGCTCCTTGTCGCCGAGCCGCCCCCACTGCAGTCTCACCCTCGCGTCCAGCCAGGCGTGCCGCAAGCCCTCGGCGCCCGCCCCCAGTGTCGCCCCCAGCAGCAGCAGGCACACCACCTCCACGCCGCGCCGCGTCATGCCGCAGACTGCCCGCACCTGGCCGGAACACGGGCATTGTTGTTCCTAGATGGAGGGGAGGGCGCTTCCTTCCCCTCTTTCCCCCGTATTACAGTCGCGTCCTTAACCCTGCGCGCCGCCTGGAGAACTGGAACACGCAACTGGCGCTCCGCTAACCACTTAGCCCACCCATATTACCCTGGAACCATTCTCATTTATAGTCTATTCGCGGTTTCTTCACACATTTTCAATCAAACCTTTGCAAAATCACCCCATGTATGACATGTTTCGTTGTTTGCTAAATATTGCATGTATCACAAGCGTTTTATACTTCTGTTAAAAAGAAAGTACTTTATTTTTGGTTAAATTGAAATTTTACTCATACATTATACGTAAATTATAATATTTAACTTATAATTGATATAAATAAAAGTTGTGAAAAGATAGGAATGTTAATAATGCCTATTAAGAAATAGCCGTTCTGCAAAATATTATTAAAATGAGTGCGCATGAATGCGGTGCGTTATCCCCTTGATGTAATTTTCTAGACTAGGATAAGGTTTTCTTTTTGCATGAGGTGGAGGAATATCCTGGAAGTAGAACTTTAGCAGGGTTTCAAAAAAATTTGAAATAACCTCGAATGGAATACACACACACACACACACACACACACACACACACACACACAAGATATTGAGGAATAACGGACCGAATTAGCCAATCATACAGAAGCAAAGCTACAATCGCACAGTCCAACTTACAGAACCTGAAAAAGTCGTTTAAGCAGTCGCTACAAAATATTTCGTCAGTATGGCCCACACCAAATAACTTTGTTTATACGTAGTTATTCTGTGGTGACTATGAAACGTTTTTTTTTTTTTTTTTTGTAAAACAGAGTTAATTTGACTCAATGCTCTTTGCCAAAGTATCACACACAATGTATCACTATAATCACATCAAAGGAACCGTTATGAGATCTCACTTTTGTTTATTTTTCTATTCTTTAACATGTTCTAGTGACACGTGAAATGTCATCACCCATTAGAATAAAAAAATCTTAAAAACTATATAACTGACTACAACTTCGATAATTGTAGAATAGTTTATCAAAAACTGTCTGTAATGAATGTCGTCATTCATGGAACATGGTTTTCAATCGCTGCGTTGTAAAACGCTTCAAAACATTACATTGATTAAATTTAATATCTATCAACCTATCTAGAAAAATTTCCTAAACAGATGATATAATAATTATTCAGGTGTTATTCTAATTCTATGATTTAATTATAAACTAATGCTCTGAAAATTGGCCAGTTAAACCACACACGGACATGCTCTCTATTATTTTCACTGTCTGTCAAATCTTTAAAAGAAATAATAGAACAAAAAAAAAAGCTGGACAGGATATTTTTAAGAATTAGTTTGTAAAATTTAAGGTTAAAATTTGTATTAAGTAGATGCGACCATTCTTTCTGTTTCGCATGAAAGAGCTCCATTGAGCATTAAGTGGTATATTTTGAAGCGAAAAGCGTGATTGTTTAGCTTCTAGGCTGAGAATTATATCAGGCCTCCATTCTACTACAAACTGAATTAGTGCTAACATTTTATGAGACAATTCTTGGCTATAAAAATTCATGAGAATGAGAATTGCAGATTGAATAGTTAGTTAAAGCAACCAAAGAGAACCTTCGTCATTAATATTTTTATATAGCTAAAGATATTTGGAAAAAATTACGACAACTTTGTAATACGTATTCGATAATGACACTAGAGAGTACATCACAACAATCTTATGGGAAGCAATGAAATCAAAATTCAATAACGGAAGTTAACTAGATTGAGTGTATAAGTTTTCCTCGGACCAACCTGATTTTCAGGCTAAGCTATATCTTTTCAGCTACGGGGTTGAACCAGCTTTTGTGATCTTGAGGTAAAGAGAGCAGAAAGTTTGGCAGGTTTACAGGTTCATTATCATGGAGGATAGAATGCGGGAGACATCAGGCTCCATACTGTTTAGTATAATGTGTTGAAATCGATGGCCGAACACAGACTGATTAAGAGCGTGCATCACACGCCAGTCAAATCAGTAATGCAGTCTGTCAGGACTCAGAGGATTATGCAGGCATTATTGTACGTGGATAATTTATGATGGAACAGTAAAGGAGGTAAAGTATTAATGAAGGGACCTAGTGTTCAACATTGATGGAAAATTAATTGACAATTCCATAAAAACTTTATTAAAATGCCTTTTCCGGCCATTTTGACATGACTTTAAAGATAAGCTTTGTACACAAATCTCCATTACGTCCTAATAGGACAAATCTGCAGTTATTAACAAGATACTTTGTTGCTTTGTCGTCCATCGTCACCGCAGAAAATTTCGAGTAATCGTTCGAGAACGAGCGCGTTGCACACACTTCGAGTATATTGGAGGTGCACAGAAATGCTGTGAGCTGATGACTCGAAGCGACTTACCACTTGGTACCGTAAACTGGAGTGCTAAAATTATATTATTCTTCCCTTTATACTCCCATTTGTGACGTGAGGGCACGCACACACATACGCATATATTATACGGCAGCTGAGTGAGGCCTGCTGTGATGCATGCTCGTAAGTGATAGATATTACCATACACGTGAGTTGCGGCTCCAAAATTGCCTCAAATTATAGACACTGGGCTACAACTTTTGAGGTCTCCGATACAATCCCAGGTCACTTGAGACAGAGGATTGTCAGAGGATATCCATTTAGAGAGCGTTGCAAAACTATCGTAGCGTGGGGTCTTCTCAGAGTATTCCTTTCTATTCAATCTCCTATGAGTAGGCTGGAAATTATATGTTAACTCGGACTCACTAAGAGCCAGGGGATGTTGCTATTTTAAAATTAATTTACTAAACAGTCGGCAAGATAACGTAGCAAACTGAAAATTCCCCACTAATGTACATGATTCTAGTAATTTCTACGTGGTATATGAAAGTGTGAACGAAGTCAGGCCAATTATTTTTGGAAGGGTAGATTAGAGTTTATCTTATCTTCCCGTTCGTAACATCACGAAACATCCTGCCAATGGCTTTAATCGTGATGCAGCTGTGGAGTGTAAGGCGACAGATTGAAGTCAATGTACAATGGCTACAAACCCGGAAAATTCACGAATTCATTTCATGACAAGTTAGATTTCAACCACATGTACATTTGCGTTTCTTCTTCTATTGCATCATCGTTTGTTAGACAAGTTCCCGACGATATCGAGCAAATAACAAACCTTCAAGGAAAAAAATACCGAATTCCCTGCTCCCTGGACTAGTGTTAAACTGGGACAATAACAAATGAACCACAAACTGACGATCGAGTGCTCAAAGGATTGTTGATTCTAACTTGTTGCACCCGTGAAATTTCCGGGTCTCCAGTGGTGGCTGATCCTAAAAGTGAGAGGACAAATGTAATTGGGG
>NQII01000456.1:130739-354491 GCA_002778355.1 Clitarchus hookeri | reverse complement strand
GGGGGGGGGGGGGACTCATAAGACGTGACACTGCAAAATCAAGATCTCACTTCCAGCACTTTTCTGTTGTGCATAAATAATATAATATAGTATAATAGAGCCACCAGTTTGGGAGTATGGTAGGTACTACATTAATAAGCAGAGAGCGAGTCGACTAAGTATTAATGCTTTCTCATTCCAGTTGGACGTCGGCCATGTTGATTGTGGTGACAAGCATTTTGATGCTTGTAACCATGATAGTGACTAAAAGACTTTTTCAGCAAGCACATAACCAAATTTGTTTCAAAGGCATTAGTTATGATAAATCGAAAATCTGCAATTTTCGAATAATTAGATATTTTTTGTTAATTTAACAATGTACCGAAACCTAAAAAATACGCGAAGTAAAACGTTTGCTATCTATGGTTATAAAAACAATTATCAAAAACCAACATATACTACGGCATTATTTTTTTAGCAGATTATAAATACTTTACATAGGGTAAGGTAGAACCAAACGTGATTCTCCTTCTTTTAATGTGTAATTACATTTTCCTCGTCGATTTACCGCTAATTCAATAATTTGACTTCAAAAATGAATGTGGGGCGATTTAAAGCAATCCAAATTTATTATGCTAAAATCTTATGTAGAGTACAATTATACTGATCAGCTTCTGTTAAAGTAATTATTGAAACTGTGACTAGCCCAAGCACGATTACAGGGATCCAGCCTCAAGTCATGTTGCAAGCAGAGTATGTTCACAGCACACCAGCACCCACCAACTTAAAGTCGTTGTTGGCGACTGATGGCGTTACCTCATTGAAACTTGGAGGGTATCAGGTTAGAAAGAGCCCGAAAAGACCATATAGCGTATTCGGATATGTCCTTTCATAAGCAAAGGTGGTCGCTGTTTCCGAACTATTGGACATAGAGCTACCAAATTCAGATCGTAAGTATCAATACCGATCTACAACAGGCCGATGTAATGTACTACGCCCCATGCACTTTCGTAAGCCTACTACACTGGCATGTAGCAACAATTAGAGACAGAATCACAAAATTCAAAATGTACATACAACTGCAAACCTTAAACAAGACTATGTGTAGCATTCGGACCTAAGACGACTTATAAGCAAATTTTGCCGACTTTTTCACAGACACTGGATATAGAAGCACCAAATTCAGAGCGTAGACAAACCTCCCAGCTCCGGATAAGGCGGTCTGTCGCGTTAAAAGTCCGAGCTCTTTTATAAGCATACTGGGCCCTAATTACGAACAACTGGAGATAAAAGCCACCAAATCCCGGTCTTAGATAACACTACGGACCCCGAACAGGCCGATGTGATACACTGTGTCTGAGGCCATAGTGTAAGCATAGATCAGTTTAGCAAGTACAAATTGCTCAAGAACCGACTATATTTAATGCTGCATGTCACTTGATTTGTCTGTAGTCCCCTCGTTCTCTCTCAAGAGATTACACAGCGTACCAGTACTTATGGCACAACCAGTATATTATACCATACTAGTATAGTCGATAAGTTTATATGGTTAGAATGCTGGTATGGCCAGTGTCGGCAGGTCACTATGGACAGTGTGCTCGGCATGGTTGGTATGATAGTTGTGATCGCTAAGATCTGTGTGTCAATATTGCATGTATGGTCAAAATATTGATATTGCTGCTATGGTTGATATGGTCGTGTGTAAGCACTAGTTGTATCAGTCTCTCGTGAACTCCTACCTTGTCTCCGATGCCAATGTTTATAACAAACACCTAAGCGCTTGTCCCGGAGAGTAAAGTAATTTGGAGGATTCGGGTACATCGGCGTCTGGCACCGGAGCTCGGAGCTGTTCATGCTCCGTCATTCCGGTCCCCCCAGCAAACATTTTCCCTTCACAATTTCCCTTTTTTTTTCCCCTCAAAATCGATTATTTTAACTCAAAATTTCCCTTTTGTCATTAAAAGTTCACTTTCTTCCCTCAAGATTTCCCGTTTTCTCCCTCAAAAAAAAGCACATTTACTGCCAGATGTAAAAAAAAGATTCCCAAAAGGCACTTTTAGATCCATCGGGAGGATCCCGTGGGATCGTTTTCGAGGGCAGAGAAGTGGCGACCATATTGATTTTTAGGCATAGGGTATGCCAAATCGATACACAGGGTCCAGGGTCCATAGTCAGACATAACCATAAGCCATCTTGGTTCTGTCAGCCATCTTGTCAACCATATTGGATTCAGGTGACCTTGACCGTGACCCTATGACATTAAATGACCTTAGACCCAAAAAATGTCATAAAATACCCAAATTAAAAAAAAAAGTATATTAAAAAATTTTATAAGAATGCATTAAAAATTATTAAAAAATAATATTAAAAATTTTATTTTAAAAACTTACATTTCCGCAGGTCCCCTTCCCCAGCTCCATGTCAAGCAGACTACTGACCCTCCTCTAATCAATCACATTGTCTTAACATTCCCATCCCCTACCAATGTTTCTCATCGGTTAATTAGTCGGCAGGCCTCCACCACTTCACCAATAATCATTCTGCCATCTTGGATTTTTTGTTTGTCATTAGTTTATACATTGCTGGAGGCCGCCATCTTGCATTTCATGTATTCATTTTCAACACCTTGGTGGTGCTATTTTCTCGATTTAACCACCAGGCATGCTGGCGATTTAGCTACCAGGTGAGCGCCATATTTGTTTATGTTTTTTAATTTATAGGTTGTGCTGTCGGCATCCTCCATTCTGGCTTTTATTTTCAATGTATAGGTAGTGCTAATTTCTCGATTATGCAGCCTGCTATCGGCTTGTACCTAATGGTGACATTGACCATTCCTGCAAAGTATGTAAATTATCATATTAATTTTTTGGTTTTATTTTTCAATGTATTTTTATTAAAAATAATTTTTATATAAAGTGGGACTCTCTTAAAATAAATAAATCATAAAACATTTTCTAAGAACTAATTTTATTTGGCAATGTACAAAATGAAAAAAAAAAAAACACTTATTTATTAATTGCAATCTACTGTGTTCACACCTCTATGTCCACATTGACCCAGGAAATGTAGCGGGCTGGGAAACCCTACCACTTGACATGCGACCATCCATTATGCAGTTTCAGCACCTTTTCAACCAAATACACATCTGGAAACTTTGTAGGCATGATCTCCTCTGTCTAGAAACCACTATGGATGGGAACATTATTCAGATCGTAGAGAAAGTAGGTCCTCGGAACATAGTTATTTATAAACTGCACACGAAAGAGTTCGGGGCTCCAATTAGCTCTGAACCCTTCATAGAATATGCCTTTCTGTTTGGAGATGCGCACCAGCTCGCCAACCTTGGCTTTAGACTTGTGTGGGTCCCTCCTTTACACATCAGTGTACAAGGTTCGAAGCAGGGAGTCATCCTTGACGTCTTCAGGCTTCATGCGAGTGGTAGAATGAACAGTAGAATTATACATGCAGACGAATTTCGGCAGTAGTGTCCACCACTTGTAGCTGCCAGTCGCAGCGAATGCTTTCACATTATTCCCTTCAGTGTCCTGTTGAACCTCTTGACGATAGAAGCTTTGATATTGCTGTACATGGAATAATTATTTATGTTATGTTTATTTATCAGGGTCTTGAACTTCGCATTGCAGAATTCCTTGCTCTGGTTGGTTTGTAGATAAGTCGGGATGCATCTTTCGTGCAATACATCTCCCATAGTTTTGGCAACATTTTGTGCATTCTTCGACTTGACGGGCCTCGCCCAGGCGAATTTGCTATATGCATCGACGACTGTCAACATGCATTTGTAGCCCTTGTTGACCCTGAGCATATGGTATCATCTCGACGAGATCGGCATTAAAAAGGTTGTTCATTTCACATATCACGACCTTGTGGTGGCAGTTGTTGCATCTCGCATATGCACGAAGTTAATTGGAAATTCCCAATAAACTCATTCTATGTAGCCTTCCTAAAGTTCTACGAAAGTTGAAATTATCCCGTTAGTGTGGGAGTAATTTACAACCCTTTCCGAAGCGAGAAGTAGCTGCAGCCTATCGACCAGCTTTTCGGGTAGTCCCAGAATATGTAGTCGGTGAGCTTGTCCTTGTCTATCTTCTTTAAACCTTCGCTACTTTTCAGTAATAGGCCGCTGAAGATGTCTGCGAGACAGTAAATTTTTTCATGTTCTTCGTCCTTATAAACACTTGTATCGGGATCATTATCTCGGCAAAGTGCATGCATGAGTTCGAGAAATGTCTTGTATTCCAGCAGGTTGGATTCCATAAACTCCCTGGGCGCCTTGCGAAATAGAAGTTCATATAGCCTGGGGGTTCCATGTGTCTTGAAATCAACTACTTTCTTGACCCCACTTGGTAGAAACTCTAATTCATCAGCACCGAAGAACCATTTATCATTATGCCTTTATACACTGTATGTCATGTCATTATTGCGAGATGTGTACGATGGTAGGTACTGGCGAACCAGAGCATTGGGTGTTAAGACTCTCTTCCATACTTTTTTCTTGTGTGGCAAATCCGAATCCGATCCATCGTCCCATACTCTCTGTACATCATCATGTTTTCGCTTCTTAATAGGCTCAGAATTATCGACGATTTCGGTCTTCATGGCTACAGGTGCTCCATCGCTCTCTCTGAGTACATCGAGACGACGAGTAATGGGCTTAATGATTTCTTCATTTATAAGGTCATGTGAAATTTTAGTCATCTTGGCGAGAAAATACTTCGAGTGAACATACGGTATCGTCCGATGCATGTCGCTGGCAAAGTCTGACATAGCACTGAATAAAAACTGTTACTATTGCTCTCTTTTATAGGTTTAGTTTTGGGTCTCCACCAAAATACTTTCGATCTTGCCCAGGCGTTCGCTGCAGACATCCAATATGTCCCTGCTGTAATTTTGAATATACATTTTCTTCGCAAGGTGGGAAATTGAGGTAGTGAATGTTTGTGTCATATATCCCTCAAAGTTTTTTAGATTCTCTTAATTTTGCACAGATGCCAAATTAAATCTGTTGATTATTGGCCTTTGAACACTCCTTACGTGCTCGTACATGGACACCATACTGCAGACGATCTTTGTCTTCACTCTCCATCTTCGCCCCGAACTTGGTCAGGTAGTTCTGAAAGAATGTATTTTGTTCGGTCAAAATACTGTGCAGTTCCGAGATGATACCATTACCATTTTCGAGGACGAAATTTTTTGTAGCAGCATCCTCGGATCGTTTGGGTTCGCCAACATTTCGAATTATTCTTCTACCAGCATCACAAGTTCCATTATTTCTTGGTACGAGACAACCTCTGTCTTCGTCTTTGTGAAGATGCAGCTTGAAGTTACTTTGCCCTAATTTCGATATGCTGTAACTCATTCTCGATGGTTGGCGATTAACTGATTGAATTCCTGTCGGTACCTCCCATTATATAGGGGCCAGTCCTTAACGATAGTCTAAAATCTAGATTTATCTTTCCAGCACAAGGCACAGAGACTCTTGAAATCTGATAGCATCATGTCCATACTGACATGATCGTCGTAATCATGTTGCAAATTCATATCGTTCATGCGAAAAAGAACCAACATGTTTGCATTGACGTAGAGGAGCTGTTTGGGTATGTGCGAATAAGTCTAGCCTAGGTACACAAAGTCCACCTTCGCATGCCGTCCAATGCTAAAGTACTTCTGGATGAACTTTTGTTTCTCGCAGGCAATGTCATCGAAGATAAGTATCGAGATTGCCAATGCTTTGCTAGGAGGTACGATGGCTTCGTTATCACTGCAAGGGAAATAACCCACACCATCCATGATGTGCAGTACTTGTGTCAGTCGTTTGTTTTTAGGTTGCTGACGCGATTTTGAATTTAGGTACATGTTCTCGAACCGAAGGCCATTCTCTCCTTCCAGCAGGCTCAGTAGGACACATGATTTCCCACAATTTGATGGTCCTGTGAGGATACACCTTACTGTATATGGAAATAAGCTTCCATGTCGTGATTCGTGGGATATATCTTCATCTTCTGTAAGAATGCATATGGGTAGAGTATAATCTTGCTTGATAATATGTATGCTACCACTACTATCTTGCCGTGCATGCAGTGCTAACCACGGTGCTAACTGTGGTGCTAACTGCAGTCCATATTATGCTAACTGTGGTGCTCTGCAGGACATACAGTGCTAACTGCAGTGCATGCAGTGCTAACTCTGGTGCATACTTTGCTAACTGCGGTGCTAACTGTAGTGCGTGCGATGTTAAGTGTGGGTCACGTGGTGCTAACTGCAGTGCTTGCAGTGCTTACTGTTGTATGTGATGTGCTGACTGCATGCTAACTGCGGTGCTAACTGTGGTGCGAGCGGTACTAACTGCAGTGCTAACTGTGGTGCGAGCGGTACTAACTGCAGTGCTAACTGTGGTGCGAGTGGTACTAACTGCGGTGCTAACTGCGGTACATGTGGTACTAACTGTGGTGCTGATTGCAGTTCCACAGAACCATCGCTACAAGTTTTAGAAGGTCTTCTCAAAATATCACTCCGAGTAAACTGTCTCTGGCATAGTTTGCACTGAAATGTCATACTTGAACTTTTAATTTTGCAGGTCGTTATTTCTTGTCGATGCAAGCTGGGCAGAGCTATAAATGCCTTACCGCAAAAGCAACAAAGAAGATGCATCATTAGTATTTTACATCCATACTGTTCCAAGTCTAAAATGAAACTGAAACAAAAAGGTATAAAAGGAGAGTATTTATACTTTTCTAGGTCAGTTCACTGCGATACATTGTAAAGGTAAGACTATAGCTGGAACTGGAATCATCGATACACTGGTCAACAATCCACCATTTGAACTGCACATTGCCAGATACAGGTTCTGCAGGCCGGGAACGATGCTAGCTAAAAGGCTGTCATGTGGAGACAAGGGTATCTATGTGCTGGATGAGGCATGCAAGCAGCATGACATCGCCTATTTCCAGCATTTCAAGCACAGGGATCTGCAAGCCAGGCACCAGGCAAACAATACACTTGCACAGAAGGCCAACGACATAATAAATTCATCAGACACTGTGTCGCTACTCGGCCACCTTAGTTATACAGGAGGTGGCCAATAGTTCATAATAGTTAAATTATTTCGGTGCAGACTAATGACACCCGAGGTTGTTGCGTTAGGGGTAAACAAATACTCGTATTCTCAGGTTATTTAACACACCAGGATTTTATTGATAAGAATTTCACATAGTTATTACACACCCTGGCGAGACTGAGCCCCCCTCTAGTCGTAAGCCTGGAGGGCTGGTGGGCTGAATACTATGCGTCGGGGAAGGTTTGTTGAAGGGAGACGTTTCTCTAATTATCTGTGACTGCGGCTTTTGGTGAGTTGTCTTTGTTGGTAGCTGAGGCACGGTGAGTTGGGTGGCCCTGGTTCGGGCCCTCGGACTGGCTCTAGTTGACGTGATGTACTCAGCTGGCTTCTTCCTTCGGCTTCGACTGACTCCCTACCACGTCCCGCGCTGGACTCTCCCTCTCGCTCGATGTGGCGCTTCGCGGCTGAAGCTCACCACTCGTCTTCGCCTTTGGTTGAAGTCGCTGGGTCAGCTCGGCTTCCCTTCTCGGAAGTCCGGGATTGGTTTCCCGGGACTTGTGCTTTCTCTTTGATCTCGGCTGGCGTTCCTTGTCGGAGACCTCGGGTCCCCTCTCCTACATCGATGTCTGCCACGACTCGTCTCGCGCTCCCGATTTCTCCGCCTCGGAAACTGCCAATACTTTTTCGGGAATGAACTCATAAGTTCTCAGCGCTTCTACTAGGTTTGTCTCGGAAATTTACACATGAAGTTTCGGCTGTTCCTGGGTTCTCTCCCCAGTGACGTCACAATTGACTGACTGACTGACAGATTCCCACTCGATCTCGCGCTTCGCATCCCGACTTGGTGATACTACTGTTCTGTTCCCGTCACACTACTGACTACTCTCGCTTCTCGACATCGCTCCTGTCTGTCGCCTCCCGGCGGTGAGGATTCAACTGATTGCCTGGGCCAGTCCTGAACTCCGGCCCGATGATACTACTGCCTCTCGCCTAACAGCGTTCTCTGTCTTGCCCACGACTGACGACAACTGAATGATCACAACTGCCCGACGACCATTGAATGACCGCTTGTCTTGGCTGCTCCTGAATTTAACACGCCTCTCGATATATTCAACTTGGCTGTCAGCAGATTGTGTCTAGAGAAACCGGGGGTTCCCTCATTTCCTTCGCACGTTTTTTTGTATAGGATTTAGTGTCTCCTCAGCTGCTCTCGCGCTCAAACTAGAGGTGGAGGGCGGGGTGTAGCAAGCGTCTCGGGGGTTGCCGGCAGCTGTGTTTGCACTAATTTCGGCCGGGGGTTACCCTGTTTCCTTCGCTGAGGGCTTATATCAGCTAATTTTCGGGACTTTCCCTTTTTCCCTCGGCTGCGGTACATCCCCGAAAGTTTTTATATGTCGGAACTTCCCCGAGGATTATTTCTCAGGGTGTGAATACAGTGCAATTCCTATCCTCTGTACCCGTCACGCGTCAACCGGACTCGGTGGAAAAATAGCTGCCTGGGAATATCCAACATTATGAAGGCCAAGGTGAAAATGGGAATGGGGGTAAAACCAGATAAAGGCACAGGTTAAAATGGGAACAGGTACAGAGATGAAGAGCAAGGCACAAGTGAAACGAAAAGCAGTGACAAAAGGAAGAAAATTATGCAAGGCCAAGAAAACATCTGCTGGTGGATTTTTTCCATTGCGATTGCCTGCATTCGGAGACCTCAGGGGCCTAATCGGAGACACGAGTGGTATCGTCGTAGCCATCAACACAGCATCGAACGAACGGAAGAAGTTGTCTGAGGCACAAAGACACAATGCAAATATGGAAGCTATCTCAATGGGTAAAAAATCGTTCAAGGCGACACAACAAGAAGAGGCGCTTGCACGCAAATTGGAAATACCGCATTTCAGGGGAGTGTTTATGAGAGATGCTTTTCCCCCTAGACCCAAGAGAGATGAATGTGCCATAATTAATCTGGACATGGCAGCCAGGCCTGGTATTCACTGGGTAGCTCATGTAAAATGGGGCAAATATGCAGAGTATTATAACAGTTTTGGGAATTTGCGTCCTCCACCCGAACTGTAAGGGTACCTGAAATATACCAAACTATTGTACAATTACTAAATGGAGCAGATGGCTAACATGTAAAACTGTGGACATGTGTGTCTTTGCTTCTTGGTTCGCTCATACAAGTAATTGCATAAAATGGGTATACATCAAGAGGAAACTGTCTGTCATGTCGATAATGCTTACCTTGATGGATTATAGCATCGAACTGCATGCTGTACACTTTCCACCACTAGATCTGCAGAGAGAATGGTGCATAGGCCTTGTCAATTTTCAAACCTACAATGTGAAACGAGCATCGATGAAAAAAATTGCAAGTTGTACCTCGTAAAGAGTGGTAATGCTTCCCATGAGGTGTCGCCGCCCATAGGCGCTTATGAAATACACGACATTGCAAGGTATATTGAATATTCGCTGTCACCGACACAGAATTCGAACTACACAGGAATCCCAATACTCTGAAGAGTGTTATCAGATACAGCAAAGATAGCTACTTTACGAAACCAGATACTACCGGACAAATACTCGGGTTCGAGCCACATATCTACGAACTTGGCAAAACACATGTGTCGTCGCGATCCATAAACATATGGTCCCTCCAGGTTTTTAACTTGTCGTAGCACCGCAAAGCATCATTTACATTTCAGTCGTCACGAAGAGAGCACACGAGGTGGCCATGGTAGTTGTCGACTTTTAAGGAGAGTTGGTTCACCTCCGAAACGAAGAAATCACCCTACGCCTGCATTTGAGAATATGGGAATAAGATTTACTGCGAGCAGAAGCAATAAAATAAAGTGTCGTGCAACACCTGAAATCAGTACACTGCAGGTCTCCAAGGAGTTAACACATGCTAGCGAGATTTTCCTCTGCAGTCTCGGCATCAAATTCAAACGTCATGGAAGATTACCTAAACGTCGAAGATCCTGTCATTTTTGATGACAGCATACCGAATGTAGAACTTCATGCATACCAGCATTTCTTGATCGCACCATATGCACTAACATCAGAATTTCAGATAGCAGTCCAACACTAAGGTGTCTGATTTCTTCCTTGGCAGTGTTTCCAGCGAATAAGGGGTCTCTCACAAAAGAAGATGGAACCAACATGGCATCGACGAAAATAACGAGTAATGGAATTCTTCACCTTATCGATCGCATCGCGTATTTTCTCAACTGTGTCGAAGTGGGCTAGTTGCGAGATGTGGGCATAACCTCGACGATCAAAAATTACCTTTCGCTCACACCAAATGAGCTGTCTGCGGCCAAGATGGCAGGCTGGGGATCCGGAGATGACTACAGCGTTCCTATAAACCATGGAGGCAAGTTCGAAGTGTGCATCCTGCTCTCCATGCTAATGGGATTGGCTGAAGACTATATACGAATGATCTTAAATTCGAAGCCAGAACTGGTGCTGCTTCTAGCTAATATGAATGCGGACACCATTCTGGGTATGGGATAAAACTTGGAGACAGTAGAACTGAAACTACAGTCTGTAGAATGGATACTGCCTCATGTGCAGTTGAGCACTGCTGAACGTATAAAGTAGCTAAATAATGTGGAAGATGGCAAAAACATCGATGTGGCTTTCAGGTTGTGGAGTATGGAGACATACCTTGGATTGCCAGCAAGCCAGCACATCAACTATATGGTGAAGTCCAGCTTTGCTTCTGAGAAACCGTGGTACATAATTGTTGGGCTACAGACCAGAAGAGAGAACAATGCGAGAGTGAGCCGTTCGCAGTTCGACAGATGTCAAATAGAAAATGTGAAAACATTTTTGAATAGCAAAAGTTATTCGTACATTGATTTGAACATGAACTTTGAAAATGGCCAGTGCCTGCTGGTATATAAAATGTATGCTCAATTCCAAATTGCATATTTTGGACGCATCCAATCGACGATATTGAGCCGCGATACTTTCATGAGTTTGTCCCCGCTCATGGTATTCGATGAGAGTAAACAGGACGAGCTTATTACCTACAATGCAATCGACTGCAGGATATAATTCACGACACATGGAATTATACCTACAAACATGCATGCATTCTGCCTGATACTTTACGACCGGCTTCCATCTTACAATTGCCGAGATAAGACCGTATTTTTACTCCTATGAGTGCAGCTGAGAATATATAAATATAAATGTTCACACACTACAACTGTTTATCCGTATTCGAACATCGCCAGCTTCAAGGTTCGAGAAGATGTGGAAACGGCATAATAGAGGGTCGTATGTCAAGTGGTGAAGTTTCCTTGCCTGCTACATTTCCTGGGTCGATGTGGACATAGAGGGGTGAACACAGAAGATTGAAATTAATAAACCGGGTTTTTTTTCTCACTTTGTACTTACCAAATAAAATTATTTAAAAAAAATTTTTTTGTTTTTAAATTATTTGAAAATACCCTCGTTTTATGTAAAAATTATCTTAAATAAAAATACACTAAAAAAATTAATTTGACAATTTACATACTTTCCAGGAATGGCCAATGTCACCGTTCGGTGCAGGTCGATAGCGGGCTGCATATTCGAGAAGTTTGCACTACCTAAACATTGAAAATATAATCCAATTTGGAGGGCACCAACAGCGCAACATATACATTAAAAAGTGTAAACAAATATGGCTGTCACCTGGGGGCTGAATCGTCAGCTGACCTGGTGGTTAAATTGAGAAAATAGTGCCAGCAAGGCGTTGAAAATCAAAACATGAAATCCAGGATGGCGGCCTTCAGCAATGTATAAACAAATGATACACGAAAAAATCTAAGATGGCAGAAAGAGTATGGATGAGGGGGGTGAAGGCCTGCCGCTAATTAAACGATGAGAAACATTGGTAATTTTGTAGGAAAAATGGCTGCCGAGGGACCAGAATGATAGAACATGAACAGCTTCGAGCTTCGGTACAAGATGCCTATGTGTCCGAATCCCCCAAATTACTCTACTCCGGAACACTCCGATCACTCCCCACAATCGCTTCGGGCACACAGGACGCAGTGTCCACGCTGCTATTTGCATAGACTAAAGATGAGGTAGATCGATCTCACTGGCTGCGCACAAACATTCTCCGTGTCTCAACATTGAATTGATATTCTGCCAACACGTCTAATGAAAACTGCATGGATTGGATTTGAGGTTGGAACACTGATTATTAAACGAGTGCTTTGAGATGTATTTATCCTTTCGCTAATCAATTTGTAATGCAACTATAATATATTAAAATTGGTAACAGTATTTTATTCATATGTTAGTGCTTTACATTTAAAAGTTAAGACATAAACAAACTACTTTCATCCCTATTGACTATGTGACTTTGACAGTTGTATTTCTTTGGGGTATGTCAATGTTGGGTACATACCTAGAAGACGAATAAGCGGTCTACCTCTAATTTAGTCTATGACTATTTGTCGCCGTCTCCTATCGAGTATACAAAAACACACACCAGACACCGTCGTCCACACACACTCAAGAATTAGCTTCGGTGGGGTAAGTAGCTGTATTTTTATCCGTGTTAATCATTTGTGGATAAATCCGCACTTAAAGAATCCCCATTAATGACCTTAATCCAAAATTGAGAGGTTTCTCAAAAGGCGAGACGATTCTGAGCTTCTGAAAGGAGATGATCGTCCCTAGGTCTGTTTTTAAGGTTTGTGTCGCCCTGGGCACATATTAAGTCCCCCCTACCCAAAACAAACATAAAAGGGACAGTTTTTATTTGGTAGGGGTTACTCCCTTAGCTCTCATACGGAGTGCCTTCCATTATCCACCACCAATGGACCCGTAGCGTTCCGGACTGGCAACTGTAAAAAGAATTATCCAAGTGCATTGTTATAAATTAGTAACGCAGTTTTAAAGTAAACACATTTTTTGCAGTATTTTAGTTTATTTCACCTTAGCGAGATTTCTTGTGATATATCACGGATTTCTCAATGATATAACTCAAATCAATTTTCTATGTGTTATCGCGTTGTGTGTGTGCAAATAGACACGACCATTGAGCTTTCCTTCTTCGAGATACTATTTTTTTCCGTTCTCAATCCTCTTAAGTGCTGAAAACCCTATTTCTGCAGAACAATTACTCACAAACAATGTTATATACAACGTGTTTCTAAAACATGGGGACAAACGTCAGCAGTGTATTCCTGAAGAAAACGTAAGACTAAAATATGAGTACCTCTTTTCTCGCTCCTGAAAAATCGTCATTTAAATTTCCCTACTCTGCATTGTGGTTTGCCTACCTGGTATGACACACACATTCTGTTTTGAATTGTCAACATGAATCTCACAAACTGTTCATCCGAGACTGTTCCAACAAAACTTTTTTTTTTTTTGTTAATTTCAACGTGCTGATTTACAGGTTGTCTTTAAAAATTGTATACAGGAGTGAAATAAGGCATCGGTATTAGAGGAAAGTTCCTGAACATTAGAATGTTTAGTAATAGGGCCTATGTGATAAATTTCAAACCAGAATTTATTGATATAACTAATGAGCACACTTTCCTCTACATGGATACAAATAATTTTGATGAAGTTTTGAAAAATTTGGATGGTAGCTGGGTCTTGACGTCTCGTTGATAGCAATATCACTAGAGATGCAACCAGAAACAAATGCAAAACTAGTGAGACAATTACATATACACACGTGCCTTACCTGGGACTCGGGCACAGAATGCCTCGTACCGTAAGCTGGTGTGCATCCAATGACATTAAAGAGGCTGGATTTTGGAGCATCAACTTCGATAGTAATTAGTCCAAAGTTTTGGAAGACTGAGTTCAGCAACTTGAAATATCTACATGAGTGTCATTTTGAATACAACTATGTGAATCACTCAAATAATATACGTTTTCATGGCCTACAGTGGCACTGTTTGTATGCAGAATCGAGGGGAAATAAGTTGACTGGTTGAGTTATGACATAAAAGATTAAGTTACTCATTTGGGGCTATCGTACAAAATTTCATATTTTCCAAAATGGTGTACCAATTACATTATCCGTTTCGAAATTAAAAGTTTACATAATCCACTGCCAACATACGAAATTTGGTTTAAATCCATTAAATAGTTCCCATATCATAACGGAAAAGTTTAATTTGCAATTTGCGATATCTTTAAAATGTCGGACTAATAGCATTATTGGTCTCAAAATTGAATGCTTACAGCAAGCACTGTCAATGTACGAAATTTTGGTTAAATCGGTAAAATGGTTCCCGAAATATAATGGAAAAGTTTAATTTTTTAAATATGCACTATCTTCCAAAAGGGTGAACTTATAAGATAATCGGTTTCTTATTTTAATGATTATACCATACAATATTAAAGTACTAAATTTTGTAGAAATCGGTCAAATGGTTCCCGAGATATATCATAGTGTCCTAAATGTTAAAATTGCCGCCATTTGTAAAATACGTACCTGGAGTGATTGAAAACCACAAAATTCCGATGTCATTAGAGGAAAAGCATCAAAACCGAAATATAATTTCGTTTATGGTCTCTAGCATTGAGCTGAAGTAATACAAACGTACATTCTTGGTATGGAGTTAAACTGCATAAAACACCACATAAGATGATAACGTAGTTATAATAATAATATTTTAAATATTTTCGTAAATAGGCGTTTTATCTAGACGAGCAAAATACGAGTACTAGAAAATGGTCCATAAAACCGATGTACCATCAGAAATAATGGATAATTATAACATAAATTAAAACCACTGAAAATGACATGTTACCCTATTTACTACAAATTCACTCAGTTTAACATTTAACGTGTTTTCAAAATATTTGGCACACACTGTAATAAATATATTATTGGCAAATATCACAAATATACACGTCATTCCAGGCACCGCTGCACTCACTGTGTGCCCAGACTTGACATAAGCGGCATGAACCCAAGCCTCCCCTCTGGTATCTTGAGAATAAAGTCGATCACAAAAATGCAAGCTGCATCATCACTTTCAAGGGCTTTTGGGACATAAAATTTGTCATCAGATGAGTCTTCTCCACTTGATGAATTTTTATCTTCGTTGCATTCGAAAATCGGTCTTCATGTAGTCTTTCCAGTGTAGCCTTCATCCGTGTCACGACAACCCGAACCATGGCCTGAACTAAGGACTGAACCACGGCCTGAGCCATGATCTGAACCATGATTTGCTGCACTACCTCGACCTCTTTGTGCTACGGTGTCTTTTTTTTTTCAATCGTGGCACTTAATTCACTGTTATATGGAGATGATGTAATAACTTTGGATTCCGATGCTTCATGGTTCCTGGGTTCCACTGCCGAATTTTTGCTCCTTTAATAGATGTAGGAGGTCCCACGTCTTTATTCTTCTTACGAGGATTCTAAAACAAATAAATACACTTGAAATGAGCAAACGGTAATTATTTGTTTATCATGAGTTGACATGTTCAAAGCATAACATCAGGGCGTGTCGGTTTACAAACACCCTATACATCGTATGGTATGTCGATTTACAGAACACCCTATTCACACATTCCTCACTTTAATATAGGAGAAAAAGTAACGATAAAAAAAACTAAATCGTTTTAGAATGGTTAAAACTTATATAATAACGCAGTAATGATAATAAATTTACTCACCGCTACAGAGTTAGTACAATATGGACTTAACACTCACAGAAAAAAAAAAATTTGATACTTCACAAACAACACACTGTTCTGTTACGATGCAAATACGAAATGGAAATGGTCGCCATGTGCTTCAGACACGTTTACGGACCTGGACGACGGAGTTCAAGGCCAGACTGGTAAAATGCAGCACTATACAGTTTATAAACAGGTGTGTGTCGATTTACCAGACATATGTCGGTTTTGGTGTTTTTCCTCTACTAAATACTGTATGTAGACTTAGTTTAGCGAAATTCAGTTGTCGGGTTTAAAAGTTATTAGGAAAGACATACATTCCAGACAGATATCCAGGTGATTGCATAAGCCTATCTTTCTTTCGGAAAATAGGCTTAAATTGATAACTAAAGAACTTAGAATGCTAATATTTAATGAGACACTATTTTGGAAAGCGATATGCTAATGGCTTCATGTAATACAATATCTCCGAGCACTTTTGAAACATATGGAATTTACGGAAAATATAGTGCGTAACCCATTAGTTCTGTGTAGTGCCTATACTATGTGGAATAATAAATTACGTATACCTATTTTTCTCAGAGTTGCCTCCATTTGAACGT
Organism: Clitarchus hookeri; assembly: GCA_002778355.1. Taxonomy (NCBI): domain Eukaryota; kingdom Metazoa; phylum Arthropoda; class Insecta; order Phasmatodea; family Phasmatidae; genus Clitarchus; species Clitarchus hookeri. Next base: position 338,181 of record NQII01000456.1, on the reverse strand, counting down.
CGGGAAACAGTGAGTGTTAGATTCAATTTTTATCTAAGTGAATGCTTTCAAATGTGTTGCTCCGCGGCTTTCAGCCAGTTGTAAGCAAGAAGCTCAATGGTTAGGGGTTTTGAGAGTAATCTTTTAAGAAAATATCCACATGCACTTAACTGAATCACGTGGGAAAATATCACCTCAATGCTCCAGCCAGGATGGTAACAGAATGGGGGTCGTGCGTTCTACAAATCCGCCAAAAGAGTTCGCTTTGTAGGACTTTGTAAATTTTGATCTTCTTACTTTCAATCTGTACATACAATGGAAAAAAGGGGTTACCACTCTCTAGATTCAGCCTTATGGTGTTCTGTGACATCACATACTTACCGTGTTAAGTGAACTGTATGTAAATAAGTAAGTCTGTTTCTGACATATAGGCAATATTTCTAGGGGACATTCTGATTTTAAGTTCAAGATGTTTCAATTAAAACTCATCATTTACTAATGATGAGTTACGAAAGCTACGAAAGCTTAATCACAGATCACTTATTTATCTAATCTGTGGCGCCCGTACTTGACCGCATGCGCAAGTGTTATTTTTACTTACGAAAACATCGACACTGATACTTGATTTCATGGTATTGTTTTAGAGGGCAAAGAAGTTAATTTACATAATGCTTATTACATTTTCATATATGAAGAAGATAATGAGCTAGATAAAAGAGTATTGCTATTTTTTTTTATCGTAGCAGAGGACTGTTGGTTGGATAAATGGCAAGACGCCTTACTTCACCAAACTTTTATGGCGATGAGTTTCTTAAGCAATAAAACCGCTGTAACCTTATCAGAAAATACTGTATACTTTAACTAAATGTAAATGGGGCCACAGTGAGCTCGTGGCTACGAAACCGGCCACCCGCGGAGTGAATCCTGGTTAGATTGCCGACAGGGTCTCACCTGCATTTCTGTGTGTGGGAAACGTGGTGGACGCTACTTTGCTATTGTTCCCCCCGCCGTTGCATTCCGTACCGCTCCGCCATAGGGTCTCATTCCACGTCACTCTACAGCAGCGGTTCCCAACCTTTACCTTCTCCTGTACCCCTTGATTAGGCATTTAATTTATGAGTACCACCTTTTATAATAACACTCACCCCCTTTCCCGACTCATTCCTGCAAGCAAATTAGTTTGTTCTTGTTGTATATTAATGTTGTTAGGTTAACTAAATAATCAAACGACACAAAATTAATGACAATTTTAGGGTTTATTTTTATTTTACATTTTCTAATTATTTTATTATTTTTAATAGTAGCCTGACGTCCAAAAAAATTAAAAAGAATATAAATTTTTTTTTTTAACACATACAAGTTTTAAAACATAAAAGTTTTAAACAATAATTTATTTTGATATACGAGTCTTCAAACATGTCTCTTAATAATTTCATTAAATAATTTCTTATGAATAAATCTATATTTATATCAAAACGCACGGGATATTTCTTTGCAAACGAGCCATGGAGACAGTAAATACTCAGGGCTTGTCACAAGATAATGAATTAAGAGTAATGGATTCGTTCCCTAGTTTGTTCCTCATTAGACTAAAAAAAAGTTAAATAAAATCCCCTTACTAAACTCAGGCCGCAACCTTCCACCAATATTCCTGTGGTGTGACGTGTTGTAATTTACGGCCGTTGTACGGAGAATAGTTGTAACAGTCTCAGTAAAGTCGCGTAAAAGATTCGTGATTAACGGCTCTTCTTAAACATCGTTTACACAACGTTTTCTTATATAATAAAAATTAATGCGATCCTTGAACTTGTTTTATGGAGTTTTATGTTGTTTTTAGAATCAGCTACAAATGAAGATAAATATAATCTCTAGTCAGGAACTGTGTTAAGGTTATTGTGATATTTATTTTTAACATACGCATAATATGAGAATGCTCTTTCGAGAAGCTCTATGTTCGTAAAAGGCGATAAATATTTTATTGATTTATTACTGATTTCTTAGTACTCTTCTTTCACTACTGCCCAGAAGTCAATAAAATTTCTTATTTTTTGAAATGAAATTGAAAAGAAGAATCAATGAAAAGTTCAATAAATTTTTTCCCCAGAAACGGATAATTTTTCACCTTGTGACATAACAGTTTGTTGAATGGATTTGAAATACAGTTATCTTTAATTTTTTGCTTCGGAAAATACTATCTGAACGATACCTAAGTAGTTTTCACTAAGATATTTTATACTTCTTTTGAAGATTCCAGCTCTTTCTTAGATAAGAAACTGTGAAGTGTATGAAAACTTCCCCACTGGTCTTTTTCGATACAAGATTCATAAAAAATCCAATTTCTTGATCATAGACTTGACTTTGTCAGACACATTAAAAATTGTCATGAAACTGTTCTGTAATCCTAAGTTAAGTTTATTAATTTCTGAACAAATTATTAGATAAGTACGCAAGCTGTTGAAGCCATTCATTTTCATGAAACTCAGAGCTCAACTGAAAAGGGTGTTCGTAAAAAAAACTTGAACTTCACGTTTTAATTCAAACAATATTCTGAGTACTTTTTCTCATGGAAGCCATCTCACTTCTGTATGCAAAAGTAGTGTAGTATGGAGGCTGTCCCATCACTTCACACAAATATGTGAATAGAGTTTGTTTAATTGGCATTAGTAAAATCAACAACTTTCACAGATTGATTGAGCACTTCCTTCAATGAATCTGCCAGGGGCCTGGTCGCCAGGCTTTGTCTGTGGATACAGCAATGGCTCCAAGCTAAATGGGGAGCAAATTCTTTGATGCAACCGCGTAAGCCTGTACAGCAGCCAAACATATATTTTCCACTAACCGTGCAAACACCAGAGCAGTTGGCCCAATCAATTTTTTTTCCCAGAAATAACTCCGAATGACATAAAACATGTCCTCTCCTGTATATCTTTCAGTGAGACGATATCACAGCGGAAGATTATCTTCAAGCACGTTGTAATCTAAATATCTTGCAGTAACAAGCAGTTTTGACAGATCGGAAACATCAGTGCTTTCATCCACCTACACTGAAAAGAAGGGACTCATTTTTATTCTTCCAATTATTGTAGATTCAGTGTCGTCAGACAAGTCCTCATTTCTCCGAAAAAACTTTATTGTCTGAGAAGGGAGTATTGTTAATTTTTCGGACAGGGTCTTTAACGAACTTACATTAAACAGCTTCTTTGACACAACGAAATATCAAATTTTCAGCTATTGTGTGATTGTTACCTCTTTTAGCAATACGGTAACTTATTCTGTACGACGCTTCAACAGCATTTTCATCAACTCCTTAACATACTATCCTGGGTGTACACGTTCACGTCTCAGAAATGTTGCAGAATACGTGAAATCATGGCCGGTGCTGTGAAAGTCCAGAAGTTAGCACCAATACGGACGTAGTCTTTACCTGGGCAACGCTATTGTTTGCTGTTGACACACCAAGTCTTTTATATTTGGTTTATTCTTGGGCCATAGATATACTGAAACCCTTCCCGTAGGTTAAAAAGTATCAGTTGTTTTTAGAACTTCTTACTTACATTTCACACCAAAATTTTCTTCCTTCGCAACACCTAAATCGAAATATTAATGTGTACGTTAGGGGGTTAACTTTGTTTGCAGATAACACAATAGAAATTAGATATGAGCCGTTTGTTAGTGGCTAGAATAAAACCAACATCATTTTGTTTATAAAATAGACGTTTTGTCTCTAAATGACGCATTAATAAAGGCGTTTCGTGCGACCGCTAAAGATATCTCTCAACAAACAACGCACAGTGGTTTTGTACATTATTCATATCCCATGAATGAAAATGTATTCAAGTATTCATCAGAATATTGTCTGTTATTTGGTGGAGCACTGCTATTTTTAGTTTTATAAACAGTGTTAACTATAAATCTTACCAGAACAGGTCTATCAGTGGCTGCACCCTGGTCCTCTTGCCCTTGTAAATCACCAGACTGTTTCGAAGAACTTGCAGCTGCCGAATGAGCAGACTGAATTTCAATGCTAGCAGCAGCTCTCTCCGGTTTTAAGCCACTTGTATATTTTGAGACACAAAACAATACCAACAGAAAGTCACTCAAAAAATAAAGACTAGCCAAACACTTCAAATTAAGCACTCGTAAAAAGGAACATTAATAAGACTATAGCTTTTATAGTCTTATTAATGTACGCTACTCACTGGACGCCCAATTGAACACTAAAATAATGTAGAATTTTTTCTAATCCACCCTAATTCTAAGTGTTAACTGCGCATCATAGGTAGGGACGGTAGCTAAGTGCGTCTCAGGGCTGAGCCATATACGCATACAGGGGAAGGAATTCATACAAAGAGACATGCATTGTGGCAGAGAGGGATTGGGCAGCCGGGAATGCAATTAAGACGATGACTACCTTCCTGAGTGTACCAATAGCTAAACTATAACTAAGAAGAGAGAGGGCATAGACGCCGTAAAACCCTCTCGAGAAGAAAGAATTCTAAATAGTTACACGTGTTAATAGAAAATGCTACATGAGGAAGATAGGTGGGAACAAGGATTTTTACTAGTGAGTGGTGAAATACTAGTGGAGAGGGGGCGGGACCTTAAAATAATGCCCTGCTTTCAATAACGTTTTAAATGAAAAAGTTGAAACCGGAAGCTATGAGACGATTCGGACATTAAATTACTAGAAAAGAACAAGGAAATGGGCAGATATAGAAGAGTACGCGATATGCAGTGAAATTTTTGGCGAACATGGGGAGGACACGTGTTTAATCGCGTGATATGATTGGTGGTGGGCGGGGCTAGTGACAACCAATTATCCACAAATTACTAGGCCTACGCTAATTCCTTCAGTTTCCTCATTTTGCGAGTAGGCTATGGGACATTCGCATATGTCTCCCTTTGGAAACAAAAACTTTGTAACATTTTTTTTGTGTTTTAATTTTAACCCCTAATTATTTTGGCGTTATCCGCCATTACTAATATTATTTTTACCAACCCCCAACTGGTCCGCCGTGTACCCCCAGGGGTACGCGTACCTCATGTTGGGAACCGCTGCTCTATAGGGATGATGGGCACCTGCAGTTTTATCTCATCTATAACCGTCGCAGATAGCTGTTGCCTCGCCCAGGACGATATATTTTAAATTGGAATTTATTTATGTATTTATGTTAATAAATTATATTACATTGCTATTAGTTTTTGTGAGGTTGAGAAGCTCAGTCATAATTGTTTGGCAAATAATCGTTTTCACACCAAGCACCGTTAAAAAAATATTCCTTCCCTGTACGGGAAAAATTACTGCTAAAATTTTATTCAGAGATGTCCGTAAACTTTCCGTTAAATAAGGCAAACATTGATTAAAAAAAAAAAAGACTTCTCGTAAATATTAGAAAACTTTCCATTAATTCACGAAACCTCTCCTTTAAATTCCTAGTTACTATGTGTGTGTTTTCATGTGTAAAAAAATATTTTAAAAATAAAAAAAATGCATACTTGAGCGAGCTTTGAACACAAGTCAAAACCTTAGTCTCCGCTGAATCTAACCACTCACCTAAAACCTTCACATGAAGATCAATGGTATAACGTTGGTATTTATATTGCAGTTAAATAAACTTTTACATTTTCTGTTGAAGTTAGTATATTTCAAGTGTTGCTAAATGTTAGAGACGCTTAATGCTACTTTTTGATATATGAGCGAATAGATATAAGTGGCGTGGATAACCTAACTACAGCAAAAAATATACTTTTCTGGTTGAAGAGGCGAAGAAAGCTTCGTGTAAACTTGGCATTGTTCGTTCCCGAAACCCAAAGCTATAGGAAATACGGAAACGTGCCGTATTTCGTATTTCCGTATTTTCGTATTTCGGAAAGTCTCCGCATTTCGTATTTATGCACTCAGCTCCGCTTTTCGTCATTACGTATTGCGTTTCCGTGTATTTACGGTATATATCCGTAATTTTTCCGTAAATGTACGGGAATTGTTAACAGTGAATGTGTGCCATATTTTCTCCTTGTTGTATGTTATCATAAGATATGTTAGCAATTTTCTTAAAAAAAAAATTAACCGCGTAAAATCTTCCTAGTTTTTATATTGTTAGAAACTACGTAAATAATAAGCTTTGTCATNTTATTACGTATTGCGTTTCCGTGTATTTACGGTATATATCCGTAATTTTTCCGTAAATGTACGGGAATTGTTAACAGTGAATGTGTGCCATATTTTCTCCTTGTTGTATGTTATCATAAGATATGTTAGCAATTTTCTTAAAAAAAAAAATTAACCGCGTAAAATCTTCCTAGTTTTTATATTGTTAGAAACTACGTAAATAATAAGCTTTGTCANAAAAAAAAAAATTAACCGCGTAAAATCTTCCTAGTTTTTATATTGTTAGAAACTACGTAAATAATAAGCTTTGTCATTTTCACTAGAGTGAAAATTTAACGAAATACACCCACATGTTGTTAAATATTCGGTCGTAAAACCGAATTTAGCAAAACTTTTGCGTGTATTTTATTAAATATGACACCTAAATAGAAACCAATTTAATTTCGCTATAATTATTTGTATACAGAATTAGAAACATATTTATTAAAATAAGATTGTTTAAAAATTCCCAATGTGTTACAAACTTTTGTATTTTTACTTTTTACGTTTGTAAACATCATTATAAGGCGTGAATAATACTTAGAGAATAAAGTTAATACATTATAATATGGCTAGAGTAGGAGGTATATATCACAATTTGGGCCAAACACGACAGTAGATAGAAAATGAGAGTTCTAGCGCAGATTAAGGTGTCGGATTTCGTATCCATCCGCCATATTGGTTGGTGCCATCCACCATATTGGTTGGTGCCAGATCGGTAGGCGTAACAGCCAGGGCTCGATGCCATTTTGGATGATCTTGGACACTGACCTCAAAATTTTCCGTTTTCCCTGAAATATTTTTTTAAATTCCTATTATTACAGTCAAAATTTCCCTCCAAATCTGCAAAATTTCTTGCAAAAAGTTTTCTTACCCACAATTTTCATGAGTAACTCAGTCTAAAAATAGCATGACCTTGTTTCAAGTATGGTCCTGTTCATGTTCTGTCATTTCACCTCGACATTTTGTTTCTAGATGTGACATGGGTGCCAGAACAGGTTTTAATGATGTATACATAAAACATATATGGAAATTATTTTCCCAAATGTTATAGGCATGGGCATGTCTGTTCGAGAGGTATGTGTTCGCTGTGCTAACTCCTGCAGACAACATGTTAGCTAGATACTGAAAATAACTTTACATTGTTTTTTATCACTACAACCAGTGACATATACTGCTAGAACTATCAGCATATGATTTATATAGACATTGTATTAAATGTTTGAACTTTGTAATATCGAGTATGTAAGCAGTGCAACACATACAATTCAAATATGTGTGTGTAACACATACAATTCAAATATGTGTGTGTATATATGTATGCCAGTATCGGCGCCCGACGCAGTACGATGCCATGTGCGCGGCCCGTAAATAATATTACATTTTATCGGCTATTGTAAAATATGGAAAGCTTAAATAACTTGCAGCACTCGACAATGATGTTGATCTTACCTACCTGCCTAAAGAATTCCTTCTCGCGTATGCAAGTCATGAATTACAATCCGTCTACAAACACCTACCTGCCTATCTGCAACATGACGAAGAGATTTTTAGCTGTCTCCCATGCCTAGAGTGTTTTCAAGTTGGTGCTACTGTTACGGACACACCACATTCCACGATATGGTGTAAGACACAGTGGGAAAGAGCAGCAGCAGAATAAAGAAAAACAAGGCACCTCCTATGCTGAAAGATGAACGACTGTAAAGAAGAAGAGTGTTCGAATGTTCAACTTCGCAGGCTAGACAGCGATCGACATGATAAGACAACATTTTACAGTCCAGCAAACATGCTATTGTTTGCAGCACATAGCCAGCACTCATCTACTGAGGCAAACCGAGTCAGGCAATGCAAACTATCATGTAGTGTGAATAGTGTCCAAGCGGTCGTAACGTATAAATAATTGTCACTTCGTCGTCGAGTGTGGTGTAAAACAGATCGTTAAGACTACATTTATTTACTGCGATCGCATACACTATTACAGTATGAAGATGGATACATGGTTGAAGACTTATCATTTGTAACACAGTCAGCATCGTCAACAGCAAGGGACCCTGGAGATTATCCACAAACATAACAGAAACAATTAATGTTAAAACTTTGAAAATACTTTGAGTAAAAGCTGTAATGCACGCCGACATGAAAGTAGCCATTGCATGTTCAGCCCAGCCTACGAGACGCACTACTGCGATAACTGTGATGCAGTGTTTACCCGCAGTGATAACCTTTATAGACATCACAAAAAGTGCAAAGGCAATGTATGTTGTTCACTGGCAAGCGAGTGTAAGTAATGCGGCAAGACATTTTCTAGCAGATCTAGTGTCAGACGACATGAAGCTAGTAACTCGCCAATTCACCATCGCCTACAAGACTTACCACTGTGATAACTGCGACAAGGTCGTTTCCTGAAGTGATATCTTGAAGAGTAATAGCAAGAAGTGCAAACACAATGTTTGTTGTTCATCAGGAAGTTTGTGTAAATATTGTAGCAATATATTTACGAACAGCCGTAATGTCAGTTGACATGAAGATAGTAACTATCAATTCACCATCGCTTAAAATACTTACCCATGTGATAACTGCGGTGCGGTATATGCAAAATGTAAAATTTGAATGCTCACAGCAGGAATTGTTCAACAAAAACAGTCACTATAATTCTTTTGGCCGAATTAAGAATAGGATGAGCATGTAACTATTATTTTTTTACATGTCTGTAAAATAAAGCTAAGGTGTACAAATAACTTCTGTGTTATTCGTTTTCTTTATCCCTACTAATATTAAGCTGTTAGGGAGAAACGACTAAGAAAATTTTGAGGTGCATGTACATCGAAGATGTTATTCATTTTAGCATCAAATATACATTTTTTCTGATAGTCGTACGCAGTTCCTTGATACGTAAAAATACCTGTAAGCTGTGACGATAAAATAATTTTAAATATATGTATGTACATTCTTAGAAAGACATTGTCATGGATTTATGTGAAATTTAGAATGTGACGTAGAAAAGAAATAGAAAACTTTGTCGAAACAATTTTTTTTTCGGTGAATAAATGTTATATGATTAAAGGCTGAAAGACTCTAAGAAGAATTTCATATAAACTGTGTTTATTATTACAAGATACTTTAAACACAACTAACAAAAAAAAAAAAAACTAATTTCGTCCTAGTTAACGGAACAGTGGTAGGTTTGAATATGTATATCACTGCGGGTAAACACTGCATCGCAGTTCTCGCAGTAGTACGTCTCGTATGCTGGGCTCAACATGCAATGCCTCGATGCTTGTGCAATATGTATAGGTTAATAAATGCTTATAACTTTTTTTCCTTTACAAGTATTTTTATATCTGTTTCATCTCTCTCTCTTTCTCGCTCTTGCACAACTAATGGTTTAAATGTATTTTATTTAGGTGGCAAGCAGAAGAACAGTCTTTTCAAGACTTCTAATGTATACTGCACTTGTCGCATCGTAGAATTCTTTGAGGTCGATCCGTTTGTACATTCGCTCCACTATTATTGGTCGTGGAACCACTGGGTATTTTTTTATATATTGCGTTAGACCCAATATGGTTAGACAGAAACATGATAATGGACAGACACAATATGATCACCAGTCCAATGGTCCTAACCCGAGTGCCATGTCCTAGATGACGTATAAACACTTAATGACCACCAGTCCTCGCCCAGGACCCTACATCATTATCAGAAACAATATGGCTGGACAGAAACGAGATGGTGAAGAGGTAGAAATATTATATTCACATATGGTGGAAAAATACAAAATAGACAGATAAGTAGTTCCAAAGGAGGGATTTACAAGATGCTAAAAAAATTGTTTTAATTTTTTTTTTGGAAGGGGGAGGGGGAGGATGGAGGGAGGGGGTTAAAAATTATATGTTAATTACCTCATGAAGCGGAATAAATAATTCTAGTTGCTTGCTGTACAAAGTGGCTTTCCGAACGGGGACTCTTCAAGCGATGGTATTTGTTGACGCCGATATACTATTTGCAATAAACGCAACTACAACTCTACCGAGTGGAAACCAGTACACGGTTTAGATTTTTGACATTTGTTATCAGTGACTTGTGGTGAAAATTTTGTGTTGGTAAGCTGCAAGAGAGGGTCGTTACATAACAATATACATATATGCGCGCGCACAAATTTATATAGTTTCATCTATAAAATACAAAAAATTACTGTGCAGATAAGAACTTAACATTATACAAGACAATAAAAAAAACTCAATAACTTAGGGACGCAATATCCGTCATATAATAGGCAACAATACATTTATCAGTTGTTTATACATACTATCTAAACAAGAAAATACACCTGTAACACTAGTTCTTGTGCAAATACTAAAACTTAAACAGTTAGATTTTACGCGCGCGCAAAAATTTATATGGTTTCATCAATAAAATAAAAACATTTCATTGTGCAGATAAAAACATAAAATAATACAAGACACTGAAAAAAACATATTAGCTTAAGGGAGCAATATCCGTTATATAATATGCAACAATAAATTTATAAGTTAATTTGTTCATACATACTATCTAAACAAGAAAATACACATATAACACTTGTACAAGTACTAACTAAAACTTGGACAGTTCAATTTTACGAATACTACTGATATGTAAAATTATCAATTTCTTATAGGCAAAAATGACACAGAACATGTATGTTGTATTTAATGAATAGTTTATCTAACTGCAAATAAACAACACTTACTCATAGGTAAGCTCAATTCTTCTCTCTTTCTTTGAAAACTCATCTATTACACAGTCATAAAAGTTTTGTTCACTCTTCATGTCACACAGCAGATCTTCTTCAATGGACAATAACGCCACTGTTGAAAGTCTTTCTTGTTGTTGTGTACTGCGACTGTACGTCTTTATTCACTTCGGTGCTGAAAAACTTATTTCTGTGGAGGCACTAGTGGCGGGAATAGTTAGTGTCAGTTTGCACAACTCAACCACTTCTGAATATACTATGTCTAAGCTGTTAGAAAGGATGAAATATAAAATTTCGCTTACATTTTTGCCTGAATATTCCTGGGATTTAAAACTGCAACAATTTGTGCTCGCAGTGCAACAATATAAAAAAAATACCATGCAGATTTAAGACAGACATCAAACTAGTTTCGGAAAAAAAAAACATTCTTGATGTTTTTTAAAGTTGCTTGGGTCTAGAAGNGTGCTCGCAGTGCAACAATATAAAAAAAATACCATGCAGATTTAAGACAGACATCAAACTAGTTTCGGAAAAAAAAACATTCTTGATGTTTTTTAAAGTTGCTTGGGTCTAGAAGCTCTAGAAACTGCAGGGATTCTAAACTGGAAAATATGTCATCCATTTACTGAATAACTGTGTCAATAATTTCATAATACAGATGCGTACAAAATGTTTTAAGATCACGACCATCACTGTACTAAAAACGTTTCCTGTTCGACTGTTGTGCTTCAGCTTCCGGTTCGGCATTTGTTTACTCCCAAAAGGTTTCAAACAGTTTCGTTTTGTTTGCAGTAGGTTAGAGAACTCCTTCACTTTCGTAGTGCAGTACCCAATGTAATGTAGCTTAGTTTGAAGAATACTTTATAAAACATCTGTATGAGGGAAAATGTCGGCAAAAACCTTTAAAAGAAAATTGAAATTGAAGTCGTTCAATGCAGCTAGAAAACCTTTGGCACTTATGACAGATTCCTGGTCCCAGTTTTCTTCAGGGTCATTGATTTTCTCCAATAGGCAAATAAGAACGTCTCGGTATTCTTGTACTGAGCCAATTAAAGGCGACTTAAAATTCCAGCGCGTAGCTGAAACTCGTGGCAATTTATTATTTACCACATCACCAAGGAAGGGCCATTGTTCGTTTTGTGAATTTCGTAAAAAGTGTCGCCAATCCACTCAATGTACTGAAAAAAATTCTACATTATTCTATTGAGCATGAAGATTGTGACAACGTGAAATTTAACCTGTAAGCCATGCAATGAACAAAAATTGCACGGGGGCACTTTTGTCTCACTTTTGCTTGTAGGCCATTCAAATTACTAGCCATAACAGCAGCACCATTATAGTTTTGGGCTACTAGTTTTTTCTCGCAGCTATAATCAGCCACAGCAGAGAGATTTTCAGAGAAGTAAAAAAAAACCCATAAACCGTTCTTGAACTTCTCTGTTATTTTTGACAAGATCGTTGTGTTGTTGATGACGTATTTCTTTATTTTCATCAAACAAGTGGTCAATATTAATTTTGCCAAATATTTTTATCCCAAACGATTGTTTGCAAATGAGTCTGGGACAAACAATGCTTCTTAAAAGCTTTATACAAATTGCCCACATCACTGGAACCAGTTTTGGTCCACACGTTTTTTTCTTTGGGAAAAAGCATACATGGCCAGCAAAATAGTTTACACAGTAATGGACAGCCCGTTAACCACTCATTTGCGAATATAATTTACTATTAAATGTATAACAAAATATTTCCTGCAGTGTTTATGCCTAGAGCTGGAGTCTGTCTCCCTACAGCCAAAATTTCTTTTTTATTTACAAAAGGAAAATAAGTAAAATCAGTCTTCAAAACAGTACAAATAGCGCAGTGGCTGTGTGCTTGGCTGGTACCGGGTTGAGGGTCCCGGTCTATCCCGGACAGCATACGCTGCGGAACTCACGGCTTGCCTTACAGGGAAATGGCAGTCAAACACTAAGGATTGCAGAGCTGTCACACATCCAAAACGGAATAAAATGCTCATAAAACTAACACGATATTTATTCTACACGCGTGTAGCACATCATAAACCTCCTTTGTACGAACAAAATGTGTTATTTTTATTTGTTAACACTCGCAACAACCCCGTGCGTAAACAAACCGCCGCCGGCGCATGGTCAGCTGCTGTGCTTTGAGCGGGCCTTGGCCGATCATTTCCGAAGTAGTCTCGCGAAGGCACACGATCCCTTCCCGACTTCCATGTTACCATGACAACAGGAACCAACAAAGGCGAAGAGAAAACGTGAACCAAGGGAAACAAAAACACAACCCTGGCCGCCGCGCCGTAGAGTGAAGTGTGCGTGTGAGACAGATATATTTGTGACGCAGATGTCTTTAGCGGCTCCCCGTGGGAGTAAGAATTCACACGCGCGGAAATTTAAATATGGATAAATATGGATTCTCGGGACTGGTAAATAATATACATTACAGTAATAGCACAGTGTAAGCAGTGCTTACCTAGCGTCTATTGAATACACGCCACTGCCTGTTATTGAAGAAAAACGTATTATAATGGTGCCTCGTGAATTTTGTTGACTAGTTTGTGGCAATGGATAGTGAACGCTGAGGCGATAAGAAATGATCTCTATCATATTGCGTAGTTCGTCCCATGTGTTCTCAAGAGAAGTGAGAAGTGGGNTACATTACAGTAATAGCACAGTGTAAGCAGTGCTTACCTAGCGTCTATTGAATACACGCCACTGCCTGTTATTGAAGGAAAACGTATTATAATGGTGCCTCGTGAATTTTGTTGACTAGTTTGTGGCAATGGATAGTGAACGCTGAGGCGATAAGAAATGATCTCTATCATATTGCGTAGTTCGTCCCATGTGTTCTCAAGAGAAGTGAGAAGTGGGAGTTTCAAAGTCTCTTGCTGATAGCGTATGTATAAATGCTACGGCAGCAGGTAGATGATCTTCCACTGTCACCATGCTGACTATCGCAGTGTTTCTCGGGCTGTCGGTGCTTAGCCAGGGTAAGAGAACTGTATTTATTTAAAGAGCGTACGGGAGGAGTGTTTCCGCAGGTTTACAACGCTCCGTACTGGCCCACGCATGTTAAAGTGAAAACAATTGCCGCCATCTTGAATTTTTCAATATTTCAAAATTTCCTCTTTAGGTGTTCTTTTCAAAATGTGAATCTTGGCACATTGTAATAAATGGTTTACTAGATATATCGTTACATTCCTTTTTAAACTGCTGTTAATAACAGTTGGATTCCCAAAGAAAAATCTTTTATTCACGTTCATACACACGTGGAAAAATTAAAACGACATTTGGTAAATGGAAATTTCAAAAAAGCTTTATTGCTCATTGACTTGGCAGGGCTTAAAACAAAATAATAAAAAGGAAATTAATTTTGAGTGAAAATTCGACGAACCCGAAATTGCATTTTCTTTTACCACAAATGTAGTTACCCAACGCTTTTTCACGTAGTTTCATTGCAAACGCAGAAAGCCTCCATGAGCGAGGCTGCTGAAGCATTATCATAAGGCCATCAAGATTACACTTTAAATTCGAATCAGTAAAAAACCACTGATTCGCCTTTATACATAAGTACTCAGATCACTGAAAATGGCTACACTTAGAATCGGTGGAAAACCACTGACTGTTACAGTGAAGCGAGTTCACTGATTGCTATTAATAGCGGTGAATGCATTTTTTTTAAATTTAGCCAAACCATTACGGTATACGTGTGTGTGAGTATATGTATATATATTACGATAGTCATTGAGTATATAGTGCAATTTAACGTAATTAAAAAAAAGTAAAAAAATAAGAAATAAAAAAAACTCGGCAGTCTCGAGAATTTGAGTCCGCATCATACCGCTCCCAGGCACTTTCCGTGGCAATCGAGCTACCAAACCACCGTTCAGCGTTGAAGGCAAACTATGTGTGTTATAATTCTTCGTGGAAAATATGTAGCTGTAAATTGTACGTATTTTCTTTTAGTTTTTAGTTTTATTGGTAACATAAGGATTGTTAAAACATATAGTATGCATCAGTGGCGTGGGTGAACTGCTGCAAGGTAAGCTGGCGTTAGCTCTATGCTGTACGCTGTTGCTTGCTGCTTGCTAGTTAACACTTCCACCACTAAAACGTTGCTGGACAGCAAACGCCACAGGACGAGTGTAACGGGTCCCTTGCCTGCTCGCTTGTGAGTGGTCGGAATACATTCTGATTTCCTAGGCAGCACGGTGGTTACTCGCTCCTGCTGCGTGAACCGACAATATACAGCAGTGAGCAAGCACCAGCTTACCTTGAAACACTTCACGACATGCCACTGGTACGTATGGATGCACTCAACTTCACAATATTTAAAGCAGTTCAAACTTTCATACCGAGCGCTACGATGATTACGTTAAAATGAAATGAAAGACAAAGAAACCAAATGGAAGATTGAATGTCCACGTTGCCTTGTAAAATCGTAGGCCTATTATGAAAGACTAAACTCACATTAAGAAATACATATTTTATGGGTTTTATTAATTTGCGCGCTATTGTTTCATTTGATACACCTTATTTAACATATCCATCAGTCAAAAAACAAATAACGGTAAAACAGCAACTGAAACGTTGGATGAATCAGTGGGAAATGTCACTGAATCAATCACAAAGGAAAACGGGCATGTTTCACTAATTCATCAGTTAGACTGAATTAGTTGATTGCTGAATTAATCAGATGCTGTTAACTGATCTAAACAGTGGAATTTCCACTGATTCATATTTAGAATGTAGGTTCTAAGCCACGATAAGTTGTGAACGTGTATATCTTGCCAGATCTAAATGTAAGTTAGTTAAATGTAGGCTCCTCCTCCCACCCGAGTAGCCAACCGGCATAAAAATGGAATGTTAATAAGACTTGTCACTTCAATAGCAGGTGTTTTCGTGGCTGAACTTGTAACAACCCGATCTAAAACGTTGGCAATGTACAACATGCATTCTTATGCGAGCGTGAAAACATATCTGGCTAACAATAATAGCTGAATTACTTAAGGGGTACCGAAATCGTTATTTATATAGCGTTTTAAGAGAAGAAGTAAAATCTACAGACATTTTTTTCACCTTTATGAGCGGCAAACAATATTCTCCAGCATGTATTTACTGTTCTTGTTATGCTGGTAATACGAAACTATTTATCGCTGCACGAGAACTCTCCGAAGATAAACAAAAATTTCAAACATTTTACAAAATTAAAAAAAAAATCAATATATTGTTGAAATTTTAAATTCACATATTATCTAAAGATAAAACACTAACATGCGGGATATAACAGAAAAAAATGGAGCGAGATAGGCCTCTAAATGAATTGCACCGTTATGTGCAAATAGAAACATATAACATTTGTATGCATTACCACTAATATCAGTTACTTACAACCATTGTAATTATTACGATAGTCTTCCTCGTTAAAGAGNTTTTTTTTTTTTTTTTTTTTCAAAATGTACTTTTTGAAGTATCCATAATTAAAAACATCCTTAAACTTTAATTGAAAATATACTCTTCTCAGTTTTTGAAAAAAGTTAAACTACAATTTTTAAAACATGTAAATAATTATGATGTAATAAATATTTTACTGTCTCACAAAACTGCTGCATTATTCTTTCATACGCAACATACTGTAAACCGTACATTTTTGACAATTTTGGTAAAGTTTGCACTACTTTTTGTTGAGTTCTGCGTATTGTACAATCGAATACATTGCTCTATTTGAATTCCTCTCTACTTCTGCTTTAATAAGCTCTCTCAAATTAAATCAACAACAGCGTTTTCGCTGCTGAACTGGTAGCAAAGTGGTCGTAAAAGTTTGCACTGAAATGCTAGCAACCATTATTGAGAGTGGAAATAATTCTGGCTAACAAAAACAACAAACAACAAACAACAATGGATTTACGCAAGTGTTTTCTTATTTATCTGCAGTAAATAATATTCATCCGTATGACTTTACTGTTCTTGCTATTCTGGTAACATTCACTTAAGAGTTATGAGTATATATCTACGATTAACACATTTCTCAAAGTTATTTTCATAGGAACAAGAAAACTTTNTCACTTAAGAGTTATGAGTATATATCTACGATTAACACATTTCTCAAAGTTATTTTCATAGGAACAAGAAAACTTTAGATTTTTCTCTCCGGATTAAACAGAAACTATTGTAAGCTACATTTAAAATGGATGTTAACCATTTATTGTGTCGANCGATTTTTCTCTCCGGATTAAACAGAAACTATTGTAAGCTACATTTAAAATGGATGTTAACCATTTATTGTGTCGAATGAACTTAGATTCTGCTATGATATTTTGATTTAATATTTTTTAGATTTTGCATTTACCATACCGCTTTCGTCTAAAACAAATTCATACTAAAATTAACTACAAATAAAAACTGGNTTTTAGATTTTGCATTTACCATACCGCTTTCGTCTAAAACAAATTCATACTAAAATTAACTACAAATAAAAACTGGCATGATGTATGCAGTTGAAATCCCATTGATAAATATTTTTAAGATTTATCGACGGCTTAAACATGTTTACAGTTAACATAATCATTGCGTGATGGAAAAATCGTTATTATTCTTTTACCACAGTCCTTCCCCGCAAAAAATGGATAATAAGCCTGTATGAATTTACATGTTATTTGAACTCGTTTTAAATGTTTTATTAATATTTTTACATTGCATTTGCATTAAATCTGTAGCATTAACTTAGTATGTCAGAGCACGGTAACGTATAAATATTACATGTCAGAGACACATGCATGTTATATACAAAAGTTAAAAATAATTGAGCCACTTGTCGTCAGTGAACAAATATTCTCATCAAAAGAATCGCAGTATCTATACACGCAGACAGCTTGCATCCGTTAAGAAAAGAAAATTTTATTTTGCACTATCTGATTTTTGCGGTTATTTAAGAGATGTTTTAATACTTTTATGAATCACGTACACAAATTTAAAGTGAACTAACCCATACTTTAGTTTGGTGATTGTCAATGCTTTTTAGTGGTTCCAAAAGCGAAGATGAAATAAACATATTTGACTGAATTTAGAGTCACTCTAATGCCACTGATTCAATTTTCCGTTCTTAGGATACAGAGAGGCTAAGGCTCTCTTTATGGCTGAAACTAAACGCNTTAATGCCACTGATTCAATTTTCCGTTCTTAGGATACAGAGAGGCTAAGGCTCTCTTTATGGCTGAAACTAAACGCTATATCTCGTGCAGTGAGTGGTTCACGTTCTGTTGTCAGCCTACCCGCAGCAGTCCCTGAGCAATGGAGGGTCGGCGGCCAGCTCCAGAGTGGCTGGAGGAAGCAGCACCACAATCGAGAAGTTTCCTTACGTGGTACGTAACAAGTCTCCAGCGCATTCTTTCTTTGTTGAAAGGACAACACTTGTTCTAGTCTATGAAATATAGCTCAACTACATTATAGCGTAACTGAAAAAGTGTTACTGAGTCAGACATCCCCACGCCAGTCATTTCTGGGGACGAGATAGTCGTCGTGTTTCATTATGTGACTCTCGTTTTTGATCAAGATAATTCGGATATTAATAAACAAAACTATACGGGGAACAATCCTGTTTTTAATACGCAAACTTATATATCATTACTTACTAATTTCTCTTACATATTAAACTAAAAACAGCGAGTTATTGAAAACTAATAAAAGCAAAGTGAAGTTTATTTCTGGAAAGCTCTGGTGGTAGCTATAATATTTGAACATGACACGTTAAGTATCACGACTCATTAATAAAATGTGATATCTTGNAAGCTCTGGTGGTAGCTATAATATTTGAACATGACACGTTAAGTATCACGACTCATTAATAAAATGTGATATCTTGAAAAAAAAGTAAACATCCCAACATTATCTGTTTAATATCATTTAATGTAATTTGACTATAACGGAGGATAGCTGATCGATAGAGCCAGTGTTTTTTTCGCGAAAAAAATATGACGCACATAGTAAACTTCAACACTGTAAACACCCAGCAGCAGTTTGTCTATTACCGTTGGCTGCTGTCTGCTTGATAAGACGTTTTCATATTTGGCCGGGCCACTTGGAGTTCTGAAACATCGGCACGGTTCCTACNTTTTAGATTTTGCATTTACCATACCGCTTTCGTCTAAAACAAATTCATACTAAAATTAACTACAAATAAAAACTGGTATGATGTATGCAGTTGAAATCCCATTGATAAATGTTTTTAACATTTATCGACGGCTTAAACATGTTTACAGTTAACATAATCATTGCGTGATGGAAAAATCGTTATTATTATTTTACCACAGTCCTTCCCCGCAAAAAATGGATAATAAGCCTGTAAGAATTTACATGTTATTTGAACTCGTTTTAAATGTTTTATTAATATTTTTACATTGCATTTGCATTAAATCTGTAGCATTAACTTAGTATGTCAGAGCACGGTAACGTATAAATATTACATGTCAGAGACACATGCATGTTATATACAAAAGTTAAAAATAATTGAGCCACTTGTCGTCAGTGAACATATATTCTCACCTAAAGACTTGCAGTATTTATACACGCAGACAGCTTGCATCCATTAAGCAAAGAAAATTTTATTCTGCACTATCTGATTTTTGCGGTTATTTAAGAGATGTTTTAATACTTTTATGAATCACGTACACAAATTTAAAGTGAACTAACCCATACTTTAGTTTGGTGATTGTCAATGCTCTTAAGTGGTTCCAAAAGCGAAGATGAAATAAACATATTTGACTGAATTTAGAGTCACTCTTAATGCCACTGATTCAATTTTCCGTTCTTAGGATACAGAGAGGCTAAGGCTCTCTTTATGGCTGAAACTAAACGCTATATCTCGTGCAGTGAGTGGTTCACGTTCTGTTGTCAGCCTACCCGCAGCAGTCCCTGAGCAATGGAGGGTCGGCGGCCAGCTCCAGAGTGGCTGGAGGAAGCAGCACCACAATCGAGAAGTTTCCTTACGTGGTACGTAACAAGTCTCCAGCGCATTCTTTCTTTGTTGAAAGGACAACACTTGTTCTAGTCTATGAAATATAGCTCAACTACATTATAGCGTAACTGAAAAAGTGTTACTGAGTCAGACATCCCCACGCCAGTCATTTCTGGGGACGAGATAGTCGTCGTGTTTCATTATGTGACTCTCGTTTTTGATCAAGATAATTCGGATATTAATAAACAAAACTATACGGGGAACAATCCTGTTTTTAATACGCAAACTTATATATCATTACTTACTAATTTCTCTTACATATTAAACTAAAAACAGCGAGTTATTGAAAACTAATAAAAGCAAAGTGAAGTTTATTTCTGGAAAGCTCTGGTGGTAGCTATAATATTTGAACATGACACGTTAAGTATCACGACTCATTAATAAAATGTGATATCTTGAAAAAAAAGTAAACATCCCAACATTATCTGTTTAATATCATTTAATGTAATTTGACTATAACGGAGGATAGCTGATCGATAGAGCCAGCGTTTTTTTCGCGAAAAAAATATGGCGCACATAGTAAACTTCAACACTGTAAACACCCAGCAGCAGTTTGTCTATTACCGTTGGTTGCTGTCTGCTTGATAAGACGTTTTCATATTTGGCCGGGCCACTTGGAGTTCTGAAACATCGGCACGGTTCCTACCTGATTCGCGTGCAGGCAGTTAACACGTGTCAAAACGTGATTCAGCCAACCAAGATAAGTAAACGACCCTAAAGTTTTTTCAATTATAACCTGTCTTGAAATATTTTTGCAAAATTTCACTACCACCTTGATAGACAAAAATTATAATCACTTATCATGAAACATACATATTTATATAATTTGTACTGTGGTGCCTTCAATATGGTTGCTTTTATGATATTTTGCACCACTCCTAGGAAAAATATCGCAATAAAATGATTTTAAATTACGTAAAAAAATAAAAAGTACACGCGTACATACTGATTTCGTCACGTCTAGGACGTTTGCAGTAATTCCTACAACTTAAAGATGACCTTATCTGCAAGCATGATACATTCTTAACACGGGGAACACTTGTTTTCATTCAGTAAATTTGGGAACTGTCCCCGTTGAGGTACATTTTTTCACAACAAAAACCTGCTTTCAACTCAAATAAGGTGTTTTTAAAACTACACGTCGAAATTCAAACCACGGCATCCATGGGCTAATACAAACAAAAAATTCTAGTAGCAAAATTTTCGGAAAATTCATCTAGTATATTTTAATTGAAATTGAAGTTAGAAACACAGTGCCAGGAGTCCGCTACTTCACGTACCTGCGTGCATAACAAGTAACATATCATGAAGGCGAACGGAACTGGCGCGCCATGCGGAGAGCGCCTACACATATTGGACCATCAACTCGAGGTAACTGGGCTCCGCTTGTGATTGCTTGTTAGTACACGTGTGTCAAACTACATGAAAAATGGGAGATTAGAAATTGAGTAGTAAACGCTGCCAGAAGTGATTGCATTTTGTTTCGAACAACACACAAACAACGGTAATGGCGGTGTAGGGTCTGCACAAATTTTCGTGGAGGTCTATGTACCAGTGGTAGCTACATGACGAGCAAGTTCTGTCCGCCTTCGTGATATGCAACTTGTTGTGCACACTGGTACGTGAAGTAGCGGACTCCCGGCACAGCTTTGCTAACTTCAATTTCAATAAAAAAATTCTAGATGAATTTTCCCAACATTTTATAAGGATTTCTTGTTTATGTTAGCACATATATGCCGTGGTTTGAATAGTTTCTACTCACTGGCAAACATGCACGTATATTGTTCAATTTTTTGCATATTTATCTAATAATTGTCCAGATATCTTAAAAGCTTATATGGTAGGTAGGGGTTGTTGTCTCATTGACAGCAGCCTCATTAAAGACGAAACCAGAAACATGCGAAACAGTACCAAGACACTTAAAATACACGATTGACTTACCCGGGATTCTAATTCAGAAAAACTCGCAAAGTTAGGCTAGCTTGCAATCAACTGCATCATGGAGGTAGGATTCGGATCATCAGTTTCAGATGTAATCTGTCTAATGTTTTAAATTATAGGGTTCACTAACCTGAAATATTTACACGACCATAACTTTGAAAATAAGTCCCTGAGCCGCTAAAAAAAAAATATGTTTACATGGCCCACCATAATGCTACTTGTGTGAAAAGTTTGGTGGAAATAAGTTGATTGGTCTCCGAGATATGACATAAAAACTTTAATTCCTTAAACGGGGCTACCTTACAAAATTGCCAAAAAAAAAGCGGCTCTCTACATGATGTTTCTAATATCTACTATAAGCATAAAAGTTTTATAGAATTTATTAAATTGTTAAATATATATTTAAAATATATGAAAATATTTATATGGCAACCATTTATACGTACAGAATTTAGTGAAATTTTATTTTCACGCATATAAAAATTGAAAGAGTGTGGACACACACACGTACATACACACACACACCAAAACACATACATACACACAGATACACACACCACACAGACACACAGACAGGGAAGTGATCTCATAAGCCTTCCCTTAGGAATGTAGGCAAAAAATCCATGCTTGTAACAATATATTTAACATTAATAGCTGTCACTCATTAAAAAAAAACTACTGATTTTTTTATTAAAATTGTAACGACTCATATTACTACATTTTTTTTTACAAACTTTGAAGTAAGATTTAGCAGTTATTAGTAAAGCACTTCCATTTGTAACAACCTTACAGTGTTTCTTGACCGACTAGTCATTAATGTCCGTGGAAAAGTAAATTATTTTAATTAATGAAAGGACAGAAAATGGGCAGAAATAAGCTAAGAAGGATTTTTTAAAGTTTTCAACAAGCCAGGAACCAACTCTAGTGACGATGTATTACGAGAGACGTTCACAGGTTCTGGTTTAATATTTGACGGCAATGATATAATACGAACTGCCGCAGGTGTCCGTGAGAGAGGACCTGCAAGGAGGATACGACGTGCACATCTGCGGCGGATCCATCATCTCCAACTACTGGGTGCTGACAGCTGGACAGTGCGTGATGGGGTGAGTATTCAGCTCTTGCACGACTTGAAGTTTGCACAGCAAGCTTCATTTGTGGGTTGCAACTTCTGCAAAATCACATTCTTTGTCAACCCATGACGTTCATGTCATTCTGAAACTCTTTGGAGGAGAGCTGTTTTTTGGACTTTGCACTTTGGTAGAAGTGATACATTGTTTGACTATTAATATTTATAAAAACCTAGTAATATACTAACTGTGACCTGGCATGACTTCACTATGATGTAGGTCTGCTTTTGCCGCTGTCACAGACTGTACACTTCGGGAAAGTTTTCTCGCACATTTGTGGTAGATTTCGGCAGGAATTTGGGGAAAACCTTCGAAATAATATACTCAATGTCTAAGTTTATTTCTTTTTTCCAGACGAATAGCAAGTATATACATATGAAGATCTATCCTGAAAAAAAGGTGGTGTTAGGTATTTGCAGAGCACATCACATAAATCAGAGAATCATATCCTTAGCAGTCACTTTGTTCCCTGATCAGAGTGGCGTACCTATTTACAGATTATTTCAGTTTGTTCACCGATTTGCCATTGTTTCAGAGTCAGTGCAGCATAGTTTGAATCCAGAATAATAATTTAAGAACAAATACCCATGCATGCGTGAAAATGTAGCGCCATATGTGGAAACCATTCTGAATATAATTTCCTATCATATCAACCCTAATGCATCTTCGTGAAGTACTGGAATGGACTACGCGCTCCGTGCCTTATTTATTCTTCACCCATTAGGTTAACACGCCGGTTAACTGGGACTGGACAAATTTACTAATTCACATACATACTGCTACCGTCTGCATACTCGATTCTCAGATATTTACTCTTCGGCTTGTGCCTCAGTAAATATGTAGGTTTGATACTTCACTGAGTAGCATGGGATTCGGCCATTGTTTTATTGCAGATTTGTTTCTCCAAGACGTAAATTATAAACTCTTTCCAAATAGAATAAGCAACTGACAGACACACACACATGTTTTGAGTCTAACTTGTAATGAAATTAATTTGTGAATTTTTACGGTCTTTACTAATTATTCAATGGCATGAAGCTGCACGTGACGTCTGGAATTTTCTTCGACGAAACGAAGATATATAAAGGCTGTTCTCGGTAAAATAAAAAAATTAGAAAAAAGGAACTCTGGAAAAATTATTTCTCGTAACAGCATAAGTAGTACGATTTTGTAGGTTCGAGGACAATGGTATCTGGAAGAGAACCAGAGGACTGACATTTGACATCTGCTTGACCTTTTATCTTGACCTTGACATTTAACTTTGAAATTTGACCTTGATATTTGACCTTGAACCTTGACCTCCACCTGCCAGGTACTTCATGCACTGTCGTTCCATGACACCATCTTGTTTCTAGAATTTTCCAGTAAATTCTCTGTCATTCCTTCCCATGGCATCTGGCAAAGGACCGGAGGAATAACCGCCATCTTAATTCCATGCTGCCATCTTGTTTCTAGAATTTTTCATTTCGTACCCTGTCATTCCTTTCCATGATATCTGGTAGAGGACCAGATAATTAGCTGTCATCTTCATTCCATGCACCAAACTTAGAATTTTTTCCATTTTCCTGCTCTATCATTCTAACTTAGGCCATCGTCGCCATATTGGGAGACAGTATGCCATCATCTTGGCTGTCACCTCATGCTCTATCATTCCATATAGAAACCTAGTTTTTACAATTTTCCATTTACCTCCTCTGTTATTTCACACTGGTATCTCCTGCATTGTCATTTCACATTGGTACTTCCTGCTCTGTCATTCCTTCTTACCTGCTCCCTCCAACCAGATATCGTCTGCTGTTGGCTGCCATCTTGGATGTCTGTAGGCCGCCATATTGTTTCGTATGCTGCCATTTTGGTTCTCATATCGTCGGCTAGGTGGTACTAGCCACCATCTTGTTGCCCACCGAGGTGCCACCTCGGTTCCCCCACTGTATGCTAGGCAGCGCTAGCATCGCTTGATGTCATTGGTTGCTAGAAGCGCTGCTGTAGGCTAGATGCCAAGGGCGACGTTCCATGTACTGTATGCAGAAACAAGCATCTATCAATATGATATGGTCTAATACAGTATTAAAAGCTGCGGAGGTGAGGAGTGGCGAACTGACCGACCTAGGATTGGTAAACTGACGTGCCCTAGTCAACTGAGCCACCAGGACATACATGCTAGTACAGGTCTAAATTATGCAAATATAAAGATAACCATTGTGATATAATTTATTGGAGATGTAATGAAATATATAAAATGCGAGATGTCATCAGTTTATAAGCATAGTTATACATAAATCACCAACCATCCAGGCTAGGCATTTTAAATTCTGTATGTAGGCACCATTATGCATCCTGATAACATACCTGTGTTAAGCCTGCCAATAACTTTTATAGGCATAGTTAGCTCATATTTGCAAATGATTAGTGGTAGGTTCTTGAAAATCAGTATCCCTGCACGAATGTGTTATATCAATAATGAGATATTTCTAAGCATGGGAATTACTCTTTAATTTTGCTGTTAATTGTTTTTCTTTATACTTGCACACATAAAAAATAAATAAATAAATTGTTATTCTCGCTGTAGCATAGCTAATAAGTGCTTTCCACACATCCATAAAAAATATGTTTGCCTACATGCTATGGTGGGCAGTACCGTTAGCCTTCACTATTTCAGTCTCGACAACACACATTCCAATGATGGCATCATGACACATTTACCACAGACCAGGAAGTCTGAGCAATTACTTGCCTACACACTACTCAATACTATTAGCCCACATATATTTCTGTCGCAACAATACATTATAATAACACATTTACCACAGACCAGGATGTCGGTGGGCAGCCATGAGTAGGTAATAATCTTAGAAATTAAACATTTATGTTCTGAAAAAAGATTTATTAAATACATTTGTTGTTTATGAGAGAATAATTATTTATTTTAGATAATTTACACAATCTAATCTTTTCACTACCCACCAATTACGATATGAAGTCCAGTCTTATCTTCTTACCTTCTTCTTACGACTAGCAGACAGTTGCTGTAAAAAATACATAATTAATTAATTATCTGTGATTGCATTATTGTCCATCCAATTATTTTTTTAAATCTGGAAACCCTATCCAGCGCACGCGAAGTTTATTGTCTTTAAGTTTTTAAACTTTTTCTACCAGATAAGTGTCAGGAAATTTCGTGAGCTGTATTTCCTCACTGCAAAAGTCGCTTCGAATAACTTGGCCATCCAGGACTTCGAGATAGTAGGTGCAGGGTTCATAATGACGAATTTTGATAACTCTGTGCAATTCGTTTGACCAGTTCTGTGCGTATCCTTTTTCAAATGTCCTTTTCACTCTTGAAATGCATACAAAATCTCCAATATTAGCTTTTAGCTTCTGTCTATAAACAATTTTTTCATTTTTGTAAACGGTTTGTTGCAACAAATTGTCTTTAACATCGACGGGATGCATATCTATTGTACGGTGAATTTTGTGTTTGTACTCGGAAATCAGTTCTGGTAATATTCCCAACCATTTGTAGCTTCCTTGTGCTGAGAATTGTTTCCACATAGCTGTTTTGAAAGTACGATTATACCTTTCGACAACAGCACACTCTATACCACTATGTACAGAATAATGATTGAATTTGTGTTTCTTCATTAGATGCCAGAATTTTAGATTATAGAACTCGCATACATGATCGGTTCGCAGATTTTTTCGTGAGCCTTTGTCACCCAAAACGAGTTCCATTACTTTAGCAAAATATTTACTTCGTTTAGTTTTTGACTGTTACAGAAAAGGTGAACTTGCTATAGCAAT
Organism: Clitarchus hookeri; assembly: GCA_002778355.1. Classification (NCBI taxonomy): domain Eukaryota; kingdom Metazoa; phylum Arthropoda; class Insecta; order Phasmatodea; family Phasmatidae; genus Clitarchus; species Clitarchus hookeri. The sequence continues at coordinate 311,423 of NQII01000456.1, read as the reverse complement.
CGATCACAGTCAGCATATATATATATATTGGAATTTTTATTTATACAGGTAAATTTAATTATTATGACCAAATCCACCTGATATAAATTACATAATTAAAACACCATCACTTTGCATATGGGATAATTATGTCCAGCCAGCTTGTGGAATTCGCTAGCAATTTCTACCCTACTCATCGTATGTAGCCTGCTTCACGAAATTTCTCCATAATATTAGTAATTTCGTTCATGTGGGAATTATTCTCAGCTCTTTGTGAAAAAAACCAGCAGCCTCAATCTGTCGAAGAGATCGTTTACATCATCCCAATATACATACTTTAGATGATGTCCATCTTTGATTTTTGCCAGCAGACCAGAATCAGATAGTACATTTACCTCTTGAAACTTACGTGAAATAATGTTGAATATTGCATGAGCAGTATCCTGATACTCATTTCTCGATGGATCGTTATCTTTTAAATGTCCTTTCGTTAGTTTGAGCAGCCTCTGTACTGTCGCAGAGCAGCTTGTAAATAAGTAGTAGGTTCTATCCTGAAGAGTAATTCTTAAAGGCCAGGGACTGCACGCAGAGATTTATTTCCGATTTGAATTTCACCATTTAGGAGGGAAAATATTCTTTGTTTCCCAGAAACAATTTTTTATTTCATTTGTAAACTCAATTTGTTCCATCATTGAACTGAGGCGAATACGTTGCTAGGTAACCATGAGCATGTACATTTCGAGTATTGGCTCGATATTTTTTACGCTTCAAAATTGACAATGGAATATCGTCTTCATCCGCCACTTCTTATACATCCAGTTTATGCTTTCGTTTCCTCTCTGGCTGCTGTATGGCTTCATCAGGTACTTTCTTCAATGTGACAGGTGAAACTACAGGTTTAATGTTATCAAGTCGAAATGTGAGTGGTTTCAATGAATCCTCCAAAACCATGTCACGTTCCAAACGTGCTCGCTTGGCCAACAAATATTTTCCACGCACATTTTCGATAATGCGACGTAATTCCAGTGTCCGCCATTGTACTAAATACAAAACAGTAATGGAAACAGTTAAAATGTAATTTTGCTATTTAGGTGTAGTCTTCGGTTTTGCATGAAATGCTGCTATAGGCCGAGGTGCATTTGATGTAGGAATAGCAGCACGTCGTGTGGAAGTCGGCTTGATGTTGTTTTTGATATTGGCTTCTAATTTTCTAATGCACTGTACAATGGCAGCTCGGATATAACTACAGACTTTCCATACTTTCTCATCATAATTCATGGCAGACAAATCAGTAATAGTCTTGCTGGCTGTTCTTTCTTCTACAACATTAATTTTAGTATCTAACGCAGATAGTTTGCTTAAGCCTTCAATCAATGTACGTAGTTGTGCTTCTGTTTTATCAGATGTTGTTTGCATTACTGCCAATGCCCTTAATGTTTCTGAATTAACTGATTGAATGTACAAAATATTAACAGCATCACCTCCACGTTTCGGTTCACCCAACATTATAAATTCGCTTCCCTCCAATACTGCAGTGACTATCTTCCATCTACACCATACAGCGATCACCGTCGTTTCAGACCATAATGTCCGAATTTAGATATGGTGTACGCAATCTCTTACTGGTGAATGATTATGAACTGATCAAAACCTCGACGGTACCTTCCTTTAAGTAAAGGAAAGTCTTTTACTATCACAAGGAATCCGTATGGCTCACTCCAACAACAAGCACACACATGTTTAAACTTTTCGAAAGGCATACCTGTATTTAAATGATCGGAATATACATGGCGTAAATTCATTTCATCCATCCGAAACAAAACTAGTGCATTTGCATTTTCGCGAAATAACTGTTTCGGTATGGGAGAATAAGTTTGACAGAGGTAAAAACAATCTACCAATGAATGCCTGCCCATACTGAAATATTTATGCATACAGGACTGCTTCTCACATGCCACATCATCAAAAACAAACACAGAGTTTGGTTTAAGCCTTATCGGGAGGAACCACATCCTCATTATCGCTGCATGGAAAATACTGTTGACCATCCACAGCTTCTAGAATCCGAGCAAGTCGCTTGTACTTTGGTTGTTGAAGCGATTTCGAGTGTAGGTACACATTCTCTAACTGAAGACCATTGGTCTCTTCCAGCAAACTCAGAAGCACACATGTTTTACCACAACTAGATGGTCCACAAATAAGACACCACATGGCATTTGGCAACAGAGGACCATGACGTGATTTGTCGGAAGTAGCTTCATCCTCAGCGGTGATATACACTGGGAGACTAGTGTTATGCTTGACAATCTCCATTCGACTGATATAGAAAACATTAAAAGTGTTGGTACTTATACAGTGGCATATTAAAGTCAGGGGAAGTGAGAGGCCATCACAAAGTCTCCAAAAAATGTATAAAGGAGCTGTCTAGTACGTTGGTGGTCAGTCTGTTGTAATGCCTCGCAGGGGAAAGACCAAAAGTGGACATGTACTCATGAATTAACACATAAACAAGCTTCCATTCAAGTTGCACATTCCCAGTTACGAGTACTGCGGGCCGGGCAAGAAGCTTGTAAAGAGACTTGCGCGCGGTGACAGAGGTATTAATGCTTTGGACGAGGCGTGTAAAGACCACGATATTGCTTTTGCGAGCAGTAACAACTTGAGCGACAGACACACTGCCGACGCTGTTCTCGCCGATAAAGCCAAGAAGATTGCAAAATCACCTCAGTCCAAGTTTGGTGAACGTCTAGCTGCTTGGGGAGTTGAATTTAGTAACAATGAAAGGTGTTTTCCCCCACGATTTTTTTTTGATTCGTGGGGGAAACAGAATAAATCACAATGGCCTCCTAAAGCTGCTTTCCACAACCGACTTACTGACGCCCACATCAGTGATGCTCAATATGCACATGCACAGCAAGGTTGGGACAAACTTGGTTGTCGCACACTTGGTGCATATTCAGATCTTTATTTAAATACTGGCGTGCTGCTTTTAAGTAACTTTTTGAAAAATTCAGGAATCTGTGTAATGATATCTATGGGTTAGATTGTGTGCATAATGTCAGCGCCCCAGAGTTTTCTTTTGATGTCACACTGAAGATGACTATGGTAAAACATGAGCAACATGTAAATTATGACATTCATTTGTTTATTGAACATGTTATAATTTGGGGCNTTCTAGCCATGCATGATACCAGCAGACCACCAATATATCTGATTGATTTATGTTGATGCTAATAACCTATATGGTTGGGCAATGTCACAGCTATTACCAGTGGGAGGATTTATATGGATCGATACAAACACCGATGTTATGACCATTCTCGATAATGCTCCGACTGGCTATATACTTGAGGTGGATTTAGAGTATCCTGAAGAACTCCATGCCAACCACAAAGACCTACCGTTACTGCAGGTGAATGAGTGCCCCCTAGATCTAAACAGTCAAAATTAATGACAATATTAGAAAAGAAACACAAATACATTATACACTACATAAATATAAAGCAAGCTATTGCAAATGGTCTGAAACTCACGAAAATCTACAGAGTCCTTGAGTTTGAACAAGCATCATGGCTAAAACCAAACATTGATCTAAACATGGAGAAACACCCAGCAGCAAATAATGATTTTGTAAAGGATCTATTTAAATTAATGAATAATGACACATATGGAAAACTGATCGAAAATAAACGCAGGCGTCAAAATATGGAATTAGTATGTACAGACACACGAATGAAGAAACTCATATTGAAAACAGCATTCAGAGATAGACAAATATATACAGAAAATTTAAGCATTGACCGCCTAGACCATGAACAGATAATTTTCGATAAACTGATCTATGCAGATTTCACAGTTCTGGAACTATCAAAGGTGCTGATGTATGATTTCCAATATAATGCAATGAAAATAAAATATCAAGACAATATTACACAGTCCTACTTGGATATGGATAGTTTTATATATGATATATGCACGGATGATTTCTACCAAAACTTAGCCTCAGACCCAGCATTAATGACGTTTACCCTCCCACTCACCCATGTTACTCGCCTACCAGCAAAAAAGTGGTGGGTAAATTTAAAGATGAGTAGGGAGGGAATGTAATAGAGGAATTTGTTGGGCTGAGGGCGAAAATGTATGCATATAACTGTGGAGGTAAATATGTAAAACGAGCAAAGTGTATCCAGAAATGTGTGATAAAGAACGAAATATCCTTTGATAATTATAGGACTGTTCTGCAAGACCAGTGTACCATGATAACATTATATACAATTCGTTCTTATCAGCATGAACTATACAGCGAAAGCCTTATTAAATTAGCATTGTCATGGAAGGATGATAAAATACAAATATGCGAAGATGGAATAAACACTACCATATGGTTATATAAATTTAATTTTTATCATTACACAGGATATAGATATCTGTGGTATTGAAAGATGATGATGATGAAGGGATCTTGTGGGGAATTGTGACTCAGTCATTATGATCGTATGTGATGTGGTCGCTATTCCACGATTACAATTTCATGTAGGATTTGGTGCCTACGTAGGGCCTCCGACCCGAGGTTTATACTCACATCTGGGGGGGTTCGAAAACTTTTTCTGTATGGAGTTGTAAAAGTGGCAATGTCATCCACACACTAACCATTGGAGGCAGAGTAGATCTTACCATTCTCTTATACACTGTGCTATACTTCTTCTATCTTCCTCTATCTATCGATTTGCACTCTTTTTCTTTGGCTGTCATATGTCTGGCGCCCTATATATTCTCGTTTTTTTCAGGTGTTGTGGTTTTCATGTCAACAGTGTTTGAAATAACCTACGTAATATGTACTTGTAGAGGTAGCTGAAAGAAGCTGGAAAAATATTTTTAAATAATTAAAAATTATATATAAAGGTAAATATACATCACCTTAGTACCTTTACAAGTGTATATTACGTTCGGGGAGCTGTATGCACGAGCTTGGTTTTAGGCCTCGTGCAAGGGAACAAGTGCACATGTACAGTAAAGGTGAGGACAACAGACAATGTGAGACGTCCACCCGAATAAGTCCATAACTGAAGACAATTTTGAATTCATTGTTGTTAAAAATATATATACATATATATATATATATTTAATAAGAAAATGTTTAAATAAGCTTGATTTGTAAACTTACTCCATGTGTTTTATTTTGTGTTATATTATATTGTATTATATTGTGGTATATTTGCAGTCAAATAAAAAAAAAATGTTCATCTGACAATTATTTATATGTACAAGCATAAAGAAAATTGTTACAATTGCTTGGAAATATATTGTTGCGTACTACTTCTCATATGTGCTAATGCACTTTAGTAATAAAAGTCAGAGTGTAGGCTAACGGTATTGAGCACTGTGTAGGCAAGCACTTGCTCAGACTTCCTGGTCTGTGGTAAATGCGTCATGCTGCCATCATTGGAATGTGTGTTTTGACTGAAATAGTGAAAGCTAACGGTACTCACCACCACAGCATGTTGGCACACACGCTGTTGATGTAGGCGTGGAAAGCACTTATCATTTGCTATGCTACAGAGAAAAAAAAATGTATTTACTTATTTTTTATGTGTACAAATATAAAGAAAAAATTACCAGAAAAATTGAAGAGTACTTGCCATTCTTAGAAACATCTCGTTATTGATATGGAACATTCGTGCAGGGAAAATGATTTTCAAGGGCCTAATACTAATCGTTTGCAAATGTAAGCTAACTATGCCTATAAAAGTTCTTGGCAGGCTTAACACAGATATGTTATCAGGATGCATAATGGTGCATACATACAGAATTTTGAGGACCTAGCCTGGATGGTTCGTTATTTATGCATAACTATGCTTTAACCTGATGACATCTTGCACTTTATATTTTTTTATTACCTCTCACACTTTATAAATAAAAACTTCGAGAAAACAATCCATGTGCGACATGTTTGGTTGTTTCCTGAATACAGCATGCATCACAAGCATTTTATACCTGGGTAATATAACAATTACCTTATTTTTGTTCAATTAAACTTTTACTTATATTTTATTTTTAAGTTATAACATTTATTTTATAATTAATATTAAAAAAAACAGGAAGAAGACAGGTGTGTCGGTAATGCCTAGGAATAAATAGTTCTTACGGAAAATATTTTTACAGTGAGTGCGCACGAAAGCGGTGTGTTGTCCTTTTGGTGTAATTTTCTAGACTTAGTAAAGCTTTGTTTTCATGAGGCGGAGGGATGCAGGGCTTCAGAAAAGTCAGAAGTAACCGTGAATGAACTGTGAGTCCGCACCGGTTGTGTGAATGGCTTGTGCGTTGTGTTGCTAGCGACATACCAGATATGTACGCGATCCGTGCCGGCAACGAGCACGTCGACAAAGGGACGAGGCACAAGCTGTCGCAGATCGTCCTCTACAAGCAGTTCCAGTCCGGCGACGTAGCAGTCAACGACATCAGCCTCCTGAAGGTGAGGATGGCCGTAGTTTCCCCAGCATGTATCGTCCTCAAGAAGCTCTTCAGGCTACGTTTGCAGTGTTTTCTGGGAAAATTGCGTAGAGTATTTTTGGTTTGAAACAGATATTTTGGAAATTAATGTAATGGGAAGAAATTTTTTTAAATACAGATTTTACATTTTAACTCTGTGGCTGCAAGGTTGGCAAGAAGAGCCCTTAAGAGTGCAGTAAAAATATTTAGCCTATTCATAGAAAATTTTAAATAAGAATAAAGAAAATTGTTGCTCAACTCAATGGAATTTAAGGAAATTTGCGTATTAACTTTGGGAAAAATACTCGTAATTTTTAGCCTTTATGTCTTAAGGGAGTTAAGTTGGAGAAATGAGAGTATAAAGAAATTAAATCTGGAATAATAGAAGTGTTCTTAGAAAAGTTATTACGTAAAATAAAATGATCAATTATAAGGATAGCACGGCCTATTAAACCTCCGGTCGCATGAGGTAGTATTATCTCTTGGACGTCATGTGGCGCTAAAATGTGGTTGTTAACGATGTTTTTTGCTATAGCGATAACTACAAGAAATATCTGTTAATCGCACAACGTTATTAAGTTGTGAATTAAGTTAAAGATATCACTCACAAGAAGTAGGTACTACACAATTATAAGATATCTCCCAAACTTTAGTGAGTGCCGGCTGCCGAAGTTACACGTTGCTCATAGCTGCTTCTTCACTCACATGTGAGACTTTTAGAATGCTAGACCCTTCAAATTTTAGCATATGCTAGTATTTTTTTTTCTTAATATTTATGAGGAATTATGTAAAATTAGGAAGCTTATTCCTGCACTTCTTCCCCCGCCCCTTTCTACACCCTATCAGTATGGTTAATGAAAATCAGCACCCTTGCTACCTTTCATTAAAATAACTTACATTATAGCAAAGTAAAAAAATTTTCAGCATTGGCTATTTGTCATAGAGCTTGTATTTCACTGCGGCTCTGTTTCATCGTGCACATACTTGTGTTATACGAAGGCTGTACGTGATTATGTGACCTCTGTAGAATACGAGACTGATAAATTAGGACGGGGTTTAGCTGCTGATTGGGATGTCACTTTCCTTGACTGTAGATTCTCATTGCTTTATTCTTGGCTGGGCTCATGAAAACTTGTTTATTCGGCTTCATAGAAAGTAAGTGATAGATACAAATTTTTAAAAATATTCGAGCATTAGCATAATAAATATAGTGGCGTGAAAGGAAGGAATCTTTTGGCGACAGTGAAGCATAGTAGGAATATAAAAAAAAAAATCGATGTCGTATATGTTTCAAAAGCACATAAGCAGTGCAGGTGAAAAACTATAATTATCACTATCGAAAAAATATGCAATCTCATACAAAGAGATATAACTCCATCTTTATTTGCTGTACCTTGCATGGTGCCTTGCAAGAATAGAGAGATTGACAGAGCAGCATCATGCACTCAGAAGCTGAACCAATGAACACATTTAAATAAGATGTTTTCAGTGATAAGACTACTGACAACTTTATACGAACATGTACACACTAGCGCGTAGATAGCGTCCATTGGATTGACGGGGCTATCTGGATCGAGTGCTTAGGCGACGTCATCAACCAAATTATGAAAATAAATTACAATTGCTCACATTCCAAGCATTGATATCGCTTAAAAATATAGATACCTGTTTGGAACACTTTAAGTTTGTCGAGAAACCGTGAAGTTCCTAGTAACGGTGAAATAGTGAATAAACCAGAGGCGGGCTCCATGGGCATGGATAGACGATTATCTGGTTTTCTGGTAACCAGTGATATTTTGGAGATTCACCCAGTTGCGCTCTCTTCCTTCTGGAGATGAACCACCACTATGAATATGGAAATGAAATAACTGAATTCTTCGATGGGGGCGATGGTTTCTCGTAATCATTCCAGGTGAATGCTGAGATGGTTCCTCACTTCAGGTCTTGTCCGATTCTTTTCCCGCTTCCGCTTCTCGGAGCATGTTGACCGGTTTCTAATGACCTCGCTGTCGGTGTGGTGGATAGGGCTTGTCTGCAAGGGGCACTGGGAATTTGCCTTGGCAGCGAACTTATGATATTTTTTCCTAAAATATCCTTCATCTACATGTTAAGCGTGATTAGGGACAGGAGTTGAGTGCGTCTCAGCGCTAGGCCCTATACAACTACAAAGGAGGGAAATCATTCAAGGATGCATGCTTTACGGTAGAGACGGATTATGCCCAAAGCCATGGACTCGATTGGGGCCATGATTACCTCCCAGAGTGTATATATAGCTAAAACTATATCTAAGAAGAGAAAGGGGAAAACCGGCGGAGACACAGTAAAAACCCTTTCGACAGAAAATATTTCAAAATTGCAGACATTAATAGAAAATACTACATGAGAGAGACAGGTAGGAACCACGCTCTTTAATAATGGGTAGAGAAAGACTAGTAGAGAGGGCCGCCTGAACTTCAGCTAGCGAACTACCCTTCATTAACACGAGTCACATCACTTGTTGTTCTGGGTCTCTCGCATGTTGCACTGCACCCCGCATATCTCACCGCCACATGAGCACGCACCATCACGTCTTGCAACCAAGTACCAACGGCCAATGTCAGGAACTCTGCTATAGGCTGTTTACGGTTGGTTGGGCACTTTACAAATCAAGCTTTGAAAATTATCACTGCCCCTACATTCATATATTTTAACTGGCACAGCGACTGGTACGCGCACGGTAATGTTGGTAATGACGGAAGGAAAGTAGACGTGTCTTAACGTTGAAAAAAGTGAGAGGCAAATGTTTGTGAATTCTTAATTTGGAAATTTTTTGTTTTCTGTTTGGTAAAGTGTACAAGGAACCAAATTTGCAAATAAATTTCGATAAAAAATAATTTTACACTTTGAGTTGCCAACGCACGTATTGAGTGATCATGTCCATAACAGTGTTAATTTTACATACGGCGGAAGGATACACAATGTGCATTCAAGATAATCTTAAGCAGGGCTTTGAAAAGTGATCAGTTCACCGTAGACAACCTATAATAGGAAACATTATTTTCAACATACTCCATTGCAGTGAGTCTCGTAGAAAACCAGTTTCCCACGAGACCAACTTCAATTAAGTATAAAAAAAACAATGTTTCGTTCAATACGTGAACCTCATTGCAATGATCGCACAAAATATATCTCATATGTAGGTGTCGGGACTTACTGTGGTGTGACACTCGCAGGTGGAGAAGGAGTTCGTGTACAGCAACTCGATCAAGGCGGTGAAGCTTGTTGAGGCCAGCAAGACGTGGGGCGCCGGCACCGCAGCCACCGTGGCCGGCTGGGGACCCACTCTGGTAAGTGTCGCCCACTAGTGCCAATGCTTTCCACAGGGTTGCATTTTGATCAACTCAAACAATGCTAGCTTGGGTTAAACCAACTTCGGTTATATCAAAATGAGATTAACTAGGCTTGAAAATTTTACTTAACATATAACACAAGACACAATATCAATAAACGACAACCTAAAACAAAGCAAATCGACCCAGTTACCTAAGACCATATACTAATATAACTAACAGGTTGTAACACAAATTATTCTTACACATGTTGTATTTCTGGTATTGATTTTGTGTGTATGTGTTTATTACTGAATGAAATATACAGTAATAATTAATTTGGAATGTTTTATTTATTTCAGAAAGCCTTATAATTTAAGTCCCAGTTTATTAACGATGTTAACATAGGGTAACTACTAAAGAGCAATTATAGTTTACGTTTTTCACCGATTTCATGAGCAAGTATTTTGTAATATTGATGCATTTATTTGCCGTGATGTATAAAATGTAGGTGGCGGATGAAACAGATAAATGCATCACTCTGGTAAAATATTTGTACATAAAGTTGTTAAAAACAGTTCTACCCTTACTTCGTTTTAATCTATTAGATTTTAAAAAATAGCGAAATACCCATAAATAACCTTTACAGCGTTAATTTATGTCCTACGCCCACATTAAATAACATGGTCTTGATTTTACAAAATAAGTTATGCCATCTACTTTAAATATATTTGAAGCAATGTACTTTTTTTTTGCGTATTATGCATGAGGAGTGAAAATGAAGCTAAATATGTAATTAAAAACTGAGACATTGTAGACAGTTGAATGTCTATATCTTATTTTATCTCGTAAGTGATATTCAGTGTTACATAGTACCAAGCATTGGTATGCCAATTAGGAAATACAAAATTACTGAATTTACAAGGACTGTGTTTTCACTAATTCAAACCATTTATTAATATTTAAAGTGTAACAGACCCCGTTTCACGCTTCATGCTGACTCCAACTCTCTAGCACTTGCTTTCTTGAACTTGTCGTAGTACCACAAAATGCAGGTTCAATGATGGCTTCTTTCAATTACATCAAATCACAATGAATGAGTCTTTGAGTTCTGCTTGAGTGTACCTAAGTGTATGGATTTCAGCCAAAATGTAAAATATAATTCCCTTAAATGATCTTGTTAAGGAAAAGCTAATTTTTCGTAAATGTACGGATTATTTAAAAAAAATTTTTTTTTTTAAATACGTGCCCTTAATTTACCGAAACGCTGAAGTAACAAAACACGGGGCTTGTCACGGTGTAAAAAAGAAAACTTCTACCGTTGGACAGAAACATGGTCGATGAGTCAATATAAGATGTTCACCGCTGATATAATAAAATGATAATAATAATAATTATGGATCCTCTATTTACACCTGTATATTAAAATTACACTGTTATTACAAACTATCTATAATAGAAAACAATATTTCAAAATTTGCAACAAGACCAGGAGCTGGAAATCTGTGCACTTCACCCGTAAATACGCAAATCCCACTACTTGTAGACCGAGGATTATATAGGTCAGTAGCTAAGACGCTAGGCTTAAGAACTTGTTTTGTTAAAAACCAAGCGTGAAGAAATGTGTAATTAAAATAAAAAAGTTATCAATTCTTAAAATAGTAACATAACACAATGCGTTTGTAACAATTTTCAAACAAGCGCAAAAAGAGTAACCAGAAAATTGACAGAAAGTTAGGTAAATGTATGAAAGTTGTTTTGTTTACTATAGGCATTTTTATATGAAATTATGTTGTCGACTACGTAACTTTACAGAATTAATGTTTGCAGTCACAGCGTAATTAAGAATACAGAGGTGGAACGGCCGCTTGTACCACGAATTACAGCCACAAACGCCAGCAAAATGGCGTCACTGGCAAGCAATATGCTGCATATCGTTCTTACAAATTTTTTCTTCGTTATTTCGTCAGTCATTCTCAAAAGAACCTCGTGCACGGACTTCTAACTTAAAGTGGGCGATTGATTTGAACGCCCAGTTACAAAGAACGCGAAAACCTATCAAATGGGTTAGTGTTGTCCGCAGAATCTTTAGTCATTGCAAACAAATTATTTGTTTAAAATTTATCGCACGTAACTAAAAATATCATTTTCTTGACATATCGTAACGATATGTTTGCTTACACTAAATATTTGTTTAACATACTGAAACAACTAAATTTCGATTTGGCACGAACAAAATAGTTTTAAATAAACTATTTGGCTTTGTGAACAAATTTCATTCATTTGGTGGAACGGAGGCTTGGTTGTACCAACAAAATATAGTTTAGCTGAAACAAAAAAAAAAAAACGCAAACATATATATTTGGTGTACTGAAACATTTATTTTTCTCAGTATGAAACGCCGTTCGCCATTCAGCGCTTGGGAACCTACTGGCCAGCCGACACCCCAACTGATAGAGAACCTTTTGCAGCATGCGGCAGCCAATCAGACACAACTACTGTTCGCGGTGTCTCCTCCAGCCAGTCAGAGAATTTGTTCGCTTGCATTAAGGCCCCCGCCTACCTGGCGCATGAGCTGCATGACAGAGTGTCTGAAGTACTCGCTTTTCTACGAAACTATTAAACGTGATCCCAATGCGCTCATCTACGAAAAGAACACGAACTTCAGATGAGGGCTGTTGAGAGCTTTCAAGACGTTACGCCATCTCACAGTACTCCAAAGTGGCTAAAAACGACATTTCAAAGCGCCGTATCTCAAGAATATACGCGTCAGATACATACAAAACTACTCAAGGGCCCTGCATTGAAACTTCAGACTTTCCACCAATATAATACTATGGCTACCTCTGACACGCAGCGTGACAACATTGTTCGCCAGTTCATAGCCTAGCGCTTAGTGGCGATGGCGCACTTGATGCGCGTGGCAGTGTCGCTCTTATCGCGCATGCGCTTCACGGCCTAAAACGCGGAAGAAAGCTCCAGGTAGGCGGGAGCCTTAAAGGAGTCGCCACGCCATTTTGTCTCTGTGTACTTATCTATTCTGTGGTGCAGTGTCCATAATATTGCAAATAAAAAAAATATATCTGCCATTAATTTTTAACTTTACATAAATATTGTTTTTAAGATGCAGTGTGTGATGTGACAACGTAAATGTTTAAGTAAAGTGTAAATACAAGAAAACATGCTGTGATATTTACATAAATGTATTTCCGAATAATTTATAGTCAGCCATAAACAACAAGATACAGCACAGTACAGCATAGAGCATACTAACAAAAATAATACTTTCATCACAGTCGCATGGTAAACAATTATTAGCCATAACATTAACAATATTAAATATCATTAGATTAACCAAATAAATAGGAACAATTAAATATACCAACACTTTCCCTTAATATAATGAATGATTTAGGGACAAAAGGGCGAAAGGTGAGTATTAACATACATTGATGCCATCAATACAGAAATAGTGCTTAACAGGAGGCAAGGACTTAGTCAACACACGAGCAAACATTTTGTGTGTAGACAGGTAATAGTCAGTTCGTTGTTTTTGACAGCTTACCTATCGTAATGATGTGTTTTGTGTCGGTAGCCCGAGGGCGTCACTGGGGACGTGCTGCGAGTTGCCACTGTGTCGGTGGTGGCGAACTCCGAGTGCACGTCCGCCTACAAGACCCATTACCACCAGCAGTACATGATGTGCGTCGACCACAAGAACGTGCGGCAAGGCGCCTGCGTAGTGAGTACTGCCCCACAAACTCATTATCTATACGCTGTTCGCGGCTAACTCAGCACTTTTGAAGCTTGGAATATGTCCTGCCCCTACATGCATATATTTTAACGGGCACAGTGACTGGTATGCGTCCAGTAAATTTGGTAATGACGGATGGAAAGTAAACACACGTCTTAGCGTTGGGTTGAAAGAGCTCGATAAACATTTGTGAATACTGAAATAATATATTTGGCTTTCTGTTTTATATAAGTGTAGAAATCGCCAAATGTGTAAAATATTTTCTCTTCTAATAATTTCACAGTTTCAGTTGACCGACACATGAATAAAGTGATCGGGCTCATGGCAACGTTAATTTCACACATGACGGAAGAATACACAATGCGCTTATAAGTAAATCTTAAGTAGGGCTTTGAAAAGTGCTGAGCTTACCGTGAACAACTTATAAAGACATTGCGCCTGAGCGCTGCAGTGGTCATCAGTGTGGCACGTATTGAGTTGCTCGGCCGAGGGCGGGATAGGAAGGATGGATAGTACAGAAGGATAGTTAGTCTGTTTCACTACAGACACGTATTCCTACGACCTATAAACCAATTGTAACATATTTGTTCTTACTATACACAACTTTCTTGGTTTCGTTGGTACTTATGTTGATGTGTACAGTTTAGCTGTTCGTGTTAACTCTTATTACTGACAACAGGTAGTTAGAAAAGTCTTCAGTTTGCATGTGATACGCTTGTACATGCTTCGTCTGAACTGTCTGCACGACCTTGAATCTGCTGTGTAAGTTAGAAAGAGCGCTGGNATCCTACATCCACTGCACATCCTCTTAGCTTAATCTTATTGTCATATTATCTTCTTCCACAACTGGAGCACCGTTCCGAGCATACATGGAGTAGGCCTTCCAGAAGTTACATTCCTTTTCCTACTGTTAACCCGCTGAGGTCACTGACGAATTTTCCTTCATTAACTGAAGCTGCTTATGAGTCACTGACGAGAGGCTTTTTGGCGTCTGGGTTGGAAGCAACACTTTTGCTGGGACTACCGATGGGCAAGGAGACAGGCAGTCTCAGCAGTAGTCATCGACTAAAAATGGTGGTGTTAAACGATAGCTATAACCAAAAAACTGTAAGATTGCTGATATCTATCTAGGATTCGAAGGGGGTAAGGATTGGTTAGTAGTGGAGAGATTTGGGCGGCTCTTAACATCGAGGTCTTGAGAGCCGATGATGGTGAAGCGAGGTGAGTATGGAGGAGTGCTGGAACGCAAGGACAGGGGAAACGGCAGATTCCCGAGAAAACCCGGCAGCAACCGCGCCGATAATCGAAAACGGTTCGCCTAGGTGGGAGGCGATTATTCTGACCACTAGATCCCTTCGGCTCCTATGGGTTAGTATTAAATTATTTAGTAATAATTTATTTTCACTTGAATTAAATGACCGTAATATAAATCTTACAAATTAATCTCTTATCATTGATTAAAACATCTATCACTTACGACAAAACAAATTCGCCGGGGAATAATCCGTTCTGGTATTTCTACTGCTGTCACTTCTGAAGAGTGTTACGCCACTGAAAGCACTGACTGGCTGCTGGCGTTCCTAAATAGTTTCCGGCTGACCAGTAACATCGATGCTGTGGGTAGTAAATAGGATGTAGCCGGGGTAGCAACTTAATATTTTGAGTGCGGCATATACTTACAAACATTGAAGACAAGTTAAGTAAGTCACCTATGAATATCCACCACTTCAGAGGTATGTAGGGNGGGGGGGGGGAATCAACCATGGCCTGTATAGTAAGGAACCATCCCAGTATTCGGCTGCAGTGATTTCGGGAAACCATGGAAAATCTAAATCAGGATAGACGGTCTTCCCGAATACGAGTCCGAAAGTTTATAACTGCGGCACCTATATTGATTTCAATTCTTTCGACTCCCGTGGAACGGCGCCGCCACTGAGCTGATGTCTCGCCCAACCTATCGCGACCCCACGAGTCCTCTCCTTGACTAAAAGAACAACACAGCGCATTCGTACGCAAACATTTAGTACAAGAACTATCTCCTACTAAGCATTACCAAGGCATCATTTTTTGTCTGTTTTTATTCGTATGAATTATAAATGAATATAATTTGTAGTTATAGTATAAGCAAAAGTTCAATTTAACTAAAACATAAGATACTTTTATTTCAACAGATGTATAAAATGCTTGCGATACATTGTCTAAATGGGGTGATTCCATGTATTACGTGTTTGGTTGTTTCTTAAATATGTTATGTGTCGAATCATTTTATTCTTCTGTTAAAATACAAGTAGCTAATTTTTTTTCATTTAATTTAACTTTCGATTGNGTTTGGTTGTTTCTTAAATATGTTATGTGTCGAATCATTTTATTCTTCTGTTAAAATACAAGTAGCTAATTTTTTTTATTTAATTTAACTTTTGATTTGTTTACACCCATAAATTATAGTATTTATTTTATAATTAATATGAA
The DNA here is from genome assembly GCA_002778355.1 of Clitarchus hookeri. Lineage (NCBI taxonomy): Eukaryota > Metazoa > Arthropoda > Insecta > Phasmatodea > Phasmatidae > Clitarchus > Clitarchus hookeri. Next base: position 295,424 of record NQII01000456.1, on the reverse strand, counting down.
TAAAAAAATGAGATATTGGTTGTGTTGGTAATGTTTAGTATGAAATAGTTCTAATTGAAAATATTTTTTAACGAGTGTGCGCAAATACGGTGCGTTGTTCTTTCGGTGTAGTAGTTCTAGACTTGGTTAAAGCTTTGATTGCAGGAAGCGGAGGGTTAGGCTGAAAGCAGAACTTAGACCGGGCTTCAGAAAGGTTGGAAGTAACCGTGTATAGACTGCATACATAACGTGCGTGGCTGCGTGGTGTTTTCCAGAACGACGAGGGCTCGGCGCTGGTGCACGACGGGGTGCAGATAGGCGTCGTCTCCTTCACCACCGCCTGCTTCAACGGCACGTCCAACGCCGGCCCAGGCATCTACACCAGCGTCAGCTACTTCCGCAACTGGATCAAGTCCGAGACCGGCGTCTAAGCCCACTCCCTCACACCTCGTCTTACCACCCCCACAACATAAGCATGATCGAATTTGAAAATTCGTCGTGTTTTTTCCTACGTACATACCGATACGTTTGTCAACTGTCCCACTTTATAGTATGATTATATTAAACAACCGCGTTGTTACTTTTCTCTGAGATTCGCTGAACATTATAATACTTAAGCCAGCCTGGTACACATTACCGATATTTTAATGCTTAAACGCGTATTTAATCAAGTGCTTAAGGTAAGTTGGAGTTTAAGAAATGGAATTTCGTCGCTCTTACACACGATTCCTGTTTACTTACATTTTTCAGAGCAGAAATGTGTATGTGACTTTGGTTGACATATTGAGGGAAAAAAAACGCGAAAACGCGGAATATTTGCGAAAATAAAATTGTACCTACTATAGGAGGAGAAAAAAATTATTTGTGCTCCTTTTCTTTGTGTTTGTGCATAATACAGCTTTCAGAAACGCTTCTTGTTTACATAAGAAACGAATAAAAATTTTATAAAAAGAAGAAATTTTTAGAGCTCTTTTACAGCGTATTGAATATATATATACACAAACACTGAAGAGCCAAAAAAAAAAAACTGGTACACCTGCCTAATATCGTGTAAGGCCCCCGCGAGCAAGCAGAAGTGCCGCAAGACGACGTGGCATGGACTCGACTAATCTCTGAAGGTATGCAGGAGGCATTGAAATCTGCGCCAATTTGAGAAAGGGTTGCACGTCTGTCACGTTTAATGATTCTCGTCAGTCGTCGTTCGTCCCGTTCGTTCACGATCTTTTTCCGGCCGCACCGATGTCGAAGATTTGATGTTTTACCGGATTCCCGATATTCACGGTACACTCGTGAAATGGTCGTACGCGAAAATCCAAATTTTATCGCTACCTAAGAGATGCTATGTCCCATCTCTCATGCACCGACTATAACACCACGTTCAAACTCACTTTTATCCTCTNCGCTACCTAAGAGATGCTATGTCCCATCTCTCATGCACCGACTATAACACCACGTTCAAACTCACTTTTATCCTCTGTTATTTGCATACGCACGCCTATACCAGTTTTTTTGGCTCTCCAGTGTAAATGTGTGTGTTTATGCAAAAACTTAAATAAAATTAGGCCAGTAAGTATTTGTCAAAATTAAACACGGAGTAGCCGCTGCGATCATTGCAGTTGTCTTTTAAATTGTCATCGTACCACTTGCACAAGTTAAAGTAGGGATTGTAAACATTTTCGTATAGGGACTCGTATGTTGTAGGCTTTTACACATTAAAAATAAANACAAGTTAAAGTAGGGATTGTAAACATTTTCGTATAGGGACTCGTATGTTGTAGGCTTTTACACATTAAAAATAAAGCAGTGAACGTTTCTGGAAATAAAAGTAATTCGAACTTGAATAAGTGAAAACTGTTTCTCTAGATGCCCTCATTTTGTTATTAAAGAAACTGATTTTTACAGTACAATGGTACCTTATTCTGGTTTACGTTAATTTACATTGCTCTAAGCCACCAATTCCCAATTTATTCACTTTATTNCACAATGGTACCTTATTCTGGTTTACGTTAATTTACATTGCTCTAAGCCACCAATTCCCAATTTATTCACTTTATTTGCGTATTATTATCAGCTTACTGATTCCATTTTGATTTCATTTTGTTTAACACTTATCTTACGAAGATGTACTGTTAAGGCTTTAGAGTGTACAAGATGTTTACATCAACAGAGAATTAGTAGTAAGTGTTCAATTTTATACAAGTTGTAGTCATTACCCCTACATACATTTGCCATGAGGCAGAGCTTAATTTGCAGGACTGTCCCAGATAACATACTATTACCTGCTTGTCTAATTAAAAATCATCTTATTGCAAATATTTAATTTTTTCTCTCAGTAATACATCATAACACATAATTAAAACAAACAATACATAAAATTTATGAAACAGTTATTACTAGAACTTTTACTAGTGTTATTAACATAATAATTTTGTTTAACCACACAATTAGTACTGTGTTTGAAAAAAATAATTTTACCACAAAATTTATTTGAAAATTCTTTGACAAATTAGCGAGTACGTAATCGATTAGGAATTGATACAGATTTATTGAACTAGAGGTTTTCAAAAGCAAACGCATACGGTATACACCCACGAAAGACACAAGACTGCTGAAAATTAGAAGAAAGATATTTTTGTTCGCTTTGGGAACCTGGAATAACTTGTATAAAATGGCCCGCTTGAGGCAACGTTGTATATGTTTTTTCAGTAGCAAAGCTTCAGATGAATAGTTTTTAGAATGTACACTAAGGTGTACTTAAAGTTAGAGCTTTCACTTTTAGTAATGCGTTCATTCAGTGCTACGATCTCTGAGCTAAGTCAAAAGCTTATTTCATCTTAAACACTATACACTCTGAACAACTTAAACTCCTGCTCAATATCAATATATTTTTGAGAAAAAAATTGCTTGGGCATATACGCATCTAAACATGATTTGTATGGCTCTAACAAACCTTTCCTAAGGCGAAGAATTTTCTGCGGACATGTGGATGAATTTATTGTACGTTTGCGTTATTACAACGTAGGTCTATGACATATATCCTACTTAGAAGTAATCAACTATAGATAAGGCAAATAAATGAAAGTGTTTATAATCGTAACTACCCAAACGGAAGAAAAATTTCCGTAAAGTCTGAATCGAAAGGTGAGAGTGCATAGGAAAAATAAAGAAAAGTAATGGGTCGATAAAAAAAAGTTTCCGATAACTTATTAGCCTACTTTCCTCTACGCAGATATGTTAATAACTTTAATGCGATCATGTGTGTTTAAAATATCTAAGCAGGAAAAGGTTTTTACGCAAGATGTGATGTCAATTAGTATAAAATCGTAGTTCCTGAGACGTGATATAAGACTATAACTCTAATTTTTTTAAGGCAGTACCTCCCAAAATGGCGGAACATTGAAGCTATTACTTAGTTCATTTAATGGACATTGAAGGCATTTCAAAATACCAAATATGAGTCAAAACAGATNACATTGAAGCTATTACTTAGTTCATTTAATGGACATTGAAGGCATTTCAAAATACCAAATATGAGTCAAAACAGATGAAATGATACCACATATATGGCAAAAGTACGAGATGACTTTACAAAAAATAGTAAGAGCTTGGCCTTTCGTAGTACAATTTGACGTAAAATGTGGCAGGAACTGGTTGAGAAGTTCCAGACATATGACTTCAGAGTTAAAATTTCAAGTGACAATAGTCAACATGGAACTATAAAGCGATTATAAATTATGNACATTGAAGCTATTACTTAGTTCATTTAATGGACATTGAAGGCATTTCAAAATACCAAATATGAGTCAAAACAGATAAAATGATACCACATATATGGCAAAAGTACGAGATGACTTTACAAAAAATAGTAAGAGCTTGGCCTTTCGTAGTACAATTTGACGTAAAATGTGGCAGGAACTGGTTGAGAAGTTACAGACATATGACTTCAGAGTTAAAATTTCAAGTGACAATAGTCAACATGGAACTATAAAGCGATTATAAATTATGNCCAGACATATGACTTCAGAGTTAAAATTTCAAGTGACAATAGTCAACATGGAACTATAAAGCGATTATAAATTATGTATTTAGTGCACACACTATAGTCTGGCTTCACGCCAAATTGGATTCATATAGGTTAAACTGTTCCAGAAATGTAACATGTAATACACGTTTTATCTAGGCAGCCACTCTTAAAATAAGTAACCTATCCATTTAAAATTGTTTAATTCATTCTGTCAAGCGCTAACACTCTTATTAGTACGTTATTTTGTTGAGATTCGTTTCCAGTGTTTCTTAACCTGGGGTCCGCGAGTATATGTATGGGTGTAGAAAAATTTTCACTTCAGTTATGTGGCAGCGTGTTCTGTCAGCGTGCCAAATTAAGTTCATTTACTGTGAATGATTCATAAGAAATGACGTTGCACTCAAACATTTTAAAAATGCTGCCACTTTTACAATAATACGGCGTGGTCAAAATGTGTAAAAGTCAGCGTCTCTTCTTAAATACACCAGATGTATCGAGTTGGGTGAAAAACGAGATACACACCANAAAATGTGTAAAAGTCAGCGTCTCTTCTTAAATACACCAGATGTATCGAGTTGGGTGAAAAACGAGATACACACCATAAGGAAAGGTCCTTATTTTTATCTTAGGCGGGTGTTAGGGTGGTGTGTGTGTGGGAGGTCGGAGGGGGAGGGGATATGCTATGAGATAGTTTTTGCACAAGTTAAGTTTAATATTGCTCATATAATTAGTACGTAAAATTTTGTAAACGATTATCTAGCATAATTGTCTAAATATCTCTTTTAAATGTTTACGTTAAAGGCAATATTTAAAGAGTTTTCAAGTTACTTCTGATTAAACATAACCTTCTGGGTGGGGGGTTTTATAGTAAAATTTGTATAAGAGTGGAAAGTTTTGTATAAAGAGGAAAAATGTTTAAAATGCGGGCATTTCTTCATAAAACACACACACACACACANGTTTACGTTAAAGGCAATATTTAAAGAGTTTTCAAGTTACTTGTGATTAAACATAACCTTCTGGGTGAGGGATTTTATAGTAAAATTTGTATAAGAGTGGAAAGTTTTGTATAAAGAGGAAAAATGTTTAAAATGCGGGCATTTCTTCATAAAACACACACACACACACAATTTTAAAACATATGTTTACATTTATGCCACCTCTTAACTGTTGTATTGAGTGATTGTTNACACACACACACACACAATTTTAAAACATATGTTTACATTTATGCCACCTCTTAACTGTTGTATTGAGTGATTGTTTCTGCTGCAAACGGGTAGAAAGGAAAGGAATTAGTTTTAGAGAATTTCACTGGATGGTCGGAAGGACGGAGTTCTTGTCACATTCTTCGGATTATATCCATCTCAGTCACTGAAATTATCATATGTTGTAAATTAACACAGTTTTATTTATTTCAGTGATTTTTAAGCCAAAATTGTATAGATTGTAAAGGTTACGCAGACATATATAGCGACTTAACGATTAGTGACTTTTACCATGACTTTATAAAAGTTGCGACGTATGTAGCTGTGATCGTAATTGTAAAGGAGTCCTTAATATGACGCGATTCAGTATGCATAATTTAGTTTTCTTTTTTTCAATGGCGGATGGGAATACGGGAACGTTGCTCGTTTAGTCGCAAACACTGTACTCCACACGGGAAATAAAAATTGTTTACGTGAACATGAAGATGAACGCGGTAATAATTTGGCTGTTCGTTACGACTTATTTTTGGGTGAAACGTTATTTGATGATTTATTCCGCTACTTGCGACTGAAATTACTTGCCACCTTACCTGCACACAACGATGAAAAGTCATTTATTTCCTTCAACAAGTAAAAATTAAATAGTCTCACGTTCAGTAATTGGGGTGGTGAAGAATTACTTTTTTGTTACTATAACATATTTTATATACACATCCCTTACCAATTGGTATGTAGTAGCTACAAAATTAAATGCTTAACTGAAAAAAAAAGAAACCATTTCTAGTGAAACTCTACATTCGGGTCAATCTAATTATAGATGTATTTTATTTGAAAACACACTATTTGGGTACACGTTATCACAAAACTAGCAGAGGTCAAATGAATGTTGGGAAATAACAAAGCACTTTATTCGAAGGTTACATGTCGTTCATTACTGTTATCAGTCCAGGTAGATGTTCAAGAACTCCTAATCAGTACTGATGTACAAGTTCTTAGATAAAACTAGTATTATAAAAGCGAAAAAAAAAATACAAAAAAAATTTATTCGTTTTATATTGAGCTCCCAGAAAATAAAACAGCAGGCCAGAGTACGCCTGTACACAGAATATCTCAAGTAGAGAGAAGCGAAAATACAGCCGACATCCCGAAATACATTCGCACAAACCACAGAAAGTGGCCTCACTTTCTACCAGTTTATACCAGATTTCATTCATTAATCATTCGCAGTTTCTTCACACATTTTGAATCAAAGATTTGGTAAATCACTCCATGTATAACGTGTTTGGTTGCTTCCTAAATATTCCACGTATCACAAGCGTTTTATATATGTGTAAACATTAAATTACCTCGTTGTTCATTAAATTGAAATTTTACGTATATTTTATTTGAAAATGATAATATTTCATTTGTAATAAATATGAAAAAAGCCAGAGAGATAATTTGTGTGTTGGTAATGCATAGTAAGAAATAATTTTTATAGAAAATATTATTACACTGCGTGCGCACGAATGCAGTGCGTTGTCCCTCTGGTTTAATTTTCTAAGCTTTGCTTGCATGAGGCGGAGGAATATCCTGGAAATAGAACATTAGCAGGACTTCAGAAAAGTTGGAAGTAACCGTGAAAGGACTGTATAAAGAGTAANAATATCCTGGAAATAGAACATTAGCAGGACTTCAGAAAAGTTGGAAGTAACCGTGAAAGGACTGTATAAAGAGTAACTTGATAGATAACAGTCGAACCAACATGAAACACATATCACGTAATTGCCAGCTCAGAAATCCACTTCCAAGAGCGTCGAGGGAACTTATACACCTACATGAAGGGAACCACTTGTGAACTGGCTGTTTGCTTGCCCATTCGTAACTGTAGGTACAGTATGTAGCACAGTGTATGGGTAGGGAGTTTCAGGGGCTTCAATTTGAACCACAACCCCCTCACTCTTTCCAGATTTCTTACACTTCCAAGTTACCGTGTATTTAATTTTTGCAAACAATTTCTATAATGTGATTGTATACTTCATAAGTGTCTAGGATTTCCTTGCAGTACTAATATAATTGTACATAACACTGAGCACGTAGTTAAAACACAGCTGTGGAAATGGCCGATGAGATTCGGTATGAATTGTTTGCACTTTTACATCTGAAGTGTCGTTAAAAACCAAAATCTATTTTCGAATTTATATAATATATATTATTTAGACTTGAGCTATGTGAATAAATAAATAATTACTGAAAGAAAAAACTATTATAATTTTTTTCTCAGAAAACTGCGGTAGGAGAAGAAGACGCAAATTACAGGCCTGCGTACAAAATTTACACACAGTAACGCTGACGGATTTGGGCACCTATTCACTTCTCCTTCTCCCATTAATTTTCCGCCAATTATTACTTGGTGCGAATGGGAGAAATCTTTACTCAAAATTGAATAATTCAGACATTCTTATTAGTTTCTGTGAATTACGTATAATTTCATGTTGCGCAGAAGGGGCTGCATCATCGTTTTAAGGCACCTGTATGTGGTCAAACAAGGCTTNCTTGCCCATTCGTAACTGTAGGTACAGTATGTAGCACAGTGTATGGGTAGGGAGTTTCAGGGGCTTCAATTTGAACCACAACCCCCTCACTCTTTCCAGATTTCTTACACTTCCAAGTTACCGTGTATTTAATTTTTGCAAACAATTTCTATAATGTGATTGTATACTTCATAAGTGTCTAGGATTTCCTTGCAGTACTAATATAATTGTACATAACACTGAGCACGTAGTTAAAACACAGCTGTGGAAATGGCCGATGAGATTCGGTATGAATTGTTTGCACTTTTACATCTGAAGTGTCGTTAAAAACCAAAATCTATTTTCGAATTTATATAATATATATTATTTAGACTTGAGCTATGTGAATAAATAAATAATTACTGAAAGAAAAAACTATTATAATTTTTTTCTCAGAAAACTGCGGTAGGAGAAGAAGACGCAAATTACAGGCCTGCGTACAGAATTTACACACAGTAACGCTGACGGATTTGGGCACCTATTCACTTCTCCTTCTCCCATTAATTTTCCGCCAATTATTACTTGGTGCGAATGGGAGAAATCTTTACTCAAAATTGAATAATTCAGACATTCTTATTAGTTTCTGTGAATTACGTATAATTTCATGTTGCGCAGAAGGGGCTGCATCATCGTTTTAAGGCACCTGTATGTGGTCAAACAAGGCTTTCACCAGAGCTCTAAATTGCACTGTGAGGCTCTTGTATCTAAAAGCAAACGGACTGAAATGTATGTGGACAATTTACAGTTAACTGTTCTAACTGTGTGGTACAGATGCTTCATATATGAAATAATAGGGTCGCCACTTCAAAGTCGCTGAACGTCGGTTCAGTACGAAGCGTGTAGAGGCCCGTGCACCAGTGCTCCTCAGTGTCACATACGACTTGTTATATGTACGGAATCAGCTGGTAACAACTCCCGTATTGTAGCCACTGCCTCACAAGGGCTTGCTTGGTCACTTGCATTACGCCCAAGAGGTACACGAAAAACGACCGCTTTTCTAATTCATAGATTCGAAAATTTTTTCCACATTAAATACAGCGTGGGCTTGTAGTCCCTACGTACAACCTTTCGAAGTTTTAAATAAATGTACATGCTGTACATCGATGGTATCATAGTCACAGTGAATTCAGTTACTTTACCTCTTCTGATTGGTGAATCAGTAAAATACACAATCATTTAATGGAGAAATTAGTTTCATTGTACTTCAGTATAACTACCTGGGAAACACATGAAATTAGATCCCTAATGTAATCGGCTTGTTTACTCTGTCATCACTAGGTTAACTCTTAGCAGTCATAATTAATTTTCACTGATCTTGTATCATTTCAAGTAGTTCAGGTACAGGGTAAATTTAAAATTCAGTCTAAAAAAAAAACATTTGCTTAAAATATACAATCACATCCGCAAAAGTTGGCCTAATAATTTTATGATTTATAGCTTTTTACAGAATGATTCTCAATTAGAATGAAAAAATTTGGGAGGTGCTTCACGATGGCAAGATATGTAGGAAATATTCATATGATTAGGGCCACTTGGTTTTCGCGAAAAGATTTTCGCTCTGACTAGACTCCAATGTCCTACGTGCACACTTGCATCTTTCCTTTGGCTATTGTTCGCCTGTCTTTGTGTGAAGACAGTCTGTTACACGAGTGAGCCAATCAGAATTAAGATTCTTCGATACTGACCGTCCGTGATTTGCGGGCAGAAAGATAAGACGCGTAACAATTCAAATGATCCAGTCACGAAAGTGGTTCTGAAATAAAGTGTTTTGGAACACAACTTGTCCTGAAAGCTTTCCGCGAAAAAACTATTGCTGAGGGTGATGTACCCTCACGAAAGTTATATGGTATATTAAGATTATGCACAATAAATCAAAATATATCGTATATGTGACATGCGGGACTGTAGTCTGTGTTACGAGAAAGGTTTTTTTTTGTTACCTTTAAGTAACATTATCTGCAGTAATTCGTTACAAACATCCGTTTTACTAACCAAATAGGGTGGCAAGTTCCCAGTTTTCACTCTGATATGGGTTGCTGTTAATAGACTACTAAATTGTTGCATACTTGCATAACCTCATACAATAATCTGAATACAGTCTCGCATCATCGTATCTACAATGGATTTCGATTTATTATTAATAAATTCATTCCACCGTAACACTTTCATGAGGGTGTGCCACCTTGAGGAACAGTTTTAGAACATAAGCCGTACATATGTTTACGAAAAATCTTGTTGTCGGTAACAACCCCCCGAAGTTTACCTGTTTAAATGAGAATCACCCTTTGTGTGTGTATGCGTATGTCTGCATGTACATATGTACCAATAAAATGTACTCACCCGTGGAATGGCAGTAAATGCTGTGTTCATTAACAAAGGTACATGTGTAATGATGGAAAATGACGATATTAACGCAGAGTACAATCACATGAATCAAATGAACGAACACGAGTCACGACAGGAAATCAAAACGAATTAACAGCACTGAATTATAGCCACTCTATGGACGAGTATATTTTATTGGGACATCTGTATATGAAGTATATATAATATTTATTTGAGATGAACATATGCATAAAGGGATTGAAGTGACTGCGAAGTGATGACATTAAGTAACGGGACTGGACACCCCTGAAGCTGTTGACTAGGTGTGGAGCGAAGTAAATGTAGATGTCCTTAAGGTTTCTGGAATTGACGATCCTTACGCTTAATTTTTGTGTAGTTTAGTTCGTCTCTGAGATTTGCTCATTTGCTCACAGACAAAGCTTTCATCTTGACAGGATCANTGAATTATAGCCACTCTATGGACGAGTATATTTTATTGGGACATCTGTATATGAAGTATATATAATATTTATTTGAAATGAACATATGCATAAAGGGATTGAAGTGACTGCGAAGTGATGACATTAAGTAACGGGACTGGACACCCCTGAAGCTGTTGACTAGGTGTGGAGCGAAGTAAATGTAGATGTCCTTAAGGTTTCTGGAATTGACGATCCTTACGCTTTATTTTTGTGTAGTTTAGTTCGTCTCTGAGATTTGCTCATTTGCTCACAGACAAAGCTTTCATCTTGACAGGATCATGGTAAATATAAAAATTCGAGCTGTGTGTGTGTGTGTGTGTGTAAATGAGGATCAAAATGTTAATCAGTAGTGTTACGTTGTAGTGCTTAACTAAACTGAAGAAACGATTGGAGAAGAAAAGACTAGATCTTTGTAGGGACAACTAAGCTATTCTGCGTCAGAACAATGCGCCTCCTTACAACGCACTCTCTGTGAAGTAGTTTTTTGCTAGAGACAACCTTGTGCTCGAGCTTCCCCATGTTAGGCGGATCTGACACCGTGTGATTTCTACATGTTTACAAAAGAGACAAGTTTAATCAAAGAAGACACGATATATTTGTTGAACAGTTAAGAGGTGATAAGAAAGTAGCCGTGTTGAAGAGTGTGACGGCTGATGAGCTAAATCACTGTTTTAAAACGTGGAAGATAATACGCAGTGGTGTACAGCCAGAGAAGGAGAGTATGCAAGAATAATAAAAGTAGAAAAATATAGTCGGACTCAAATATAATTACTTGGGGAAAATTACAGCTAATAACAAGAAAAATTACTTTTGGTAAAAATAATCATTAAAATTACAATCAAAATTACTTGTTATTTATTTTGTAATGTGAAATACTTTTTAAAGTTTCCCAAAAGGGCGAGTTTGTTATATTCAGCTTACATCCGGAGTTACGGCACAGTGGGGAAAGCTTTGCTGATACAGGAAATTGCCAGGTAAAAAATTTAAAAGTCCAAAAAAATATCACCACAGCAGCACCCACAAGCTCCAGACAGCTGATTATAGGCTTATTTACCCAACTCTGCTTCGTGGAGTAATGCAGGCAGACTACACTATTGCGCAGTTTCATGAGGAATCAGTACGTTCAGCAGAGCTAAAAATATGCTTTTGGAATTTTTCAAAGTTTTCGAAAAATCCCTAAAGTAAAGAATTACCGAATGCATTGATACTGATGTTAGTACAGACATCCACGTTTATGCAAAATAAGAACAAATAAGTTCTGTCACTGCCTGCACTTGAATCTAGCACCAAAAGAACGGACTTATGAGTAATGAAAGAACTTACTTGTATGTTTTCTCAAGTTTGATGCGGTTGTTACGAGATGTGGTTAGGTCCTTAGCTGAGCGGCCTGCCTGATCACACCTTCACTTATTTATCCAGTACATGGGTCGTGATTGCTGAAATTAGTTATGAAATCGCAAACCACAGAAACCCCCTCCACCGGTAAGTAAACGGGGACAACGCAGCCGATATAGGCCAGTGTAGTCCGTGGGTGGAGTCTTTTGTCGTTGGGGCATTGGAACGAGAAGACTACTGAAGATGGGTGTGTCCGGCCGTCGACTTGTGTCATCTTAATCTGCCTCCGGAATGACGAACAAGGTGGGGACTCTCCAATTAGGCTTTAATCAGAATGTGGCTAATTAAATCTTTATAAAATAATATTATTTAATATTTCAGTATATTTGTATAGTTTCCCCCGTTCATATTCAATCATATTTACACTGAAATAATATTTTACAACCTTAATGTTAAATAAACCTCTTTTATATAGTGTTCATTACATAACGTTTATCAATAACTTGTTGCGCCCNTTGTCGTTGGGGCATTGGAACGAGAAGACTACTGAAGATGGGTGTGTCCGGCCGTCGACTTGTGTCATCTTAATCTTCCTCCGGAATGACGAACAAGGTGGGGACTCTCCAATTAGGCTTTAATCAGAATGTGGCTGATTAAATCTTTATAAAATAATATTATTTAATATTTCAGTATATTTGTATAGTTTCCCCCGTTCATATTCAATCATATTTACACTGAAATAATATTGTACAACCTTAATGTTAAATAAACCTCTTTTATATAGTGTTCATTACATAACGTTTATCAATAACTTGTTGCGCCCCTATATCCCCGTTAAGGAAGATTGTCAACGAAATATCAAAATCATAACAGGGTGCTACATGTGCTACATGCTGCAGTCAGAAGATTATAACTTACAAACATATTGCAATTTATGGACGAGTTTTTTCTAGATTACGTTCTTGCGTGTTCAAAATAGTTTTGCAAGTATGCACAAGGAAAAACGCACTGTTTATACTTAAATACATTTGGTTGAGTTACATGAATATCCATTGTTACTGTTTATGGCTTTGAATAAACACAATAAAATATAACCAATTAGTTGGTTAAAATCACTTTATAACAATATGTCGTAGATAGGCACGGAAGATAACACAGCATTGTGAATTCGCTTTAAGTATAATTTTGATAGAGAACTGATTACATTATTTGTACTGAGACAAACGTTGAAATAGGTGCCATGGGTTATAGTAAGCAGCATTTGCCTCTTATTAAATACAAAGTCCTTCATATGTAGTCACTAATTGTAACGAGTTAGGCAACTGCTGTGTGAATGTTGCACATAAAAATCAGAACAGTTCCTAATTAGTAATTACTCTGAAAACAAGAAAGATGAGAACCTAATTTCTTAGTGAAAACAGCAGTGAAATATAAAGTCACGGCGTCTCAAACGAATCTTTTTTATAACTAGTTTGAACCCGATTACTAACTCCACCGAATCATCCCACAACAGATGATTTAGTCCGGTATTATAACTTCTCGTTTCACGTAACATGTACCGAGTATCACGTTTATACAAGCGGCTACACCTTTACTAATAAGTTTCAAGGAGACCTATCACGATCAGTTCACGTAACGTTCACGTGATGGCAAAGCTTGTCAATATCTAAATTTTGCGTGATGCGTCATACGTTACTCTGCACCACGTGATCTCGCTGGCCAATCACAATAGAGACAACATTGTGTTATCTTTGCTTTTCATGAGTTTTTATTTTTTGCGATGTAGTCTTCTCACGTTTTAAATATTCTACCACATGTATTGTCTCACGGGAATAAGGACGAAAGAATACTAGAAGTTAGGTAAGGAAAACATTTTGTTTTTTAATTCGTAAATATTTAGAGAGCTTACCGTTGCCACAGTTAATTAATTACGTTTTTCACAGGTGTAAAAATGCTCGTATTAAATGCAAAACGTTTGCCATTAGGTTTAAAATTTTTAGCAGGCCAACTTTATGAACCACAACTTAACTTACTCAGAAGATCAAAGTTTATTACACACCATTTATTCCCATATAAACGAAAAACATGTCTACATTTCCCAGAGACATTTGGTTCTCGAGCAGTTTATGGCATCTCCTAGTTGTTTTCACAGTTGTTATAAGTCACGAACGTCATACTTTCGCAACATGTACTCGCCACACCAATCTTAAGACACAACTATGCGCCTATACCTTGAATTTCACAGTTTTCAATCTGAAAAGCAGCAGTACTTATTTCCGACACGCAAATGCTACGAATCATCATCATATACCACCCAACGTACACGTGAAAGTATAGCGTGATGCATGTTACGTGTAACGTGAAGTCATCGTAATCCCATCCCTAACACCTAACATTGCAACTATAGCAAATGCATTATCTAGTATATATCAATAAAGTATCGATTTTGTGACCAGAGTGTTTGGCATTCGCTTACGCTTGTTAATGAATGAGAATCGAATATAAGTAAGGAAAATTAGAATTAAATCCACGGATGAAGCGAAAATAGTTACGATTACTGATAAGAAACGATTACACCTTTTTCGCTATAAGTAGATTTATAAGAACAAATTATTTTTTCCCACATGTAACTGGTTACACGTACAAATTACTCAGAATGTAATCTTTACCGGTAACATAATTACTTGTAATTCGTTAATGCTATCACTGAGAGTATGCTGGGGGCTTAAAGGTATGTTGTTGTATTTTGAACTAAACCACATTTCCTCGCCAGTTCCGGTGTTGAATAAAAATAACCCACAGCTAGTGCTTTTTCTATTTTAATCGTGGCTCATGGTAAATCCAGGAAACTGAGGAATTAGTTTAGGATTTCTGTTTTTAGTTGGTGGTATTTTGAGCTGTTTAAGGTAAAGTAATACTGGAAATGACTTCTTAAACAAGAAAGATGTAAACAGTGAAATTCAGAGGCACTCATCTACGACCAGCAGGCTAATAATGTAAACCGTTTTGCCACAAATATCTTATTTCTTGAAAAAATGCGAAATAAGACACAACGATTAATCGACTCACAAGGGAACCAAGTTATTTAAAAGGTGTGAAGTATTTAGACGTTACGCCTAGAAACATGACGAAGCTTTACCAGTACGTTTAAATTCTGTTTGCAACTTTGTCCTCGTGTAACAGTTCTACAATAGAACAATTCAGAATAAAACTACGGTCCTAGAAGTTTGCTGAAAACACTTTCGTAACAGCCATCTCGGGCATTTAGAAAATTTTCTATTTTTCTCGTGCAAATGACATTGGAACTAAGCCTAATATTATTGCTTTAAAGATTTTTTTTCAATGAAAAAAAATCTAGCGTTTATACGACTTGTCGGACAAATTACGAGTGTCCTTTATATCTACCTACAGTCGGTAATCGGTATTAGCATAGTTTGATTTTAATCAAAAATGCCATGGATTTATTTATAACCAGCCTAAAAAATCTGGGCGTCTCAATACCCTCTGAGGTGAGTGTACGAACTATCTGTATTTTGTAGCTTCCTATTTTATTCCAGTACAATATTTTTGATCCGAGGTATGAAATTCCAATATATGTATATAGTCGCTGTCTGCCTTTGACCGATATTAATTTCCAGATTTAATTTCCATTTAAATAATGAGGAAATACTACATAACTATATTTGGAACTATATTTCGAGTTCTGGCGCAGAATTCAGGAGGTTGAACGTTGAGCTAGTTGGCCAGTATTCGTATTCGCTCAATTTATCTGAACGATAGCGACACGTTATATTTAAGTACACTGTCGGATAGAAAATTTTTTTTAACCATGTNCGCTCAATTTATCTGAACGATAGCGACACGTTATATTTAAGTACACTGTCGGATAGAAAATTTTTTTTAACCATGTGGTAAATACCAATTTTCGATTTTGCAAATCCTTTACTCATAAAAAAATATTACCGTTGGCTTTTAAAATGTCCGTAGCTCATGACCACAGCTACCTTATAAAATTATGACTTTTCAACATGGCTATCGTCCATACGGGATTGAGCGAGCATCAATACTGGCCAATCTTATAACTCCACGTTCAATATTATGAATCCTGCGCCAGAACATAAATTTATATACTAGTGTTAACGTCCTACCATTCCTGAAGTTGTTACTTATCTACTTATTTTCCATGTAGACAGCGTGAAAACAATTGGGTTTATATTGCAATTCAAATTTACGAAGTGACAATTNATCTACTTATTTTCCATGTAGACAGCGTGAAAACAATTGGGTTTATATTGCAATTCAAATTTACGAAGTGACAATTCATTTCTTGTCTTTGTTGTAGCTCCAAGGTACAAAATTGCTCCATCTAATGTTGAAATTTTGCCAAAAGGGAAATTCAGATATCGATTTGTATTTGAGTAACAAGAATGCAGTGCAACTATTTTTTGANCAAAAGGGAAATTCAGATATCGATTTGTATTTGAGTAACAAGAATGCAGTGCAACTATTTTTTGAACAGAAATTATATTTCTTATGTTTGATTTCGGTCCATCTACCTACGTACAGTGACTCACAGTGAAAGTAGTATACCTAATACGAACCGACATTATATTGGAAATTAATATTCCCTCTAAATGAAAATTACTGGTAACCCAGTGTATTTAATGCATTATATATCCAGATTTTAGGGTCTATAAAGATACGCATCATATCTATGANTACTGGTAACCCAGTGTATTTAATGCATTATATATCCAGATTTTAGGGTCTATAAAGATACGCATCATATCTATGATTATATCTGTATAAAATGGAAAACACAAAAACAACCGCAGATTGAATGCCACAGTGAAAGTGGTACACTGCCCGATACATGCCCCCCATTGGCCTACCAGGCGTGCCATGTCGGGTTCATGCATTATGAAACACGCGTACCTTTGTTCCGTGCATGAAGTCAAGCATTACATTCAAGTAAGTTTCGTAGATCAACATGGAACGTGAAAGAGGTCAGACGTCTGTGGCGGAGAGAAAGCTGGTAATGCTGCATTACCAAAGGGGTGAATCTCTGCGTGATATCGGCAAAATTGTGAATCGCAATCATTCTACTCTGCAAAATATCGTTCGTCGCTTTCGTCAGTACAGTAGAATAGAGAACAAAGAGAACCGTAGTTCCAGAAAAATATTCACAGCGTCAGACGAANTCGCTTTCGTCAGTACAGTAGAATAGAGAACAAAGAGAACCGTAGTTCCAGAAAAATATTCACAGCGTCAGACGAAAAATGGATTAGACGTAAAATAAAGAATAATCCCGCGTTAAGTGCACCAAAACTTGCCAAGGAAGCAGAGGACGTATTGGGGAAAAATGCCTGCACAGAAACCGTCAGGAGAGTCCTTCGTAGAGAGGAATTCAATGGTCGAGTAGCGCGCAATAAACCCTACAGCAGCAAGAAGAACAAACGTCCCAGGTTCTAGTTTGCCACAGATCACGCTGATAAATAATTTGACTACTGTAAAACTGTATTATTTACGTATTAAAGTAAATTAAATGTGTTTGCATCGAATGGGAAGGTCAGTATCTAGCGTAAGCCAAACACGGAGTTTGCAGAAAGAAATCTTCAGCCGACGGTGAAACACGGGGGTGGGTCCCTGATGGTATGGGGTTGTACGGCGGCTTCGTGTGTGGGGAAACTCCATTTCAAAGATAGTATTTGGACAAATTGAGGAAAGAACTGACACCAAGCGTAGAGAAATTTAGGCTTGCGGGATTGTTTCACGTTCTACCAGGACAACGACCCGAAACATAAGGCCCATAAGGTACTCATGTGGTTACACTATAAAAGACCCTATGTACTCGATACCCCTCCACAGTCCCGATACATCAATGCCATTTAAAAATTGCGGAGTGTGTTATAAGAAAACATCCGCAAACACCCCATATCTAACCAAAATTACCTCAAAATTGCCCTTCGAACGGAATGGGATAAGATTGAGCCCTCTTATTGTGAAAGATTGGTTAGATCTATGCCAGATAAGCCAAAGAAGAGGAAAAAGAAATGTGGTATCACACTAGGTACTAACTGTCCTTTAATGCCCTTAAATGACAGGAAATATACATACTGTACCATTTTCATTGTAGTGTACATCTAGACCTAGAATGTGTAGTTTTTTGTTGTAACTTTATTTATTATTTTGTAAAGATATTTGCTTCTAATATCTGTTGTATAATGTTTGTTAATACATTAATTCACCAATACACTAAATTTTCATATCCAAACGACTTGTTTTANGTATCTGTTGTATAATGTTTGTTAATACATTAATTCACCAATACACTAAATTTTCATATCCAAACGACTTGTTTTACAACAACGAAATATAATAGAGTAGGTGAACCAATGCCACTGTGAGCCACTGTACGTATATCGGTCTTACACGTGCGTCCATTCAGTCCAAGTCCTGTCAGTTTTTTAATTCAGTTACGCAAAGTGTAGCGGGTGTAATATAAATAGGCGTATGACAAATACGTTGTTTAACCATTAAATTATACTACTATTTTGGGGACTTAAATACAGGATTCACGAATGTGGTCCTGAGGTGATAGTTGATGATTATCCATATCCATCATTTTTGGTTCAGTGGCACGCATACTGATTTTGGTGACCTTGGATTTGTTATGATTTTGGCCATGAAAATTCTATAAAATATAAAATAAACAGACAGTTAATTCTTCATCTAGTTCAAAAAATACCAATGAAATTAAAACATCTCTTTATTCTTTACCATCGCCGCTTAATTGAAATCTTGAAGTTCGTTGTTTATCATGCAGTTAAGGAAAAACAGAAAAATTCCGGAACCATGGTGAAAGTGTACCTGGAGAATAAACACGTGCCTATTAGCAATTTATTAAAAACTATTAATTACAAAATATTAATTTGTTATCTTTAAATACAGTCTTCGAGGTAAAATGCTATTCACAGTAAATATTGGATAATAGTCAACAAATATATTTTATTTTAGCCTTAGAAGTTAACTTCCAAGTGTGGTGGAATATATACACTGAGTTTATTTCTTACATTTCAATATTTATTTTAAAAGGTGATTAAAGGATAAACAATAGTTGAAGGGAAAATGTAACTACGGCCTCAAAAGTGATCACTTTACCATGAACAACCTATCGCCATGGAACTACGAAATTTTAAAAACTGTATGTCTGAGAGACCGTGGCGAATATAGAACGTAATTGTACTCCACGCCATCAAAACGGCAGTGTGACATTTGGACATACAAAGNAGAGACCGTGGCGAATATAGAACGTAATTGTACTCCACGCCATCAAAACGGCAGTGTGACATTTGGACATACAAAGGGTTCCACATGGACACGCACGCTACTACCACTGCACGGCCAACTTGACTTGCGCCATCTAACTATTGTGTATGCACTGGGACTGGACCCTGAGCTCTGCACTGGTCGCTCTGTCTACCTGACAGCACGTAAGTTTCTTTACGTAGCCTCGCTACGTGAGAGAATTGCATTTCTGAATTCGTATATTCCGCACAAAACTAAACNAGAGACCGTGGCGAATATAGAACGTAATTGTACTCCACGCCATCAAAACGGCAGTGTGACATTTGGACATACAAAGAGTTCCACATGGACACGCACGCTACTACCACTGCACGGCCAACTTGACTTGCGCCATCTAACTATTGTGTATGCACTGGGACTGGACCCTGAGCTCTGCACTGGTCGCTCTGTCTACCTGACAGCAAGTAAGTTTCTTTACGTAGCCTCGCTACGTGAGAGAATTGCATTTCTGAATTCGTATATTCCGCACAAAACTAAACNCGTAAGTTTCTTTACGTAGCCTCGCTACGTGAGAGAATTGCATTTCTGAATTCGTATATTCCGCACAAAACTAAACAGTCATAAAGAATGACGTGTAAATTGACTTTGGATATAAGCTATACTATGATTTCAACATGATGATAACATAATTATTCCCCCACACCACAACTAAAAAACAGTTGGACACGTCGGTTGGGAAGCAAACTTAAATTTTATCTGACTCCAAGTGAAACTATAATTCTGTTTGAATAACTTCTTATTCTCACTATCTCCTTATGCTTTAATGTAGTATATTATTTAATGAAACGTTTCTGTTCAATCGGAATTTCACTGAATTGTTCAAACAACAAAATATTTAATTGCACCCTATAACAACTGTTTTACCTCTTACCACCAAGCTTTGATATGAGCCTTTAAATCTGAGCTGTACTTCATTTAATAAGCGGTGTTTTCCAGGGGAAAACCAAAATAATTACTTTATCCACAAATTATTCAGTGAAAACAAGAAAAGCAACAGAAACTTAAAGGCGTGTTACTTTTTGTACAAAACACTGCCTGAATCCACGGAAACATTTAAAAAAGGAAACATTACTTGGCTTACACCATTTAAACATTTAGCTTTGTCTCATAACACATTTGTCTGTGGCCTTAAACAGTATAAAAACCGTCAAACATTTTTGGCGCTGCAGTTAACCCTTGTTTATTAATTCGAAATAAATACGTTTTCCGCTTTATATATTACATAACTTGAAATATTAAACGTGGTAGCAGTGCTTCTAGATTCAGTTCATTTCAAATCATAGTTAAATAATAAAATTTTATTCGAGTGTCTTTATTATCGCCCTTTATAACTGGCATGGCGATTTACGTAATTATTATAATTTCCACAGAAAACCACTGCTGTACGATTTTTTTTTTTCGAAAGCAAAATATTACGTACCATGCATTTAACTGCTCAAATCCCGGCAAAGAAACTTAAAATTATCAGGAATCGTCACAATTCGGGTTGAAAGTTATCTAAAAGAAAATACTGCANGAATCGTCACAATTCGGGTTGAAAGTTATCTAAAAGAAAATACTGCATGTAAGTTTGTGCATGGAATATAAAACAATAATTCTGATACTGCTGGTTCGATGTTCATTAAGCTATTTTGTAAAACAACATTGAATATTGTTTCCGAGTTAGCCACGACAGAGGAATGTCCCATACGACAAACAGCAGTACCTCAAAAGTTGTGTTGTTTCCAAGGTATAATTTATACACTATGTGTTTGTCTTCAATTACAACAGAAATAATATTTAATTTTGATGTGGTGAAAGTATAAGAGAAACAGTGGAAGAAGAAACAAAGCAGGAGTTTCAACCATCCTCAATTAACGGCGAGCAGACTTTACACAGACCTGAGAGTTCATATAGTTTACATTATTTTTATATTGTATGCTAAAGTTCGTGAAACTTACATTTTTCACATTTATTGAAATTAAAAAAAAACAATTAAACCTAAGTTACTTGAAATAAAATTGTAAATTATTGGTGTTATGTACGGAGAAACAGCCCTGCAGGTTGAGAGTTGAGAGCTATGGAAGGTTTTTATACTAGGTCATTCGCTGTAAATTGAGCACTTTTGAAAACCCTGCTTCACTTAGACCTTCAATCAGTTTGTATCTTTCCATCGCGGGAAAATATATACAGTCAGGGACACAAGTATAAGCACAGACGCTGAAACAGGTGTACAAATAATATTAATATAATCTATTGAACAACCGTTACAGATCAAAACTAAATAAACAATATATACTAAGCGTATATACAGTGAAGTACAAAAGTATACACAGAAAGCCGAACTGAAAGCTTTTGAATACAGAACATACACGTTATCTTGTAGTACGGGCTGCTACGTTGTGGACATAAGTATGTACACACCTACAGGTTGCGTGTTATTAGAAGTATATTTGCACTGCATTAGAACTTTGTTGGCTTCCCTTGTCTTTGAATTACGGCCCTAAGTTTATTTTGCATTGAATCAACCCAGTTTCCAGTGATTTTCGCCCCTATTCCGTGCTGTTCTTGAAGCAACACCACCTTCTGTTGATCCGTGCTTGTTATGGTGTGTTTGCGCACGCGCCTGCGCAGATCCTCCCACAGACGTTCTGTTGGGTTAAGTTTGGGTGACTGTGATGGAGTATGTAGTTGATGGGAAGTTGTTGTACACGATCCACAGACGAACAAATTAAGATATGTTTAGGATCATTGTCCTGCTGGAAGTAAAAATAATTTGCCATACCCAGCTTCTCGGCACTCACCTTTAGATTTTGTCATAGAATGTCTTTATACACAAACTTATCCATTGCCCCATCAATAAAAACAAGTTCCCCCACACCTGAAACTGTCACGAAGCCATACATCATAACGCCACCACCTCCGTATTTTACGGTAGGCTGGATGTTATGTAAATCCCGCATTGAATTTCGTTTGCTCCGTACCAGGTTTCGGCCATCTTTCTGGAAGATATTAAATTTAATATTGTCTGAAAAAAATTACTTTATTCCAGAACTCCGAGTTCTTCGTGACGTATTCATTTGCAAATTGCGGCCTCTTCTTCCTATTCACGTAACTGATATAGGGCTTCTTTCTTGACACACTTGAATGATACCCGCATGAATTTATCACTCTTCGTATGGTGCGGGGATGGACGTCTTTACCCTCACACTCTTGCATTTCCGCTGCTATTAGTGTGGCTGAGACTTTGGGGTTATTTTTCTCTTCTCCCTGCTGTCAAACGTCTGTGGTCACCCTGTTCGTTCGCACTTTATTAATCACAGTGTTTCGTTTCTTATACATTTTTCTCTATTGTACGAACTGTATAGCTACTACACTTTACAAATTGTGTAATTTCTCTAAACAATTTGTGCAGTTTATGCAAATTCACACAAATGTCTCTTTCTGCAAGGTTCACCTCCTTTCCTTTCCATCCCACGTTACTTATTGCTATGCACACTCTTTGTTTCGTCACTGAGGATGTCTTGGGCCTGCAGCCGACAACTGTGCAGTCAGCACTGTTGCGTTCCACGTGCTGTGCCTACTCTTATAACCTAATATACAGAGTTCCTAGCGGATATTTACATACATTATTTACAAGGGAAATTTTAATTTACTCTCTCTGTGGGCGGTATAATGTAATACATATAGGTGGCTTTACCCTGCGTAAAATGTGTATCCATACCAGCTCATAGTGTGAAGTGAACCTGGGTTTAATGATTTCAGTTACTCTGTGCTTATTATTTTGTCCCTGACTGTACTTTGACATTTTATTCATTTTTCACACAATGTTAACATTCCACTGCTAGTAAAATTATCTACTGTACCTACCAAATAAATACACGAGCTATGAAGGTGACATAGATACAAGCAAAAAAGTCTGTATATTATTGATCCGCTTACGCTGATTATTAATTTTTTTACAACACAGTACCTCTGTATTCAACTCTCACGATGGATAAAGCGAGCTGGAAATTGAGCACTCCGGAATGCATTACAGAGGGACGGCAAGTGGCAGTAGCTCGAGGTAGTCTGCCAACCAACAGTAACGTCCACCATGTTTACCAGTTGCAAAAATAGGAAGTGACTCTGTCGGAAATTAACCTCGAATGCCGTGGTGAGAGTACCTAAGCGTTAACCACATCACACAGTTACCCCTAGTCTTTGCAAGATGTCCAAGTTCAATGCCCAAGCGAATTTTACGTAATTATACCATACGAACTGAGCCTGTAGTTATTAAAGGGCGAAACATTCTTGTTTCATACTGAGCACTTGTTTTTACGTGGTAAGAACCTGGTCATGTTCATAAAATTGGTTACGATGTTTTGCTTTTATTGCAACATTAATTGTAGCTAACCCATCAAAAATTATATCTCATCATATGGCCAACAAAGAAAACTGTGGAGCTATTTTTTAGCTCTTAACAAAGCAACAAGTTATTGATAACTAATATGCCTACTTCCCTATAGAGGGGTGCAAATACATTTTAGTGAAGCTCTTAAAAGCTTAGATGGTAGGTAGGCGTTGACGTCTCATTGACAGCAATATCAAACCAGAAACATGCGAAAGAGTACCAAGACAATTAAAATACACAAGTGGCTTACCCGGGATTCAAATTCAGAAAAAAAAGGGGAAATAAGCTAGCTTGCAATCAACTGCATCACGGAGGTAGAATTCAAAGCATCAGCATCGGATACAATCAGTCTAATGTTTTGAATGATTGGGTTCACTAACCTGAAATATTGACACGGTCATCATTTTGAAAATAAGTGCATGAGACACTAATAACACATAAGTTTACATGGCCTATCATAACGCTACTTGTGTGAAAAATTTGGTGGGAATCGGTTCATTGGTATCATAGATAAGGTTTAAAAACCTTAGCTTCTTAATCGGCGCCACCATACAAAATTGCATAAAAAATGTTGTTTACTATGCGTCTAATAGATACTCTCAGTAAAAAAGTTTGGTTGAATTTGGTTAAATTTTTAAATTGATATGCCAAATAAATAAAAATATATATAACGCCGGCATTTTTTGAAAAAAAAATGTCTGGACCCATTTAAATTATGTAACTTTACATGGCCTTCTGCCAAATTTTATGAAAATTAGTTAAATTATTCTGGAAATATGGTAAAATGTTCATTTTACCCACCTGACACTACTGTGCAAACAATCCGGCAAAAGAGCAACTCTTTATGCATAAATGATGCTTCTAATTAATACTGTTCGCATACAAAATTTGGTTGAATTTTGCTGAAACGTTTTATAGATATAACAAATTAATCTAAATTACTTTTATGCACCCCATTAAAACATGCCTGCCGCACATAACACATGTTAATTTACATACCCTGCAGTAAAAATACTTGTGTGAAATTTTGGTACGAATCGGTTGATTGATTCTCGAGATGTGGCATAAAAACTCCATAGTTCATGTGATGATCTTCATAAATGGAGGAAAAAGGTTTATGTATTCGCACATTCCATGACTTTCATAGATACAATATACAGAGTTAAATTTAAATATACTCTAGATTAGAATAAGTGGAAAACCAGTAGAAAAATAATTACGAGAAATAAACATATTCACCACAGTTTACTATTTATATTGCACAATTTATCGTAATTTAAAACAAAGAAAAATTATTCCGCAATTGGCTAGGATTGAACTCACATGCCTTTCACAAATTCGTTTGTAAACCGTTACCTCATTATCTGAGCTACCAAAAAAAGTAAACGAAAATTAGAGGAAAATTTATGTGTTATAATTACTCNAACCGTTACCTCATTATCTGAGCTACCAAAAAAAGTAAACGAAAATTAGAGGAAAATTTATGTGTTATAATTACTCATCGAAAGCATGTAGTTTTAAATTGTATGTCCTTACCTTTCGTTTTTGGTATGATTGGTACCGTTAGGATTGATAAAACGAATAGGACACTCTCTTAGCCACATTAAATGCANTTTTCGTTTTTGGTATGATTGGTACCGTTAGGATTGATAAAACGAATAGGACACTCTCTTCGCCACATTAAATGCAGTTTAAACCTTCAAACATAGCGCTGCGATGATAACATGAAAACGAAATGAAAGACGTAAACACGGAATGAAAGACTGAATGTTCGTGTTACCTCATAAAATGGTGTTTTGAAAGACCAAACTTTTTAGAAAAATTCAGTATTAGTTTGTCGCTACTCGGTCACCGTAGTTATACAGGGTGGTGGCCAGTAGTTCATATAGTTAAATTTTATTGGTGCAGACTAAGGGCACCTGAGGTTGTTGCTTTAAGGGTAAACAAATACTCGTATTCTCCGTTATTTAACACACCAGGATTTTATTGATCAGAAGGTCACATAGTTATTACACACACTGGCGAGACTGAGCCCCCCTGCAAGTCGTTTGCCTGACGGGCTGTTGGGCTGAATACTATGCGTCGGGGAATATTGTTGAAGGGAGACGTTTCTCTACTTATCTCTGACTGCAGCTTTTGGTGAGCTATCTTCCTCGGACTGGCTCTCGTTGACGTGCTGTACGAAGTTGGCTGTTTCCTGTGGCTTTGACGGTCTCTCAATGAAGCCCGGGATTAGGGTTCTCCCGTGACTTGCACTTTCCTTGCGATCCCGGCTGGCGTTCCTGGTTGGAGAGTGCTTCCTCCGCGTCCTTCTTCCGGCCATCGCATTTCTGTCTGCATTCCTAACCGCGGAAACTGCCACTACGTTTCGGAAATTAACTCATAAGTTCTCGGTACTTATACTGGGTTTGTCTCGGGAATTTACACTTGAAGTTTCGGCTCACGACTCGCCTTCTCGGGGAATGGCGCCACTCGGACAGGGGCTACCACTCGTTTCCGGGAATTTACTCATATTCTCGGCACTGTTCTCGTCACACGACTGTTTACTCCCGTTTGGCTTCATCTATCTCGTCTCGCGGCTGTACCGCCGAACAAGTCCCTTCTCGGCTGGCGATAATTGCTCCTGAACAATTGACTGTGGACAACTGATTGTACATTACAACTGACCGCCTGGGCCGGTCCAGAACTCCGGCCCTTTGATACAACTGCCTCTCGCCTGACTGCCTTCTCTGTCTCGCTCACGACTGCCGATGACAACTGCCCGACGATCACTGAATGCTGACAACTGAATCCTCACGAACCTTGGCTGCTCCTCAATTTAACCCGTCTCTCGATATATTCAAATTGGCTGTCAGCACATTGTGTCGACAGAAACAGGGACTTCCCTGGCGTCCCTCGCGCGTTTTTTGTATAGGATTTCGGTCTCTTCAGCGACTCGCTCGCTCAAACTAGGTGTGGAGGGAGGGGTGCGGCAAGCGTCTCGGGGGTTCCTGGGAGCTGTGTCTGCACTAATCTTGGCCGGGGGGTTACCCTGTTTCCTTCGTCAAGGGCTTATATCAGCTAATTTTCGGGACTTTCCCTGTTTCCTTCGGCTGCGGTCCTTCCCCACGTATCCTTAAACCTCGGGACATCCCCGGGGGTTATTTCTCAGGGTGTGAATACAGCGTAATTCCTATCCTATGTACTCGTCACGTGTCCGGTTTTATTAGTTTATTCGTTGTTATTTCACTCTACACACACCGTTTAGTGGCCATTTTTACACGCTCTTTAAATAATCCATCAGTCAAAAATCAAATCACTGAAGAAACGTGAAGAAAAGAATGACGAATCAGTGGGAAATGTCACTAATTAAAAAAGTGAAGGAAAACTGGCATTTTTTCACTGATTCATCAGTTAAATTTATTGAAGTGACTGTTGAATCAGCCCGATATTGTTAACTGATTGAAACAGTGGAATTTTCACTTATTCAGATTTAGAGTGTATGCTACATAGTTCCGTAGATATAGCGCACTAAGCTAACGTGTTTGTATAGGCGCTATTCCGAAAATAAGATGCTTACACTCATAAAACATATAAATTAATATGGCCTACCACAGCACAACATCTTCGCCAAATTTGAAACAAATCTGTTGATTGTTTCCTGAGAAACGGCATAAAAACCGGATTATTTCACATGGAGCTATCTTTAAAAATGGCGGATAAATGTGGCTTTGCATTGCAAATTTTAGGCCTCAGAGTTCAAGTCTCCATTGTGTAGTGAAAATTTTTATGTGATATGTTATTTCTGTTTATAACTTATGTTATTGTAAGAAAAAGTTTTTTCCAGAATCCCTTTGTCTAAGAGCAATAATACGTAAGTAATAGCACAGTGCAATCGACTAGCTGTGGTTGTTTGCCAATCAAATCTATTGGTTTCTAAAGTTGATAATTTGAGCTGTGAAGCGTGAATAATGTTAACAGACACACATAACAGCCTTAAGTTTAATATTGTGATAGTTTTGTCTTCTTTTGGAATTCTAACCGTAAAAGATTGTATAGTTATGAAAAGAACAAGATTGATTATTATGCTCATTAAAGATACATATGTAAATACAGTGGCATAGCCGGCGGAAGAAGGGGGAGGGGGAGGTGTGATACTGGGACGACATATCCCCCCCACCTATATCCAAATAAAATATTCAAAACTAAAATTTGAAAACAAAATGACAAATTTTATTTTAATATATGAAATACGCGATCTCCCTTGAATATGAAGGATAATTAGAGCATTTTGTGATTCCATGTATGTATAGTATACCATTGATTATAAATAAATTTAACTANAATATGAAGGATAATTAGAGCATTTTGTGATTCCATGTATGTATAGTATACCATTGATTATAAATAAATTTAACTACTAATGTCTAATATTATAGCTTTCGTATTTTTCCAAAATAGAAATAGGAAATTCATTAATAGCACTCGTACTTAGAAACCTAAATAAATGCAGTCATCAGGGGAAATAAACAAACTTCGTACGTTTGGATGTACCACAAAGCAACTACATATAACATTTGGTTACATTTGTACCCCTGCTCCCCTGCGAGTTGTTTTGCCTGCCATTTACTATTTTCTGTTGGCACTTTACNATTTGGTTACATTTGTACCCCTGCTCCCCTGCGAGTTGTTTTGCCTGCCATTTACTATTTTCTGTTGGCACTTTACGTGAAGTGTGTGTATGAACTGATGCTTTCCTTCTTCCCTTCTGCTAGAGAAACCTTTATGCCTTCTGTTGTGCTCATGGGTATAACAGAAGGTAGCAGAAATTAGGTATAGTGTAGTGCCGCCTTAAATGACTCACGCTTCTCGCAGAATTTAGGCACCAGGAAATTCATAAAACCATTTTTAAATATCGGAAGAAATACTGTTTTTAAAAAATATGATACATTACATACTACTACATGCAAATGTTATTAATCAAACTGCTATTGTTTCGATTGCTCAGGCTCCCGTTTTGTATTTAACTAAAAGAATGAAGTTGGAGTAAGGTGATGAAATTTGGATGTTTCGTAAATTAGTTGGTACTACTGGTGATATTCATGTTCTTGGTCATGTGCAATATGTTTACACTACTTAAATAAAGAATGAAAAATTATTTATTATTAATTACTTTTTAATGAAGCATTTCCCGTAGTGATCCCTTTAACACGTACGAAAACAGGTTTGACCTTGAACGAAGTTGCAAGACCGGAAGTTCTTATCAGTTCGTCCGGATGTACTTCCGATGATAATTTAACATGGTGGGTATGGGTGTCCAAGTGCGTCAACGCTTAAAGTTACGGAGCGTTGCCGCGGAGTTTGCATTGTGAGTTTTGCTGCGCTCCTGTTCAGACGTGCTTGTGAAGGAAATTAGTTTTTCACCGTCAGTATGAGACGTGCAGGTTATTGTAAGAGGAAATATCATTCAAGACCTGTTTCTCATAACATTGTAAGTATGTAAGTTCCACTAAAATACATTAAAAACCAAATTATGGAAGATTAAGATAATTTGAAAATAATTGTGCCATAGTCGTAGATTAAGCACATTAATTTAAATTAGCCCAAATTTTTGTGTTATTTTTCCCTTTAATACTTTTTTTCGGTGTGTTACGGTTGTTTATATCATTAATGCATTAATTATATTACATTATGTTCGCTTATTTGAATTTAATATTTTGTGTTTTCTTTATTGCTGGTGTTATAATATGGTGTATTTTTTTACTCGTATTTGTTGAAAATCGGCCAATGGCTGAACTGTACGTGGGTAAATAAATAATTAAAGTAATAAATTATCAATCAAAAAAACGATAATATCATGAGTCTGTAATAAAGAGAATTTTAAGTTAAATTGAAATACTTATATGACGTTAAATTTTTATGAAACCTATCGTATATATCAAGAGATATATTAGCCTGAAAGTTCTAAAACTTCAGTCTTCAAGATAACACTCAATGTACGTGAAACATTGCACAATGTTTAGAGACATTTGGTGATATTATTAAAACATTTTTTAGCGCATATCGACACAGGAACAGAAAAAAAAAGGACTTCGCATGATTTTGTTTTAAAGAAAACGAGGCTAATATAATAATTAACTCACTAATTATCTGTTGGAAAGGAAGCTAACCAGAATCCATACAAAATNAGAAAACGAGGCTAATATAATAATTAACTCACTAATTATCTGTTGGAAAGGAAGCTAACCAGAATCCATACAAAATGTTCTGTTATGGTTTGCTGGATGTAAATATAAGACATGTAACTGTAGGGTGATATATAAATAACCTCACGGCAAATTTTCGACATATTAGGCCATATCTTCAAGACATGCTTATACCGCGTAAGGGGTAACATTTTTTTTGTAGGTCATTCTAACCTTTGGAGTGCCTCGTCAGGTCCGTTCCAGTTTTACTCGATTTTTATATTCACCGTAAATTTCCTTGATTACTGGCTGGTCTTGTAATGTCATATCTTGTGTATTCGGTGTTTGTCCACAATTTTTTTTATTATTTGAAATTCCGTCTTTGCCTAATGGGTAATGGTGGATTTAGTAAGAACTCCGTGAATGCTAAATATATGACACTTATCGAGACATGACTTATTAATATTGCTCGGAGTTTCAAAGCCAGCTCATGTAGTTATGGGTTGTGACTCACTATAATATTTTTGTTGAGCAAATAATTACATTTAGTTCAAAGACTTTTTTCTGTGTTATTTATGATTATACATGAAAAGGAGTTACTTATTGCAAATTTAATTGATACTTATCAAATAGTTTATACCAGAGAACCTATCTATACAGACAATTTAAATCTAGCTCAAATGTACAATAAAAGCTGGCAAATATTTAATGGACATTCGGAATTTTTCCTCACGAATTTATAGCGGATTGTCGCCCTGATATAATACAGAAGTTGTCAATACACCGCAGTTTAGTTAATAATTTATCTCAATTACAAATTCCAGAATTAAATTGAAAAAATATACAAGAACTCATTTTCATCAATGTTTTAAAACTAGGTGGTGATTTTGTCTAAAAGGAGATGTCCTGGAAGTACGACACTTAATTTAAAAAACATTTTTAAAAACATTAATTTATTTTGTATTACAGAACGAATTTGCAATTTATATATTATAGGCAGTAATGAGTACTTCACTTTAAGATTCCTCATTATATGAACCAGTCTAAAATGCATACAACATTATGTCCATAGATCTGAAATCAAGATAAGGTAAAATGCAGGTCACTTCACCCAGCTCTAAATTCTCGATGGCTGCGATCGATTTCACACATCCATTATTACGGAGTTAATTTATAGTAATATGCGGCATATAATGGATTGTCTAAAAGTGCAGCGACAATAATGAAGCAAATAATTGCTGGTGGTACTCCCCGAATGTCAATTGTCGAATTTCGCTGTTCTGTCGATAAGATAGCAGATACTTAACTTTTCTCTATTACGCTTCTCGTGAGTTATATGTAGGCCAGTTTTCTGGAGCGACCAACAGCTGGCACCAAGTCACCAGGTTCGCCAACACCAAGGCACATTCAACATGGCGACTGCTGCGTTCTTGGGTCTCTTGGCCCTCAGCATGGGTGAGGAAACTTGCTGATTACCACGTTACAGAGAATAAATATTATTTCAGAAATCAATTCGTTGCGATTCCTCTCTTTATAAGGTATTTCAGAATATAATGGAATGTATTAAATGTTTGCGTAGGTGTTAATAGTGTGATTAAAATATGGATATAAAAATATAATTAACTATTGCTGTGTGCATGTGTGTGTGAGAGTAATTGACAGACGCTGGCACCTTTCTCCTTGTAATCTGAAAACAAAACGTACGTCCGTTGCCGTAGAGAAAACGTATATAGGAAGAGAACTTACCAATCCCAAGGTTTGCAACCTTTAACTCTCAAAACGTGTACGGAACAAGACACGTAAAAATAATACCCTTGATAATTCAAGACAGAAAACACATTCAGAAAAGACACAAGGCACATGGAAATTCATAAACCTTTTATTAAAGCAACCAATAAAATATGCAAACTACAGACATCGCTATATTAACGCAACACATTTTCACTAGAAAATTATTAATATTTAATGAAATCTTACGTATTTTCAATAGAGAAAGAATCTTGAAATTACTGTAAAAAAAATTAAAAGAAATCAATATGACGTTAGAGACAATGAACGGAAACTGAGTATGCTGGAATTTATGACGCCTTGGCTAGCGTGAGTAATATAAGTAAAAGATCTCAGCCTCTTGGAAAGTCCCAGGTAGACAAAACAGCAAAACATTTCAAAAATAAAATAATTGGTTTTAAATTCCAGGCAATTATTACTCTTGATGACAAAANGACAAAACAGCAAAACATTTCAAAAATAAAATAATTGGTTTTAAATTCCAGGCAATTATTACTCTTGATGACAAAACCAGAAAATTCATTGATGAATGAAGACAAGAAGGTGACGTAATCTTTTTGCAACACTCATCCTTCCGAAGTGGAGTCTGCAGCGTCAGTTTATTAAAACTCAAGCAAAATCTAAAATGTGGTGTTTTGGGACTCTTACTTGTGCACGCACAATCGTAGAACGTTGATGCGCCTCTCACACCTCCCCTAAGCTTACTCTGAGCAGTCTCATCAAAATTTTAAAGAGAAATCACCGTGCAAATATTACCAAGGACTGCCTCCCATCATANTTACTCTGAGCAGTCTCATCAAAATTTTAAAGAGAAATCACCGTGCAAATATTACCAAGGACTGCCTCCCATCATACCTGGTTTGAGAGTCCCGAGGTTCACACAAAAGCAAATGACTCGGAAAAAATCTAAGATAACGTCAATTTCTGTTATCTCAAACTTAGATCAAAAAGAGTGGAAGTTTATTTCTCTGAGGTGCAAAACGAACTTGCATAGGAGTTAATACGTTGATACAAAGATAAAATAACATTACATTTACTTCTACCACTGAATATAAACTGAACACNGAAATTCATAAACCTTTTATTAAAGCAACCAATAAAATATGCAAACTACAGACATCGCTATATTAACGCAACACATATTCACTAGAAAATTATTAATATTTAATGAAATCTTACGTATTTTCAATAGAGAAAGAATCTTGAAATTACTGTAAAAAAAATTAAAAGAAATCAATATGACGTTAGAGACAATGAACGGAAACTGAGTATGCTGGAATTTATGACGCCTCGGCTAGCGTGAGTAATATAAGTAAAAGATCTCAGCCTCTTGGAAAGTCTCAGGTAAACAAAACAGCAAAACATTTCAAAAATAAAATAATTGGTTTTAAATTCCAGGCAATTATTACTCTTGATGACAAAACCAGAAAATTCATTGATGAATGAAGACAAGAAGGTGACGTAATCTTTTTGCAACACTCATCCTTCCGAAGTGGAGTCTGCAGCGTCAGTTTATTAAAACTCAAGCAAAATCTAAAATGTGGTGTTTTGGGACTCTTACTTGTGCACGCACAATCGTAGAACGTTGATGCGCCTCTCACACCTCCCCTAAGCTTACTCTGAGCAGTCTCATCAAAATTTTAAAGAGAAATCACCGTGCAAATATTACCAAGGACTGCCTCCCATCATATCTGGTTTGAGAGTCCCGAGGTTCACACAAAAGCAAATGACTCGGAAAAAATCTAAGATAACGTCAATTTCTGTTATCTCAAACTTAGATCAAAAAGAGTGGAAGTTTATTTCTCTGAGGTGCAAAACGAACTTACATAGGAGTTAATACGTTGATACAAAGATAAAATAACATTACATTTACTTCTACCACTGAATATAAACTGAACACNACATAGGAGTTAATACGTTGATACAAAGATAAAATAACATTACATTTACTTCTACCACTGAATATAAACTGAACACTGCAGCAAAATTACAATACTTAAAAAAATAAAATTCTAAAGAAATTTAAGAGAGGTTGTCCTAAAGATTAGAATTATAACCAAACAAAATGAAAAATAATTAAACAAAACACATGTGAGAAAATTCAAATATACTGACTCAGTTCAGATGTAAACAAATACACATTTGGGAGGATACCTTCTCACTACAGACAGCCCTCCCCCCCTTCTGTTTAAAACTGTGTCAAAAATTTGGCTGAGTGATAAACATTTTTAAACTGCTTCTCGTAAAGGTAAACAACTTGGGACACACCATTTTAGAAAATGAACAATAGATAAATATTTACAAATCAGATTTGAAATTAAATTCCAATGAAGTCATTCTTGAATAAAATATAAACATTTTAAATATTTAAACAATTAATCAATTGAATATTTAAACACTCGATGAAACAAATAAATACACTACATTACATATTCAACAGTGAAATACTCTTCTTAACATCTGGAAAGAAAACAATAAATTGCAAGTTTTTCCTGCGTGCCATGCGCTTCATTTGAAAAGTAAGTTGGCAGCAATGGCTCCCAAGCTGTTAAGAGTTGTCGAACGCCGGAATAAGGTAGGTTTGTTGGAAGGGTGTTGGAAGAAGCAAATACGATAAAAGAAGAAGAAGCATAACCACCGACGTCCATAACAGCTAGTTGCTTGTCATCCGCGCCGCGAAGTCTCATCTAGCTTTCCTCTTCTATCTTCAACGGNCGACGTCCATAACAGCTAGTTGCTTGTCATCCGCGCCGCGAAGTCTCATCTAGCTTTCCTCTTCTATCTTCAACGGCGATTAATACACAGCCAGCTGGACTATAACAAAGGTAAAATGCACTCGGAACTGCAGAGCGTCTATGTATGGTGATAGAACGATGGGAGTTTGTTTATGCAAAAATTGGTTCAAACTACTGCGAAAGAACCTAATGTAAAATATGCATTGCACGTGGCGTTCTTGCACTAGTTACTTTCACTTATCATGCTAGCACATTCAAATTTCACATTGTTAAACCACTGCTAAGGTATTAAATGTTTATTGAAACAACATTCTTCTTGCCGTTGAAGTCTAGAAGTTTGCCGCCGTAGTATCACTATGCAAAACTAATACATTCGCAAAAGAGGGATTAAAGGCGAAGTATATTTACTCTGTGTACATTGCCACATATCTTAACGAACTGCTAAGTTTCGTTTTAAAAAGACCCTACTCGAACAGTTATAGGAAAAGATGGGATCAGGAGGAAATACTCGATTTTCCTAACTCGTCAACTAGNAAAGACCCTACTCGAACAGTTATAGGAAAAGATGGGATCAGGAGGAAATACTCGATTTTCCTAACTCGTCAACTAGTATCGTGATTAAGATGACCTTCATAACAACTCAACAATTAGAATAAAAGCGTGCAAAATCATTAAATTCATATATACATGAAATATTAGGCAATATTTAAAGTACTGATAAATAACTATTGACAGAAAATCAACATAATATAAACTGTGATCAAATATATACATTTCAACTATAGCACTTTGCCACGAATACATTAAAGACGTGTCGTATTCGCAACAACGGAATCCAAAGAGACACTACAGAAGCTTTCAAAAATAAATCGTCAATAAATAAATAAACAGATTTAAGCCCTGGTATCCTGATTTACTTGGTATAACCACAACTGAAAGAATGCCTATGTTATCTACATAAACATGGTAAGGAATGTTTTATTGTATGACGTGTGCACGTAGGGTATTAACTCGTGTAACATCGCAGCTGTTAGGCCTTTATTAAGTTTCCGGGAGTGCTGCAGCGAGTGTCTGCGGTATTGTTAACACAGTTATCTGTTTTCAAGGACGTAATAAGATCTCCAGCGCGTTCTAGCAATTATCGAATTACTGTCGTCTTCAGCCTTAAATTACATCAACGACAGTCATCAAACTTATTAGCTTGCTAAAGCTGGCCACACACGATCCGGCTGGCCTGTCAGTTCGGACTGAACAGTCCGCCTGACGTCAGGCTGCCGGAGCGTGTGTAGGTTCCGGTCGGACTGACAGTTGCAACTGTACAGGCGGCCGGAGAGGAATCGAAAACACGTTCGTCCATCCGGTAGCCGGGAAAGGCGCACCACTGTGCCGGAACGTGTGTGGGTTCATTTGTCAGTTCAGATCAGTCCGTGCTACGAGCCGCTTGTGAAAAAAGAGTCTGCACCCCCATCCGAACAGCAAGTTTCGTTCTTTTGATTTAGTGAGTGTATTCATAATAATTATGACTCGCGAAAATGAAAATCAGTGTTTGGAGGATTTCATCGCAATTTATCAAAGTGAACCCTGTTTGTGGCAAGTGAAATCACCATATTATCACGATCGGGTTAAAAAAGAAGCTGGTTATTCCAAGCTTGTTGAAGAATTGAAGGAGATAGATCCCTCCTTCACCAAGCCAACCGTGTTGAAAAAGATAAACAATATAAGAAGTTCTTATAGAAAGAAACAGAAAAAGTGAAGGATTCAAAGAAGACGGGAATTGCTGCCGAGAACGTATATACACCTAAGCTGTGGTACTTCAACTTCTTGAAATTCTTGGAAGATCAAGAGATTCCTCGAAACTCTAGAACCAGCCTGGAAAGTGATGGCGAAAGCAGCGGGAATTAGGTAAGTCGATTAATATTAAGTATTTGCAGGAATTGGTTTATTTTCATTTCTGTTTATTTGATCAGTACGTTTGGAATTTAAAGTAATAATATGAAGTTAACTTCAATAGTGTGGGTTGAAATATAGCAATTTATGATACCTGAGATAATACAATTAAGAAATGAACAAACAACTTAATTAATGAAATGTAGTTGCCAAGGTACTTGGCTTTCATTAACAAAGTAGTTCATAAAACCTGTTCTAACATTTTTTGCGGCAGCGAGAGTATTCCCATACATTCTGTGCTGCAAGCCAAACATTTCTGAACCTCGAGTCTCAAACCCAGGATTAGGGATGCCTACCTCTTTGTTTTCGATATCAAAACTTTCTGGAGGAGCATAAGAATTTGGCACTGAAGTAATTAAAAAGTTGTGCAGAACCCAACAAGCCATTACCATTTATTCAATTCTTTGTGGCTCCACATTAATGTTTGTATGACAAATTCTAAATCGTGCTGCCATAAATACGAATGAATTTTCTACAAATGTCTTGCCCGCGATAAACGATAGTTGTATATTTTTTTCTCATTACAAGTTAAGTCACTCTGTCTGACAGGTTTTATTATATCTACCCGCGAAGGAAATGCATCATCCGCTACAAAAACGTATGGTAGACAATGAGAAATATGTTCAACATTTTCTTCAGGTGGTATCTTCAACAGATCGTTATCGAGTTACTCAAATAATGTCGTTTTCTGTAGCACACCTCCATTGGAAACTCTACCATTAGTACCGAAATCACACATAATAAATCTATAATTACCATCAACTATTGCCAATAACATCATACTATGTTGACCTTTATAATATTAATAAAATGATCCATTGTCAGCTGCCGTCACTGATGCTGACGTGTTTTCCGTCTATATCCCCAAGACAATGGGGAAAATTGCATCGTTCTTCGAAATGTTGTGATAACCTTTTCCATTCTTCCATTGTTCCTGGAAACTGGGGACACAAAATTTGTCGTTAGATGTTATTATTAAGTTTTAATCGGCACTGTAAT
The DNA here is from genome assembly GCA_002778355.1 of Clitarchus hookeri. NCBI lineage: Eukaryota > Metazoa > Arthropoda > Insecta > Phasmatodea > Phasmatidae > Clitarchus > Clitarchus hookeri. Next base: position 258,146 of record NQII01000456.1, on the reverse strand, counting down.
GTAATAAATTCTTTATTCTTCCTTGTTTACAATATTTACATACATAAAGAAATTAAATGATAAAGTGTTGCTTTTTTAATTCAACTTAAGTATAAACTTATCTAATATTATAAATAAATAATATAATTAATTCTAATGCTAGAGAAAAAATGAAATACAGTAAAAAAACACTACAAAAAAGATGGAACAATAATTATTTATAATACAATGTGCTTCATTCTTTTGTGTTTAGAACACTTGCAGGGCAAACTATGGACATCATAGGCGACAATCTGTTGGATGTGGGGATACGTACTACTTTCACTGGAGTCAAAAACATTTTGAGCAATGCTATAAATACAGGAGCCGATAAATGGAATATTAAGAATTTCATGCATATGCAGAATAGGTGTCCGTCTGGGAAAAGAACCAATGAAACTCATACATTTGTTTTGGCATATTTAAAGTCTCCTTACGTTATTTTTACAAGTGTTCGACCATATTTGGCAGGCATATGTGATTACTGATCTTATGTACAAATAGTAAATTATTTTTTTNTTTTACAAGTGTTCGACCATATTTGGCAGGCATATGTGATTACTGATCTTATGTACAAATAGTAAATTATTTTTTTGTTGTTAATGGATAAGAATGCATTTCTATTTTGTAGTAGAAATAGTGTATTTAGTAGCCCAACTGATTCATTACTGACGAATACTTCAAACTGTAAATAATCTTATAAAGTCACATACTTGCACAGGAATGCCTTTTCGACCCTAAACTGGTCTATGGATGCAAACACGAATTAAGTTGTTATTAATTGTATTACTTATTATTACAGGAGGAGACAAATGATACAGACGAACCAGGGCAAGATGACAACGGCAGTGAATCGGTGGTGTCAGCAGAGAATTCACAACACTCTCAAAACCTACTGCCGTCAGCAAACAGCTCCAGATCTCCGCTTCATCGAAGGCCACCAAATAAAACTTCCCACCCAAAAGACAGTGAAAACGCGCTCACGAANGCTCCAGATCTCCGCTTCATCGAAGGCCACCAAATAAAACTTCCCACCCAAAAGACAGTGAAAACGCGCTCACGAACAAAGTATTGGCCACTGTGAGATACCACTTCAAGGCACCTCCAATACTGGAGGATCGTTTTAATGTTTTCGGGTAAAATGTCTGTATGAAACTACGAGATTTAGATAAAATGAACTACGAGCAAAGACGATTTGCAGAAAAGTTCATAAATGACGTCCTCTTTGAAACCGAGGGTGTAAATTTATCATCGTCTCACAGGTTGATAAACGGAGCACCACCTCAACCTCGATCGCTTCACATGTTCCCACATTATACATTTGAAAACCAAAACCCTCATTATTCTCCTCACAGTTCACACAGCTCATGTTCCAGTCGTTCAAGTCCTTTTCCATCACCATCTTCTTCATTAGCACAACCAGTTCAGTCCTTACCTTCTCATGAAAACCAACCAGTTAACGCCTCACCACAAACCAATGTTCAACCAACTTTTCATAGCAAAGTACTTAATAATGACTTGACAACATTATTTTCTTCATTCCCATCCGAGTAAATTTATAACATATTATAAACAGTACCATTAATTTTTGTAAACGGCACCATTTATTTGCAAATAAAAAGTTTAGATAGAATAAGAATTTTCTTACCTTCAAGTAATCCTTCTCCAGAACTTGGAAAATTGCCTCACATGTTTCCGGTATGATGTAACCAAGAGCTTGAGGTGATATTATTGTAGAAAACTTAAGGTCCACATAACTCCTTCCGGTTTGCAGTCAATCTTTCGTGAGGTGAAATCGCGTTTCTCATCACCTGTGTTCTTCTTCTCAATAAATGAAGCTACTAATGAAAGAAGATGTAAATATGTATATTCATTCATCCTCAAATAATTGTGCCAGTCTTTCGGGACAAACTTCAATTCATTAAGCAAATTTGTGTGAGAGTATGTACTTCTTTTTTTAAACCACTCCTTACACCAGNTGGGACAAACTTCAATTCATTAAGCAAATTTGTGTGAGAGTATGTACTTCTTTTTTTAAACCACTCCTTACACCAGGTTTTATGACTTCGATACACCTTAGTTTTTTATGGCTCCGATTTAATGCAACCACTAAGCCAAGAATCGCGAGCACGTCATCTTTGGCGGAAGATCTACCATTAACCATGGCTGCCATGATTGCAACTGGCGAGTTTGCCTTCTGTTAGCCTGAGCGTGTGTGAGGTCTCCCATGATCCGGGGTCCTGACGTCAGGCGGACTGTTCAGTGCGAACTGACAAGACAGCCGGATCGTGTGTGGCCAGCTTTACACTTTCAACTGTACATAGTACATTTCCTGTGTTGGGTAATTTTCGTTAGANGCCGGATCGTGTGTGGCCAGCTTTACACTTTCAACTGTACATAGTACATTTCCTGTGTTGGGTAATTTTCGTTAGATAAACTATAGTTGCCATGACTTCTGAATCAGCCGTCGTTTAAATCCTGTTTGTTACTTATATATAATATTATATATATATATATATATATATATATAATGTGTAAAGACGGTGGCTTGTAACACCAGGGTTGCGTACAAAAATANTTATATATATATATATATATATATATATAATGTGTAAAGACGGTGGCTTGTAACACCAGGGTTGCGTACAAAAATAAATACTGCGAAGAAAATATACGGGTTATTTTGTATTATGGCCAATCGTTTGGTCGCAGCGGCTTTATGAATCTAGCCTACTATCGTGTATAAATATCCGCTACCACAATGAAAATCAGCTGTTAAACCCTAATGTTTAGGTCACTTACGAATACACGTGTGCAGGTTGCATGCCAGCGAATGGGCGGTGGACACTTCGAAAGTCTGATGTAAATTATGTCCGTCTAACAAAGTGTTGTGTTGCCCTATTGTGAACCGCTAGTTCGGCTTTTATGCGTGTATTGTAGAGTGGTGTGTAATAACGTGAACTGTCATTACATTATATGTATATCACGTGTAAACTGTACAACATACTACCTCTATCACAGCACTATTGCTAGATGGTGTGTCCCATCACATACGATCATACGCTAACTTCGCGGGGTCGCTGATACCAANATCACAGCACTATTGCTAGATGGTGTGTCCCATCACATACGATCATACGCTAACTTCGCGGGGTCGCTGATACCAAGCGTTTGACCATAATAAAAAAAAACTCTTAACAAAAATGGCTATAATAAAAAATTAAGTACTTTTAGACTAGATCTTAAAGTTTTTCTTCAATTTTAAATAAGCAGAGATAAGTAGAAGTACTAAATATATATCCGTTTATATGGTGATGATTTTGAGAGTAGCATGAATGGTTCTATCTCATGTGATGGGCTTGTATATCACTTCTGTCTCTTAAAAGAAAATAAAATTTTTGATTGGATTTTTATTTTATGATTTATTCATTCTCTAAAAAATAATTTTGTCTAAAACTCAGGTCAAAGCAATATAAAAAATAGAATAAACATTTACAAAATTTCTAAGTGTAATTTTTTAAAATTGTAAGTGCACTATAGATTGTGNATATAAAAAATAGAATAAACATTTACAAAATTTCTAAGTGTAATTTTTTAAAATTGTAAGTGCACTATAGATTGTGAAAATTGCAACACCCAGAAAGAATGGCCCTAATGAATTCAAAATCGGAGGATGTGTAGGACCGTGTACAGTCAATAAGTGATTACTATTGCAGAGATATGGCGTAAACGTAGGCACAGTAGCGCCCTCTCTTGTGTGACCGCAAATGTGTGTGTTGCGCCAAGCTCACTCAGTGAAGAGCCGTCAAACGAAGTGAAAGTAAGTGCCAGTATGCTTCGTTAACGTCAAAGGGCGCCATATCAGCATGTGAGTGAGTTCGAATGGGGAAGAATTATCGGTCTCCGGGAAATGGGTTTGTTGTACAGTGACATTTCAGCTCTTACAGGCTATCCTGCTACGACAGTAATGCGTTTGTGGCACCAGTAGATAGAAGAGGTCGTACGNAATGGGTTTGTTGTACAGTGACATTTCAGCTCTTACAGGCTATCCTGCTACGACAGTAATGCGTTTGTGGCACCAGTAGATAGAAGAGGTCGTACGCAGCGACGAGCGGGTACTAAAACCACGCAACGTGAGCACATTACGGGATGACCGCAATCTTGTCCGCATGGCCGTGACGGACCGTACAGCCTCGTCCACAGTGTTGGCTCGACACTGGAGCACTGCAACGGGTGTGGACCAGTCTGCGTCGATGGTTCGACGCTGTCTGCTGCGGGCTGGAATGGTGGTACGCATGCCATTGCGTCGGCTTCAATTCTCAAGGCTTCAAACGCCTCAGATTACAGTGGGCACATGGACGTCGTCGCTGGCGTGCTGAATGGCAAAATGTATTGTTTTCGGACGAGTCCCGCTTCAACCTGTCCTACAGTGACGGCCGCATACGTGTTAGACGCTACCACGGTGACCGTAATGTGGCAGCCAGCATTGCGGACCGGCATAACGGAAAAACGCCAAGTGTGATGGTTTGGGGCGACATTGTATAAAACATGCGATCTCGACTCCTACGTATTGAGGACAATATGAACAACAACCGCTACATCAGGGAGGTTTTAGAGCCCAAGGTACTGCCCCTCCTTCAGGCATCTCTACATGCCATACTTCAGCAGGACATTTCCCGCCCACATGTGGCGAGGAATGTGCAAGCCTTCTTCAATGAATGACGGGTACCACTGATTCCCTGGCCTGCACGTTTGCCTGACATTTCGCCCATCGAACATGTCTGGGATATGGTTTGTCGGTGACTTGTTCGGCAAGGACCTCCAGCAACCACTGTTGATGCTTTGTGGACTCGCATAAAAACCGCGTGGAGGGAGATTCCCCAGGAACATATCCAGATCCTCTTTGATTCCATGCCGCGACGTTTAGGGGCTCTGGCTGCAGCACGTGGGGACTTCACACCATACTGAAGCTTCGGGGACAGAGATGATGAACAGTTCTGTAATCCTAGTGAATTGTGTATTGTCATGTACCTAATCTGGTGTATAAAGTTCATTTCAATCACATGTATCCTTCTTGGTCTTGCATTTTTCACAAACGTTAATGTAAATATTAGTCACACCACAAAGAAAATTAGTTATGAAGTTAGAGAGAAATCTATAAATTGTGTACAAAATAATTTAACGTCTAAAAATTATTTACGCCTGTATAATATTTCAAACTGACAAAATAATAACAACTATTAAGGTTTGAGGCGTTTTGGGAACTCTTTTTTTTGTTATCTAACTTAAGACATGTTACGACATTTTTGTCTCGTTTTTTAAATTATGTTATTCGTGAAGTTTTATATTGTTTTGTCAGACTGGATGATATACCTTATCCTAGTACGTGGCTTTTTTTTTGTTGAAACGTACATCATGTAGCATTCCGATTATTCGCCTGTAGCGAACCGGGCTATATTCCGGCTGGGTCACTCCCGATGTGGTGTACATTGCCATTTACCAGTGGGTTTCCTCGGGGTGCTACTGCTTTGCCCATTACTTGATTAGTCGCTGGCCCATATTAACAATGTTTCATGCCCAACGACGTTCAAGACATCAGCTGTCAAGAGCCGCCGAAATGTCACTCACTAACTTAATTTTTGTTTTATACTGTGCTGTGAAAAATTGTTCTTTTATATTAATGTCCTTTCGGATGTGTTTTGTAAAGAGAATACAGGAAAAATTCAACATTATTTTCTTTTCTTTTATGCATATACTCTTAATTAAGTCTTATATGTACACAATTACTTTACCTCTTTGTTATTCTATAAAGTAATTATACCTGTAAGTTTGTTTTATACCACTTAGGATTTTGTTGTCCGTTCTGCACTTTACTCTTTTTTTGTGTTTTTATTCAATTAATTTAGTAGTCTGCATATGTAAAGGACAAAGCCCAGTAAAATTCAGAATCCATTCTAAGTACACCGTAGCACAACTTTAAGTTTAAAGAATGACACATCACGTAACTATGAAGGGTACTGTGAGGGTACATACTGCCATACTGTATGTTGTTATAATAAATATGTTTTACTATACAGCTGCAGCCTACTCTAGTGAGCGGAAATACGAGCTGGATGGCAGAATCGGAGGTAATGAGACGACTATACAGAAGTTCCCTTACATGGTAAGTAACAAGTCATACTACTTAGGTCGTAAGTTTACTGGCTTACGACTCCTGGACATAGAACGTGGACTTTATGTTGCCAACACCATTTCTTAACGTAACTAAGTACCTCAAGCAACGTACATTTATGTCGTGTTTGCAAGTTTCGTATGCATTATTTACATTTATAAATAATATAATTAATTCAATTAACAGCGTGCAAAAGTTTTATTACTATTTTGGAAAATTTATGAAGAACTTTGACAATTTAATTTTCTAATCAATTATTAAGACCATTTAAACTTTACAGCAACATTGCTTAAATACATGAGATGCGAGATTATAATTTAATGAATGACGTTTGCCTTGTGTTTCTGCGTAGCTACCAATGTGAGAAATTCTGTAAAGGAATGACACTCGTTTATATCGACTTGTTATAACCTCTTTATAAAAAATGTCTTCATCTTTATTCGTTTTGATAAACACGTGAAATAACAGGACATCTGTGTAAGCCAAACATCATGGCGTATATCTTGTTCATAGACGGGTCGTGGGTTCTATTCCCTGATAAGGTTGAAATATCCACTGTTGCGAGAAAACTGGTNTCTATTCCCTGATAAGGTTGAAATATCCACTGTTGCGAGAAAACTGGTTGGCTGGCCTATAGCATGCCGTTAAGACAAGACAAAGTGTGAACCATTATTCCCTCGGTATCGCTTATTGGACTCCAGCAATCAGATTACGACAATTTTCCTCATGGGGTCGCGGTGACACTTTTGCCAGTGTACCAGCCTATCAAAATAGCAATCCAAGTTTGATTCCCGGTGTTAGTAGACCCTTATTGCAGCCTGCAGGGAATATGGTGGACGATGCCAATGCTTTCTCGGGGCACTGCAGTTACCCTCCCTCCTTCTTTTGCATTCAGGCGTATTTAAATGTTCGTATATCACAGTGCTGATGGAACAAACAAACGACCGCAACAGAGATTTTCGCCGATTCTCCGTTTTCCCGATTTTCTGCCCGGAAAATCTGAGCTGAACTAATTTTCCTCGTACAAAATCTTGATATTACTCACAGTTTGGTGCGCGGTGTCCAAGGCAGCCAAAATGGCCGGCATCGAAGATGATTCTTTTGATGTTACGTTTTATAAATCATGTGATGGAAAACNACATTTCAGCTCTTACAGGCTATCCTGCTACGACAGTAATGCGTTTGTGGCACCAGTAGATAGAAGAGGTCGTACGTAGCGACGAGCGGGTACTAAAACCACGCAACGTGACCACATCACGGGATGACCGCCATCTTGTCCGCATGGCCGTGACGGACCGTACAGCCTCGTCCACAGTGTTGGCTAGACACTGGAGCACTGCTACGGGTGTGGACCTGTCTGCGTCGACGGTTCGACGCCGTCTGCTGCGGGCTGGATTGGTGGTACGCATGCAATTGCGTTGGCTTCAATTCTCAAGGCTTCAAACGCCTCAAACTGCAATGGGTACATGGACGTCGTCGCTGGCGTGCTGAATGGCAAAATGTATTGTTTTCGGACGAGTCCCGCTTCAACCTGTCCTANTACATGGACGTCGTCGCTGGCGTGCTGAATGGCAAAATGTATTGTTTTCGGACGAGTCCCGCTTCAACCTGTCCTACAGTGACGGCCGCATACGCAATAGACACTACCACGGTGACCGTAATATGGCAGCCTGCATTGTGGACCGGCATAACGGAAAAACGCCAAGTGTGATGGTTTGGGGCGATATTGTATAAAACATGCGATCTCGACTCCTGCGTATTGAGGAGAATATGAACAACAACCGCTACATCAGGGAGTTTTTAGAGCCCGAGGTACTGCCCCTCCTTAAGTTATCACCACATGCCATATTTCAGCAGGACAATTCCCGGCCACATGTGGCGAGGAATGTGCAAGCCTTCTTCAATGAATGACGGGTACCACTGCTTCCCTGGCCTGCACGTTTGCCTGACATTTCGCCCATCGAGCATGTCTGGGATATGGCTGGTCGGTGACTTGTTCGTCAAGGACCTCCAGCAACCACTGTTGATGCTTTGTGGACTCGCATACAAACCGCGTGGAGGGAGATTACCCAGGAACATATCCAGATCCTCTTTGATTCCATGCCACGACGTTTAGGGGCTCTGATTGCAGCACGTGGGGACTTCACACCATACTGAATCCTCGAGGACAGAGATTATGAACAGTTATGTAATACTTGTGAATTGTGTATTGTCATGTACCTAATCTGGTGTAAAAAGTTCATTTCAATCACATGTATCTTTCTTGGTCTTGCATTTTTCACAAACGTTAATGTAAATATTAGTCATACCACAAAGAAAATTAGTTATGAAGTTATAGAGAAATTTACAAATTGTCTACAAAATAATTTTACGTCTAAAAATTGTTTATGCCTGCATAATATTTCAAACTGACAAAATAATAACAACTATTAAGGTTTCAGGCGTTTTGGGAACTCTTTTTTTTGTTCTGTAACTTAAGACATGTTACGACATTTTTGTCTCGTCTTTTTAATTATGTTATTCGTGAAGTTTTATATTGTTTTGTCAGACTAGATGTTATACCTTATCCTAGTACGTGGCATTTTTTTTTGGTTGAAACGTAGATAATGTAGCATTCCGATTACTCGCCTGTAGCGAACCGGGATGTATTCTGGCTGGGTCACTCCCGATGTGGTGTGCATTGCCATTTACCGGTGGGTTTCCTCGGGGTGCTCCGGTTTTCCCCATTACTCGATTAGTCGCTGGCCCATGTTCACAACGCTTCATGTCCAACGACGTTCAAGACATCAGCTGCCAAGAGCCACCGAAATGTCACTCATTAACTTGATTTTTGTTTTATACTGTGCTGTGAAAAGTGGTTATTTTTTATTAATGTTCTTTCGGATGTGTTTTGTACAGAGAATACAGGAAAAATTCAACTTTATTTTCTTGTCTTTTATGCATACACTCTTAATTATGTATTATATGTACATAATTACTTTACCTCTTTGTTATTATAAAAAGTAACTATACCTGTAAGTTTGTTTTATACCACTGAGGATACTCTTATCGAAACTTTGATCATTTTGTATACTGCCTGTACGTAAAAAATATGGTTTTGATTTTGTTGTCCGTTCTGCACTTTTCTCTTTTTTTGTGTATTTATTCAATTAATTTAGTATTCTGCATATGCAAAGGACAATGCCCAGTAAAATTCAGAATGCATTATAAGTACACCGTATCACAAATTTAACTTTAAACAATGACATATCACGTAACTATGAAGGGTACTTTGAGAGTACATACTGCCATACTGTATGTTGTTATAATAAATGTGTTTTACTATACAGCTGTAGCCTACTCAAGTGAGCGGAAATACGAGCTGGATGGCAGAATTGGCGGTAATGAGACGACTATACAGAAGTTCCCTTACATGGTAAGTAACAAGTCATACTACTCAGGTCGTAAGTTTACTGGCTTACGACTCCTGGGCATAGAACGTGGAATTTATGTTGCAAACACCATTTCTTAACGTAACTAAGTACCTCAAGCAACGTACATTTATGTCGTGTTTGCAAGTTTCGTATGCATTATTAACATTTATAAAAAATAAAATTAAGAGCGTGCAAAAGTTTTATTACTGGTTTGCAAAATTTATGAAGAACTTTGAAAATTTAATTACCTAATCAATTATTGAGACCATTTAGACTTTACAGCAACATTGCTTAAATAGATGAGATGCGAGATTATCATTTAATGAATGACGTTTGCCTTGTGTTTCTGCGTAGCTACCAATGTGACAAATTCTGTAAAGGAATGACACTCGTTTATATTGACTGGTGATAACCCCTTTATAAAAAATGTCTTCATCTTTATGCGTTTTGATAAACACGTGAAATAACAGGACATCTGTGTAAGCCAAACATCATGGCGTATATCTTGTTCATAGACGGGTCGTGGGTTATATTCCTTGAAAAGGTTGAAATATCCACTATTGCGAGAAAACTGGTTGGCTGGCCTATAGCATGCCGTTAAGACAAGACAAAGTGTGAACCATTATTCCCTCGGCATAGCTTATTGGACTCCAGCACTCAGATTACGATAATACTCCTCATGTGGTCGCGGTGACACTTTTGCCAGTGTACCAGCGTATCAAAATGGCGATCCAAGTTTGATTCCCAGTGTTAGTAGACCCTTATTGCAGCCTGCAGGGAATATGGTGGACGATGCTAATGCTTTCTCGGGGCACTGCAGTTACCCTCCCCCCTTCTTTTACATTCAGGCTTATTTAAATGTTCGTATATCACGCAAAACAGACAGTGCTGATGGAACAAACAAACGGCCACAACAGAGATTTTCGCCTATTCTCCGTTTTCCCGATTTGCTGCGCGGAAAATCTGAGCTGATCTAATTTTCCACGTACAACATCTTGATACTCACAGTTTCGTGCACGGCGACCAAGGCAGCCAAAATGGCCGGCATCGAAGATGATTCTTTTGATGTTACGTTTTATAAATCATGTGATGGAAAACCGATCGTGCGATATGCATAAAAAACTGTACAATGACAAACTAAATGAATACGAATTACTACATATCTATTGCATTACAGCGCAGATAATTTTAAAAGGAAGGAAAAGTTGTTTACCAGGATCAGGTGGGAATACCAAGCAAAGATTTGAAATTAGGGTACGCAGATAAAGCAAAGATTCTGGTGTGTCGCTACCACTGAAATCCACCCATCTCGCTCGGCAGCGGACCTAGAGTGGAGATTTGGGCGGCTCTTAACAACGGGTTATTGAGAGCCGATGAGTGTAAAGGTAGGTGAGAATGGAGCAGATACGGAATGTAGGGGCGGGGAAAACCGAAAATTCCCGAGAAAACCCGCAGAACAGCGGAATATTTCAGCACGATTCCCATGTGCGAAAATCCGAGAGCTGCCCCGACGGGAATCGAACCCTGTTCGCCTTAGTGGGAGGCGAGCGCGAGCGGATATAGACTTCCGTTTTTGCCGTTGTGCAGGCGCAGGTTTAGACTTTCGATTACTTGCATAGCAAGTGGACACTTGGAATTCGAGGAAACAGTATTCATTTAATGGCATAAATTGGATCGGAAATTAATTGGAAACGCCCCCCAGTGTTATGCCTGAAGGCTTATGAGGGGACGGTTTACAAACTGACTTTTGACTTAACTTAAACTAACACCCATGCCCTACCTCCTGCACCCCTGGTTGGCGGCGCACTAACAGACTGNCCTACCTCCTGCACCCCTGGTTGGCGGCGCACTAACAGACTGCGCCACGGAAGGTCTATAATTGAATAAAATCAGTATTAAAAACAGCTCGTTTTAGTTGTAAAATGTTTACATAACTATTTCATGTGAACGTGTGGAAATATATATATAAAAAAAAAAAGGTGCAAAAGTTAAGTCCTCTGTGACACTGTCGCCCTTCTGGATCCCCTTCTCATTCTCTATTTGTCTGGCCAGTGTGATCTACGAACGTGTGAATCCACCTTTACGTTGCCGCTGCAACCTCGGGTCATTTTTCATTNAGTGTTATGCCTGAAGGCTTATGAGGGGACGGTTTACAAACTGACTTTTGACTTAACTTAAACTAACACCCATGCCTTACCTCCTGCACCCCTGGTTGGCGGCGCACTAACAGACTGCGCTACGGAAGGTCTATAATTGAATAAAATCAGTATTAAAAACAGCTCGTTTTAGTTGTAAAATGTTTACATAACTATTTCATGTGAACGTGTGGAAATATATATATAAAAAAAAAAGGTGCAAAAGTTAAGTCCTCTGTGACACTGTCGCCCTTCTGGATCCCCTTCTCATTCTCTATCTGTCTGGCCAGTGTGATCTACGAACGTGTGAATCCACCTTTACGTTGCCGCTGCAACCTCGGGTCATTTTTCATTTCACACTTCATGGACGACTGACACCACCGCGGCCTTCCTCGAAACCCGTCGCTCAGCGGGAGGTAGGCAGTGTTCCAGTTCACCATTTAATAATTAGTAATTTTGTATCCTTAAGGTTTATTCCACTCAGTTAGGAAATCTTAATGCAAATAGCTTGGCAAATTAAAAAAATTCGCCGCCAGATACAAAGGTGTTGCACGGGTACCATATTTTATCCGTTATGCATTTAAACAAATTGAATTATTGCAGTATTCATAAAATAAAAACAATAATATGAAATATTACTGTTTATTTTGTGTTAGAACCTACGTAAAGAATAAACTTAGCGCTTTTCACTATGAGTGAAAATTTATGAATTATGTTTCCTCGCCGTTTTATAATCAGTCGTAAAACTGGAATGAGAAAAACATTGGATTTAACAATTACTTTACGTCAACGTAACAACATGATCAAAACATTCCATCAGAAGACAGCTCGTATTAATTTTTCACCCTTAAATTCATAATATTTTATTACCATAGAAGCCATAGCCAAGTATTTTTAATTTTTACAATTGTAAACAAAATTGCGGTGCGTGCGTAATAGTAATAACAAAATAACTGAGATATTTAATATTTAGGTAGGGGCAAGTAGTTATCACAATTAGGTCCAAACACAAGTGCACCTTGCAGGGAAAATTTTTCCTATGCAATTATCTCCCATACGTGATTTGGTTTTCTTCCCAAGCTGAGAAAAATCTTAGTATATTTCAGTTAAAACTCTTGATACTCTTATGTTTACCGCAATGGTGCTATCTGTCAACCAAAGTTGCCGTTTGCTTTTATGGCACACATAAAAGTCCTACATTTGCTAGAATATAACATACAAAGAAACACATACATGAAGTATTTTTTGGATTAAGTTGGAAATGTACCACAGTTAGAAAAATTTCACTGTAATTAAATTCATGTATACTATACTTACGTATATATTGGACCAGGGAATTACGGCCCCTAAACTATAGTCCATTTACAGATACTTCCACCTTTTTTTGAAGCCCTGCGAAAGTTATTCTTTAAAGCTACTTGTCCGCTTCATGCAAACAAAGATGAACTAATTCTAGAAAATTACAGCAAAGGGACAACACACTGCATTTGTGCGCACTCACTCTAATAAAGTTTTACACGAGAACTATTTTTTTAAGTAAGGCCTTTTTTCTGTTTTTATTCATATATATTACAAATGAAATGTTACGATTTATAGATAAATGTAAGTAAAAGAATAATTAACAAAACTAAGGTGCTTTTATGATAAAAGCATTATGAAACGCTTGACACACGAAATATTTAGGAAACAACCAAACACGTCATAAAAAGGATGATTTTTAAAATATTTGATTAAAAAAGTGTGAAGATACCGCGAATAGACAATACCGGCGTGGAGTTAATATAATACACCGCACAAGGAAGTGAGTACCTGAAGTTGATGTTTCTTGGAGTAAAGATAGTCATCTGTCGTCTTCTCACGGAAAGATTTTAACACCCACCGATCAGAACGAGGCAGGCCATAGGAACTACTGTCCTTCAAATTATGAGTGAATACGCATGAAAATGTAGTTAATTGACTTCAACTGTAACGCAAATATTTTCTCTCGCTTTCAAGATAATTTTTTTTTGTAAACGTATAGTGTATGGAGAAAAAGAGAGCAGATTTAACATTTACATTTCATCTGTTATTGTCGAATAGTTACCTTGCGCTTTGTGTTTTATAAAGTCTCTACAAATGAAATTAAAAATATTGAAAAAAAAACACACCTAACTCAAGGATGTCAAAATTTCCAAATATGGAAAAATTAATTCCATTCCTCTGATTGGTCAGACAAAATTGCTCCCGTTTACGTCACCGCAGATAATAGAAGGCAGACCTAAATTCTTCGCTGCTTTTGTTGTCTCAAGCTACGTCGATCGTGGGTAAGCCCTAAGGACGAATTTACACTTGAAACATTGTGCGTTAGCTTAAGATTTATGACGTGGACAGACGAACGAACGTCGTGTATTTCAAAATATTGGTTCAAAAAAGAACTTAGCAGGTTGTGTGTATTGCTGGATTTTCCTGAAGCGTTTAAAGAAATAACTACATTTTATATAGTAAGTGTAAGTTCTATGGTAGTGGAAAATCATAGCGTGAAAAGAAGTGCATTTGGTGGGAAACGGGTAATTTGTAATTATAGTTATAAGCAATAGTACTAAAAATATTAAATTTGTTAAGTTGCAAGCATGTTTATGGTTATATATGAGCATTTAATTGAATGTAAAAATACATTTTGCCAGAAAAAATCTGTTGTGAATGACAATGTTACATAGTAGTTATTTTGAAATGTAAGGTTAGATTGAGTGTTATCAATAAATAAGTTAAATATGACTGCTTATCTCAAGTGTTTATTGGCTGCAAATAAAATTTTTCATACGAATATCGAATAGTAAAGTTTTCCCGAAATCACTTTAAATACTTAGAAAAAAAATTGTTCTTACACTTTCTTATCTATGTTTGATAGCCGTTAAATCTCTCTTTCAACATGAATGAAAATGGCTGGTGCATACGAAGTCGTACAATTTACGCTACTAAAATAAAACCAGGACAATGATAATCTGTTCTAGAACTACTACAGTGCCAATATTCTGATATAGTTTTCACATTCGGCGACAATAGTTATCACACTCTCTCGATCGATATTGAATTTGATTTAGAAAATGGTTCTGTTTATTTAAAATTCAGCTTTAATTTGTAACTACACATCGAGACCTGTAAGGGCATTGTTATTTTGCTTACTGGGAATCAGCAAATCTAATCACAATTTTCCTCAATATATAAACGTATCTCGCTCTCTTGCTGCAAATTAAAATTTTTATACTTTTTTCCAACACATGATATTTTCTTGGTCTCCAGTATATATAAAACTAGTAGGCGACCAGGGGAGTGTAAAAACTGCTTATGAAATATGTGTAGATGACACTAAGTAAAACTCGGTACACATAAAGTACTTAGTAAGGAAACCTGACTTTTATATTTTTCTACTACGCCGGGCACTTGCTTTCAAAATGGCGGTCATAAAATTTTTAGGGTGATACGTCATATTTCGGGAACCATTCAATCGATTTAAACCAAATTATGCATGCTGGCGGATAATAGTGAAAGAGTTACATTTTGAGAATGGATATTGTTGTTGAACAGCCATTTTGGAAGACAGTACTAAATTAACAAATGAAGATTTTACTTTATAACTCGAAAACTATTAAACCAATTGTCACCCAATTTAGCACATTAGTAACACTGTGATTGGCCAGGTAAATTTTTGTTATTTAACATAATTAGGTACTAATTTTTAAAATAGTGGCCATACAACTATTTTATGATTATTTAGTATTTCTTCCATACCATTTAACCAATTCAGACTAAATTGTGTAGGCTGAAAATATCAATTACAAGCATCATATATGCCAACACATAAACACTTTTTTTAAATATCAACTGTATCTACACGAGGCATAGTTTATCCTCCATTTTGTAAAATAGTGCCACACGAATAAATACAAATTTTATGTCATATCTCGGGAAACAATTGTCATATTCCTACCAAATTTGGCAAAAGAAATAGTACTGCGATAGATGGTGTAAATAAGTTTATTGTAAGGAGGGGAAATACTCATTTTCAAAATGGCGGTATTATAGCCATTTTTGTTTAAAATGTGTTAACATCGTAACCACGTTATAAGTTCCAAATTAATTTTGTGTACTGGCAGTGTATATTAAAACTATCAAATGCGTCTGAATCAAGTATCTTATGTCCACCATTTAAAAATATATGCCTCATGAAAAATATAGTTTTTATGTAATACCTCGGGAAACAATTTACAAATTCCTACTAAGTTTGGCAAACTGGAATATTTTAAGTATGTCAGGTACTTATTTTCAATATTGTGGCTATATAAATACTTTTTGCTCAGAATATTTTACTAACGAAACAAATTCCAACTTAACTCTGTATGTTTTAGGAATCTATTAGAACCATCGAATTTGTCTGTACAGGTCCTCATCTCTCTGCCATTTTGTAAGATAGCCCTACAAAAATTTTTTTTGTCAAATTTCGGGAAATATACCAAAATATACCAAAATATACCAAAATTGCGAATAAGTTGTATTGTGGTAGGCCATATTAATACATGTAGTTTAGTTTTTAAATGCAACATACACCTATTTTCAGAACGGCTACTATAAAATCATTTTAGCTTAACGTGCTACATATACGAAACAACATAATCTATTTAACTTAAGTGTGTACACTGTTGTTATACAATCATCGAATTAGCTAATATATAACTTATTTGTCCTCCAGGTGCCACGGTGGCTGAGCGGTTAGACTGCTCGCCTCACACAAAGGCGAACTGGCTTCAATCCCCGGCCGGTTTACTGAGGATTTTTGCAAGTGGGAATTGTGCCGTATGATGCCATTGGTCGGCGGGTTTTCTCGGGGATCTCCCGTTTTTCCCGCCCCGTTATTCCTGCGCTGCTCCATTTCCACCTCACTTCACCCTCATCGACTCTCATTACCTCACTGTTAAGAGCCGCCAAAATGTCTACATTTCACTAATTTTTTGTCCTCCATTTATGAACATCGTCACATTAAAAACAGGGAGGTATTATGCTAAATCTCGAGAACGAATAAACCGATTCCCACCAAATGTAACACGCAAGTAGTGCCACATCATGGTATGTAAACCGATATGTTTTAGGTGCGGCGGTCCTTTTTTTATGGTGTTAATATAAATAATTTAGTTTAGAATATTGTATCTATGAAACAATTCAACAATGCTCAACAACATTTTGTACACAAACAGTTTTCATTAGTAGTACAAATTATGCTCACAGGGACACAATTTTGCCAATAAATTTCAAAATAGTGACAGTTGAAAAAAATTTAAGTTTTGCCATATTTCTGGAACACTTTAACTAATTTACACCAAATTGTGCACACCACACATGCTACAGAATGCCAAGTAAAGTTAACATGGCAATGATGTTCAGAATGGCAGCTTCATAAATAATTCAGATACGTTTGCCACGCCTATTTAAACAATTTAACCAAATTAAACCAAACTTTGTATGCTGAGAGTATATATTAGAAGCATCGTATACAGAACAACTTTTATTGGCAATTTTGTACGATAGTGCCAAATAAGAAAATAATATTTCTTACTGCATATATCAGAGACCAATGATCTGATTTCCACCAAATTCTACACACAAGTTGCGCTACGATAGGCCATGTAAAGTTACATGTTTTAATTAGCTCAGTCACTTAATTTCAAAATGACATAATTGTTAATATTTTAGGTTAGTAAATTCTATCATTCGAAACATAAGAATGATTTAGTCAGAAGTTGATGCCTCTGAATCCGACCTCCGTAATGCGCTTGACTGCACTCTAGTTTAAGATACGAGATATTCTAGGTTCGTGTCCCAGATAAGTCACGTGTGTATTTGTAATTGTCTCGCTACTGTTGCATATGTTTCTAGTTTCATCTTTAATGATATTGATTTCAACAAGACGTAAAATTCTACCTATCAACTCATGTAGAGGAAAGTAGTCTCTGAAGTTATACCAGTAACTTCTTGTTTGTTATGGGCTGCATTTAAGATGGCACAGCACTTGTTTCATTATCACAACCAATGGCCTGTTGGCCTTGTGCCCAGTGACAATGATTATGAACCAGTAATCATGAAGAGCAGTAGCATGCGCAGTGTTCAATACCTGTAAAATATAACGTCTCTCTGCTACATGTGTACGATTGCTTACGCTGACTGTGCATAGGATAACGGTAAACAACCGGACTTGGACTGTAAGTCAATAATTTTCGGGATTTTATATAGATTAGGGATCCTTTTTGCTGCTAGGAACTCACCACATATATTTCACGTCGGTGGAGCTATGACAGTTAATTACAGAGTACATTTTTCATATGATTAAACCATATTCGTCTCTCTTCTAAGTCCACGCCATTGTATTCTTATGTATGTCATTTGTCGCTTTCTTGCATTATCGTCCAAGTGCTTCTATAGGTACAAAGGCCGGAATGAGCACGTTGGTTGTCTTCCCACCATCTTCGTACAACACAGCTATAGTTTTGAACTAGAAACCAGTTTTCCTCTGTAAACCGTATAGATGACAACTCTTTTTCAATGCCTGTGACTCTCGCACAGCCCCTAGCAATCTTCCATATTAATATTTTTCATGGTACACAGTACTTAGAACAGTCATTTTCATAACATAATCCCGGGATTACATTTTATATACCAGTGGTTAATTATCCGACAGAATGAGTATGTGTTTACAAAAAAAAAAACAGACTGCTATGATTTCAATTTTGCACTCGGTAATGTAAATACAAATGTAGTTCTGCAGAGTCTTGGGATATATTTAAATGCTGAAAAAGAAATAGTTTTCATTGCTACCATAAAACTGACCACCCGATATGAAAGGGCGCCGACATGGGCTCGTTAATTTAATTTTCAGAAGATAATTACCGAAACTTGGGAAAAATACCCTGAAGCTATATTTCATTTTAGATGACGATATAACATTATATCGGAGAAAGACTGGTCCTGTGATGCCAGAAAAATGATTATCGTTGACACCGAATCCTCTGAAGATGTAACTATCGAAACATTATGTTAAGTAACAGATAACAGGCTCTTTCGTGTGGTTTATATAGAAGTGAAGGAATAGCTATTGTTTTGAAAATACTTTCAACATCTCGGGGCGAAGATGGAACGTTTACAGGTGAATATCGTGCATAATTTGACCGAGAAGAAATATAGTCGCGCCGGCCTATGAACAGACTTGGCTCCGCCTACTCAAATGAAAGAGAGAGAGAGAGAGAGACAGAATAATTGCAAAGCACCAGTCACAGGCAGCTGGCAGGCGGGCTGACGAGTCTGCAGGCACTCCACCCACCTGCCGTGCCACCGTCGTCCAATCTCTTCCTTTCCCGAGGAGAAGTGGCCCAACACTGGAAGAGCTCCCAAGACCTAAATAACTGCGGCACTACTATAGTACGCTAAAAGCACAGATAAAAATTACAAATACAGGAGTGAAATTGTCGCTCATACCGCGCACTCCAGCCGCACATGCCAGAAAAATGGCGGCACTGACCAGCAACATGTCCGACCCCGTTCGCCAATCAGAGACTGGTATCTTACCTTCCAGCTGGCAGTCCAATTAATAGGGAATCTTCGGCTACAGAGCAGTAGTCACCCAGACACAAGATCAATGCCAGGGCCTCGTCCATCGAATCAGCGAATGGCCAGGTTTACATCAAAGGAGCCGCCACGTTATTTCCCTTTGTATACTTATCTCGTTTGTTTTACGCGGATGCAGCGATATTTAACGAATTGAGTGAATATCGAAGCCACACACTGGAAATTTCTGTAAAGTGAAAAGTTATGACATCGATTTTCTCAACTAGCTACCAAATGGGACATTGTAAAATACAGAATGAACGTATCAGTAAGGCTCCCGCCCGCCTGACGCTTGAACTGCATTACAAAGTGTTCGAAATTCACATCTTTCTGCGAAACTATTAAACGTGCGTTCAATGTGCTGATCTACTAAAATAACGCTCTCTTCAGACAAAGGGTGTTGTGTGCTTTCAAGACGCTACGCACGTAAGAAACACCATTCAAGAGTAATTCAAAAAAACTAAAAACGGCTTTTTCAAAGCGTTGTTTCTCAATATATACGGTTCAGATACATGCAAAACTACTCAAGGGCCCTGCATTGAACCTTACTATAGACTTTTCACCAATAAAATGATAGGATCAATGCTGAAGTTCCCATAGGTACACGCAGTGCGACGAGAACACTGCACGTAGGTTCAGAGCCTAGTACTTAGTGGCGATCGCGCACTTGATGCGCGTGGCAGTGTCGCCCTTATCGCACCTATGGTTCTCGGTCTCAAACGCAGAAAACAACTCCAGGTAGGCGGGAGCCTTAAGGCTCGGCATCACCTGTTGTGCAGAAATTCATCGTTATCGTGTCATAATTTTTGTTTCAGAGGTATTATTCTAAAGTTTTAATTATAGAAAATTCACAATTTACTAGTTGTTTAATACTTTTGTATTTAACTTTCGCTGTGTGTTATTTCCTGCTTGCAAAAAGGCAAGAACTTATTGATTAAAAGGAAATATGTTCTCGACTTTTTACAAGCAGATGACACACAATTAAAATTACGTAAAAATATGTTTAACAACTCCTAAAATGTAAATGTTCCATAATCGTACATTGTCAGTAATTACTCTGAATCCGAAATTATGATGCAAAAACGAAAAATTTATGCAAAAGAGGTGGTGCCGAGCCCTTAGGAAGAACGAAAATATTTCTTCTGAAACTGATAATGCTAAATGTAAAACTGAAAACATTGAGCATGTTAGGTTTTACAGTGAAATATCGAATATTGTTCGTGACGTACATCCTGACATAGCTACAGTTCGTTCGCAGGAAAGTGTTCACACGCTATAATGCTATAAGAGCCAGAATATCATATGAATCGGTGAAGAGAATTTCTGAAACCTGTTTACGATCGTATTGACGAACTCAAAATGATGGAATACAAGTTGCAGTGTTTACAGAAGTCAGTGGTGAGTCTAACTACAAAAAACTAGGAAAACGGGATGGCATACGTGCTAACCAAGGTAATTATCTCTATTTGAAGTTGTTGCGAAATAAAATGAATGGGTGACTCATACTTGGTACCATATTTAGACAATTTATGACAATTTACACGTTTTACTACAGTGAAAAAAGCTAAAAAGATTAAAAAATTGTTACATATAGTTCCTCAGTGCTAAGGCATTACTAAGTAAGGATATAGCATTCCTACCATGGGAAGTTTTACAAACCGGCGATTACATCATATGTTTTACACCCATTGTTATACAAATTGCTATTTCGCAATTACGATTTAAACTATTGAGAAATAAATCTAGAGGAATGTATTTAATTACTCAAGTTACGTTGCTAAGCTAATAATCACATCAGTGGTGCCAACAAGGATGAAGTTTACAACAAAAATAATCATCCTCGCAGACATCTTCAGAAAACAAGCAGTGGAAATTGGCGAGCATCGAAAAAAGGAAGAAATTACGAGAATAATGACTACGTATTCTCTAATGACCCCAACATGCTCGTTTAATGGCTATTTCTTTTCGCTGCTTCGTAGAGGTTTGGAAAATGTGAACAAAATTAATAATTCAAATCATCGAAAACCGAAGGAAGGCGGCTGCATTTAATGAGTCGATCTAGGATTTTTGTATGCTGCGTGCGGATGCGTCGTGCAAATACCTTCGTCACAGCGACACAAGACATCATATCAATTTAATATCTTATTGAAATGGTGGTCTACATTTAAGCGAATAAGTGTTTTTGTATAAGTGTTGATAATTATCGACGTTTACAATACGTCGTCTGAGCGAAGATGGTTAGATCAAGGAATAAAACTAGTCTTATGCAGTTAAAGACAGACATTTTACTTTTAAATTCCTACATATTTTTGTACAATGAAGAAACAGGAAATTTATAAATACAGATAAACGAGGACACTACGGAGATTTTTAAATTGTGTTCGTTTATTTGTACATCTATGTAGGTAGTGTTACAGTAAAAAACTTGGTTGAAAAATGTGATATTTGGTTTATTGTTTCTCATAGTTGCTTTAAGCATTGCGCATTACAATGGTTTCATAATTAATTTTATGCAGCTTAAATACGTACTTTTCGCACAGTTACAAAGCCAATTAAAAATGTGCCTTGAAAAATTTTTTCCAACATTTTGTGGGACATTATTTGTATATTTTACCTAATTTCATACATATAATTTATATTTTTCCTTAACTAATTGTACTAGTATGTTAGGAATGTTATGGCCAAGGTTGATTTAGTCCAATTTTAGGGCAGTTGTGTTATTTCAGGAATATTACAATGAAGAGCAAAAAAAAAAAAAAAAACTGGTACACCTGCCTAATATCGTGTAGAGGGCCCCCGCGAGCACGCAGAAGAGCCGCAAGACGACGTCGCATGGACTCGACTAATGTCTGAAGGTATGCAGGAGGCAATTCACGCCATGAATCCTGCAGGGCAGTCCACAAATACAATCTGCGCCAATTTGAGAAAGGGTTGCACGTCTGTCACGTTTAATGATTCTCGTCAGTCGCCGTTTGTCCCGTTCTTTCACGATCTTTTTCCGGCCTCAGCGATGTCGATGATGTGATGTTTTACCGGATTCCCGATATTCACGGCACACTCGTGAAATGGTCGTACGCGAACATCCAAATGTTATCGCTACCTCGGAGATGCTATGTATGTCCCATCTCTCGTGCTCCGACTATAACACCACGTTCAAACTCACTTAAATCTTGAAGACCTGCCATTGTAGCAGCAGTAACCGATCTAGCTGCCGACCGCATCGCGTTATTCTGATTGGTTTCATACCTCTGTTATTTGCATACGCACGCCTATACCAGTTTTTTTTTGGCTCTTCAGTGTATTTGAGTCAAGTATTCATGCATTGAAGTAAGTACAAAGTTAACCTCGTTGCCAAGTCTGGCAGGAAGCTGGTCGCTTGCTGCAGACAGCTCAGCTTGCAACCGGATCTAAGTTGCATTTCTGAGGCGTGGGTCGCTTCGCGCTGTACCTTGTCTGTGCTACTTGCCAGAGGTGCAACGCTTGTTATTTCCTAACGCACCCCCAGCGCTCTCTGCGATTAGCTTCAAAACTACATTTTTTCATCATTTTGCCAACGTGCAAGGCGCAATTTTGTATCCTTCTTCCACCGCCAACAGTTTTTTGCCTGACTTTTCGCTCTGACTTGAAGCCACCATGACGTGTTTGGTGTGTGCTCCCGTGTGTGGAGAAAATTCGGCGGGAACTTAAATTGTCTCACTTTTTTTTTATTCACCTTATGTAGTGTAGAAATTAAGAAAGAAATTTTATTTTAGAGTTGAATATATAAGCATTTTCTTCTCTTCCCTCCGAGATAAGTGAGTACAGTATCTGTCTTTCTCCGGTAGTACGTGCCATGTTTTATTTACTCTGGAACAGTTAATTAATTTTCCGGATTTTATTAACTCCTGTGTTCCAGAGGGACGAAGCATTATTCGATATTTTCGTTGGAGTTTTCAAGTATTTATTTCGTTTGAGAACTACCCGACCGGCTTTTCTTTATTTGCCGTCCGGAGCAAGGTTTTATCTCCGGCTGCACGACTTCGCCTGGAGAAGTATCAGCTAAGTGCTAGCCTCATGGAACATTTTTGTTAACTTTGGTATCAAGTGGACCATGTTACTAAGTAACTACTTCATAATTGCTTCAACTAATTTCTTAAAAAGTTTGTGATATAAAATTTTATTGGAATATATATCTGTAATTTATGCCTTTTTTAAAATGTGAATAATTGGCCAAGTAAAATAAAACACGCATTTACATTGTAAATTAAAGTTAAATATATTGTACCGGGTGTGCTCCAAGGTTTTCAAGGCTTCCAGGGTCATAAGCATTTCACGAGTTAATTTGTGTTTATACCACAATTATTGATTTAGTGTTTAATAAGTGGGCCAATTGCTTTTTATCTATACATTCAATTTGTTTAGTTAAAATATTTATTTTGGAACTGCAATCTTATACTCTTTTCATTTATTAGATTTATTTCTAACTCTAAACAATTAATAACTAATAAAAAATATAATTAGTAAAATATTACTAGAATAAATTTCTAAGGTATTAAAGGTACTTGGTGCTCCCGTTTGCCAAGCAAAACTTCCAAACAATTAAATAGTAATAGTGGCTTAATAGTGACTAGAATCATGGTAGCAGAAGAGTATTAAAATTTGTACATTAGTGCCCACAGCATAATATTATTTTGTTGTTTCAGTAATTATTGGTTTTATAATATATTTAATGGGCACTTAATTTGTTTGTTTAAATACCAGACACGTATGTATTTTCTGCCACTTTGAGCATTGATGATGTTTATTGATTTATACTTATTATAATCTGCTGAAGCGTTGATTACTGTATATTTATGATAACAAACATTTTATTAACAACCATGCCCCCTACACACTACGGTAAAAAAAAAATGTTTTAAATACCCAAAACAACAAAATTACGGTGTGACGTAGCTTAATATTTTTTGGACAAGGGCGTAAGAAATCTAAAATTCGGACAGTCTAAGTAAATCCAGCTGATTAAACCACACAGGTCTGCCCTGCTCCACTCATATTCTTTGATTACTTGTAGTCTCGGTTGCCTTATAAAGGAAAAGTGTTTTCCTTTAAAAGTGACTCAACCATATATGAACGAAATATGCTACACCAGAAAATATGCGAATTTATGACAAAGAGCATACATCATGTTCATCAATTTGTTGAATGAACATTGCAATTGAGGCACTAAAATCAGCAATCTTCCACGAGGCTGGAGCTGAAAGTTCATTGTAAACATATTTGCGTGAAATGTATTAATGAGAGTTTTAGCCCAGTGACCTTAACCTTAGATGACTTCGAACTTGGATAATATTGAAAAAAATCAACATGTAAATAAATTATAAAAGTATGGCGATATAATTTTTTTTTTCAAATTTAATCTGCTTTCATTTACGTACATATAAAATTAAAAATATATGGTGTATTGCAATTTGGTACCATATTATTGATAATAAACTATTGCCTTTAATTGTATGCCTATTGTTAATATATAATTGAATACAATTTCATTCATCGTGACTGTGCATACATATTGAACTCTATTTTATATGTAATGTGAGCAGAACATAAATATGACTTGTGACTCGCGTGCATAAAATAATATGAAAGAAATATAAAACATTACTTGAATCTAAATTTCAAACCAATCGTGAATAGAAATAAATACTAGCACAAAAGTCATGGAACGTAATCTGAAATGAAGTAAAAATAATGAGGACCCTATACCAATAAAATAATCTGAAATGAGTCTGAAAAATTTTGATTTTGGGAGAAAAAAAAAACGTTAATAAAAGTTTAAAATAAATTATAATTTATACAAAAACGTTTGTATTGGTTAACCATTATAAAACTGTTATATANACCTTAATAAAAGTTTAAAATAAATTATAATTTATACAAAAACGTTTGTATTGGTTAACCATTATAAAACTGTTATATAAAATATATGTAATTATCAAATTGTTATCTTAAAAAAAACCTGTAGTTCCTACTTATGTTTAAATATACATCTGAATTTTAAAAACGCGCTTTAACAGAAATTAATAAAAAAAAAAAAATGCTTGAAACATTAAAATTATTTATACAAATTTTGAGAAAAATATTTTTTTCATGTCTGTGTTAAATGCAAAACTAAATGTCATTATTCCCTAGAAATTTGGGATATTAGTTAAAAAAATAGCGTTAAATGAAATATAAAATCAACTAAAGCTAAGGTTATTTTTCTTTTTAAATANTAGCGTTAAATGAAATATAAAATCAACTAAAGCTAAGGTTATTTTTCTTTTTAAATACAAAATTTATTTAATATTTTCGTGATTTATATTTGATTTTGATGTTTTCATTGTTTTGGTTTGAGACCTAATAAATTGTTATTGAACTTGACTTGATTTTTAATCCGTGCTCTACTTATGTGTTGCTTTATTATTAGCTGATTCTCTATTTTACATGAACATTTATAGTGAGTTAAGTATTATATATTGCTTTCCTACTGAGTTAAGAGCAGCATGTCCTGTATATTACCGGGAAAGTAAAATATTATAATTTAATGCTGCAGTTTGCTTAGTTGAGGGAATACAATATTTAATGTTTTCGTTCTACACAGGACCATGGATGGGGCTGCGGAAAGTATAATAATGATAAGTGCTGATAAGCGGCGAGTGGACGTAATTTCTTGTCAAGATAAAAGCGCCCGAGGCAGATTGATTGATAACCTATAAGCCTGGTAAACCAGACAGTAATATTCATGTCCCCCTCATGTTGGCAATTAGCGTGCTCTTTGCACATCTGGTTTTGAGCCAAGGTGAGTAGGTCTACATCAAAAGGTCCCTCTCATGTCGCGTTTTGAACTTTGAAACGTTATGTGTTTGTTCACTGGTTTTACTTANGTCTACATCAAAAGGTCCCTCTCATGTCGCGTTTTGAACTTTGAAACGTTATGTGTTTGTTCACTGGTTTTACTTAATTTTTTACTCACTTTGCCAGAAAAGAAACGCACGCATGGCAATTTTCACTAACATTTCCAATGTGTAAAGCATTTTCCTCCTTAATTGGACTCCCCAGAATATCGTTACGCTAATAACGAAATCTCATGATTCAGGTACAGTCATCCAAGAGGCACAGAACAAAAAATGTGATTTAGTTATACATTAAGGCTCGACTTCACCCCTTTTGCAGAAATTCTTCGTTTTCGCGCCATACTTTCGGTTTAATAGTAATTACGGACAATATACGATTTTAGAAAATTTATAATTTAGAGTTGGTTAATATTTTTGTGCGTAAATATAATTGTGTGTTATCTGTTTGTTGAATAAAGTCGAGAACATATTTATATTTTGTAATAAGTTCTCAACTCTTTACAACAAGCTGATAACACAGAATAAAAATTACGCACAAAATTATTAAACAACTCGAAAAATGTAAATTTTCTATAATCGTAAATTGTCAGTAGTTGCTCTGAATCCGAAATTATGGCGCGAAAACGAAGAATTTCCGTAAAACGGGTAAAGCCGAGGCTTAACAGAAATGGAAAGTTCTAGCGCAAATTCTCGAAACATAAAATCGACGGCAGGGTTTTAACAACTTAATATTTTCATGAGGTTACATTTATTGACATGACATTTGAATGCTACGATCTATCATATGCAGNGTTTTAACAACTTAATATTTTCATGAGGTTACATTTATTGACATGACATTTGAATGCTACGATCTATCATATGCAGCAATAATTTATGCAATATATAAATTTTAATTAAAAACTGCCAACTTTTTGGGAAATAGTATGGCTAAAAACACAAAATCAATAAATATGCTAGCTTNAAATTTTAATTAAAAACTGCCAACTTTTTGGGAAATAGTATGGCTAAAAACACAAAATCAATAAATATGCTAGCTTGTTTCCCGGCCCACAGTATTTGTATACGGGAATTTACGGCTAGAAAATAATATTGTTAATCAGTGTATCGACGATCATTCTTCCAGATTTGATCTTTATTCGACGAGTCGTTGTAACGAACTAATCTAAAAACTTATAAATTAGCTTATTTTATAGTTTTTGTTTCAGTTTCATTCTATACTTGGAACAGTACGGACGTAAAGTGCTAATGATGCAACTCGTTTGCCGCTTCTGCGGTAAAGCATTTACAGCATTGCGTAGTGTGCGGAGACATGAAGAACCTACGTGCAGGATGAAAACTTCAAGTATAACATTTCTGTGCAAACAACCACATGCACCACAATCAGCACCACATGCACCACAATCAGCACCACATGCACCGCAATCAGCAACACAAACACCACAATCAGCAACATGTGCACCACAATCAGCACCACATGCACCAGAATCAGCAACATGTGCACCACAATCAGCACCACATGCACCAGAATCAGCACCACGTGAACCACAATTAGCACCACCCACATCACAAGATAGTAATGGTATCATATATGTTATAAAGCAAGATGTTACTCTACCCATATGCATGCTGAAAATGAAACTATCTCCCACGATNGTCTACATCAAAAGGTCCCTCTCATGTCGCGTTTTGAACTTTGAAACGTTATGTGTTTGTTCACTGGTTTTACTTATTTTTTTACTCACTTTGCCAGAAAAGAAACGCACGCATGGCCATTTTCACTAACATTTCCAATGTGTAAAGCATTTTCCTCCTTAATTGGACTCCCCAGAATATCGTTACGCTAATAACGAAATCTCATGATTCAGGTACAGTCATCCAAGAGGCACAGAACAAAAAATGTGATTTAGTTATATATTAAGGCTCGACTTCACCCCTTTTGCAGAAATTCTTCGTTTTCGCGCCATACTTTCGGTTTAATAGTAATTACGGACAATATACGATTTTAGAAAATTTATAATTTAGAGTTGGTTAATATTTGTGTGCGTAAATATAATTGTGTGTTATCTGTTTGTTGAATAAAGTCGAGAACATATTTATATTTTGTAATAAGTTCTCAACTCTTTACAACAAGCTGATAACACAGAATAAAAATTACGCACAAAATTATTAAACAACTCGAAAAATGTAAATTTTCTATAATCGTAAATTATCAGTAGTTGCTCTGAATCCGAAATTATGACGCGAAAACGAAGAATTTCCGTAAAACGGGTCAAGCCGAGGCTTAACAGAAATGGAAAGTTCTAGCGCAAATTCTCGAAACATAAAATCGACTGCAGGATTTTAACAACTTAATATTTTCATGAGGTTACATTTATTGACATGACATTTGAATGCTACGATCTATCATATGCAGCAATAATTTATGCAATATATAAATTTTAATTAAAAACTGCCAACTTTTTGGGAAATAGTATGGCTAAAAACACAAAATCAATAAATATGCTAGCTTATTTCCCGGCCCACAGTATTTGTATACGGGAATTTACGGCTAGAAAGTTGTATTGTTAATCAGTGTACCGACGATCATTCTTCCAGATTTGATCTTTATTCGACGAGTCATCGTAACGAACTAATCTAAAAACTTATAAATTAACTTATATTATAGTTTTTGTTTCAGTTTCATTCTATACTTGTAACAGTACGGACGTAAAGTGCTAATGATGCAACTCGTTTGCCGCTTCTGCGGTAAAGCATTTACAGCTTTGCGTAGTGTGCGGAGACATGAAGAACCTACCTGCAGGATGAAAACTTCAAGTATAACATTTCAGTGCAAACAACCACATGCACCACAATCAGCATCACATGCTCCACAATGAGCACTACATGCACCATAATCAGCACCACATGCACTACAATCAGCATCATATGCACTAGAATCAGTAACACATGCACTACGACCAGCACCACATGCACTACAATGAGCACCACATGCACCATAATCAGCACCACATGCACCACAATCAGCAAAACGTGTACCAAAATATGCACCACACACCACAATCAGCACCACATGCACCACAATCAGCACCACATGCACAGTAATCAGCAACACAAACACCACAATCAGCAACATGTGCACCACAATCAGCACCACATGCACCAGAATCAGTACCACTTGAACCACAATTAGCACCACCCACATCACAAGATAGTAGTGGTATCATATATGTTATAAAGCAAGATGTTACTCTACCCATATGCATGCTGAAAATGAAACTATCTCCCACGATNATGGTATCATATATGTTATAAAGCAAGATGTTACTCTACCCATATGCATGCTGAAAATGAAACTATCTCCCACGATTCTCGGCATGGAAGCCCATTTCCGAATACAGTGAGGTGCATCACTGCGGGATCATCAAATTGTGGCAAGATGTGCGTCCTACTGAGCCTGCTGGAAGAAGAGAATGGTCTTTAGTTCAAGGACGTGTACCTATATTCAAAATCGGTCAAACAACCAAATTAACAGCGACTAGCACAAGTACTGCAAACCTTAGATGGTGTGGGCTATTTCCCTTGTAGCAACAACGAAGCCATCGTGCCGCCGACTGAAGAACTGCCAAACTCAATATTTGTCTTTAATGGAATTACCTGCGAGAAACAAAAGTGTATACAGGCGTACTTTAGCATGGGGCAGCATACGAAGGTGGACTGCATGTACCTCGACCAGACTTATTCGCGCATACCCAAACAGCTGCTCCGTGGCAATGCAAACCTTTTGGTATTGTGTCGCATATACTATATGAATTTACGACATGTGTCAATACAGACACGACGTTATCAGATTTCAAGAGCCTGTGTGCCTTATGCTGGAAACACAAGTACGGATTTTTGACGATCATTAAGTACTGACACCTATATATTGGTACTGATGGGGATTCGATCAATTCATCGTCGACTGTCGAGGATTCGGGAAATGTAACCTCAAGTTACATCTTGACAAATACTAAGATGGAGGTTGTCTCGTACCAAGAAACGATGGAATTTGTGATGCTGGCAGAAGAAAAATTCGAAATGTTGGCGAATCCGAACGATTTGAGAATGCGTCCACTAAACGTTTCGTCCTCGAAATAGGCAATAACTTAATCTCGGAATTGGGCAGTATGTTTATCGAACAAAACACATTCTTTCGGAACTACCTATACAAGCTCGAGGCGAAGATGGAGCATATGAATACCTAGATTGTCCACGATATGATGGCAATGAACAAGCACATGACGAGTGTTCAAAGGCAAATTACCGACAGATTGAATGTGGCATCGGCGCAAAATGAAGAGAAACTGAAAAACCTGGGAGGATATATTTTACATACACTTGCTACCTAGATTTCCCACCTCGCCACGAAAACTGATATTCAGAACGACAGCAGGGATATATTGGATGTCTGTAGCGAATTCTTGGACAAGATCGAAAGTCTTTTCTCGGAGACTCATGACTAAACCTATAAAATAGTGCAACAGTTACCATTTTAAATCAGTACGATTTCGGACATTGTTAGCGACTTACATCGAGTGATACAGTCTTTTCTCTCGAAGTATTTGCTCGCNAAATCAGTACGATTTCGGACATTGTTAGCGACTTACATCGAGTGATACAGTCTTTTCTCTCGAAGTATTTGCTCGCTAATAAAGCCAGAATTCCGGGCGACCTTATAAATTAAGAAATTTTTAAGCCCACTACTTGCTGTATCGATGTACTCAAGGAGAGCGACGGAGCACCCGTAGTCGTGAAGACCGAAATCACCGATACTGCCTAGCCTACGAAGAAAAGAAAACCCGATGCCATACAAACAGATCGGGACGATGTATCGGATGCGGATTTTACACACAAGAAAAATATACGGTAAAAAAGCNAAATCAGTACGATTTCGGACATTGTTAGCGACTTACATCGAGTGATACAGTCTTTTCTCTCGAAGTATTTGCTCGCCAATAAAGCCAGAATTCCAGGCGACCTTATAAATTAAGAAATTTTTAAGCCCACTACTTGCTGTATCGATGTACTCAAGGAGAGCGACGGAGCACCCGTAGTCGTGAAGACCGAAATCACCGATACTGCCTAGCCTACGAAGAAAAGGAAACCTGATGCCATACAAACAGATCGGGACGATGTATCGGATGCGGATTTTACACACAAGAAAAATATACGGTAAAAAAGCNTGATGCCATACAAACAGATCGGGACGATGTATCGGATGCGGATTTTACACACAAGAAAAATATACGGTAAAAAAGCCCTGAATCTAATACCCTGGCTCGTTGGTACCTACGATCATACACATCTCGTAATAATGTCACGGCATACTGTGTATACAGCCATAATGATAAATGGTTCCTCGGTGCTGACGAAATAGAGTTTCTACCAGGTAGGATAATCCAAGTAGGCTTTTACAAGATGCGTGGAACCCCAGGGTTTTACGAACTGCTATTTCGCAAGGAACTCGGAGAGTTTACAGACTCAGACTCGTTGGAATACAAGATAATGCTCGAACTCACACATGCACTTTACCAAGATAACAACCCCGAGACAAGTGCTTATCAGGACGAAGATCACGGAAAAATCGACATTCTCGCAGACCACTTCATCAGCCTAGCACTGAAAAGTGGGGACAGTTTAATGAAGATAGGGGAAGGACCCACGCAAGCCTAAAGCCAAAATCGGCGGCCTGTTGCGCATCTCCAAACAGAAAGGCATCTTCGAGAAAGAGTACAAAGCTAATTGGAGACCCTAACTGTTTGGTGTGCGGCTTATACACAACCATACTCTGAGGACCTACTATCTCGTAGATCTGAACAACGTACCCATCCGTAGTTGTTTCAACACCGAGGAGATTCAGCATACGAAGTTTCCAAATGTGTTTTTGGTCGGGAATATGCTGAAANCCGTAGTTGTTTCAACACCGAGGAGATTCAGCATACGAAGTTTCCAAATGTGTTTTTGGTCGGGAATATGCTGAAATGACGTAATGGAAGGGCGTACGTCAAGTGGTGGGGATTCCCTGTACGCTAAAATTCCTGGGTCGCTGAAGCGAACATCGGTAGGTGAACTCGCCGTGGAAGAGTAATATGTATAGAGACTTTTATTCAAGGGATTATGTCTTTCCTCTTGTTGTCCAATACCGAATAAAAAATATTCATTTACAAAATATCTTATCTTTCATTTATTAAAAAAATCTGCATTTATATAAAAAAATTAAAAAAAAAATTANCCGTAGTTGTTTCAACACCGAGGAGATTCAGCATACGAAGTTTCCAAATGTGTTTTTGGTCGGGAATATGCTGAAACGACGTAATGGAAGGGCGTACGTCAAGTGGTGGGGATTCCCTGTACGCTAAAATTCCTGGGTCGCTGAAGCGAACATCGGTAGGTGAACTCGCCGTGGAAGAGTAATATGTATAGAGACTTTTATTCAAGGGATTATGTCTTTCCTCTTGTTGTCCAATACCGAATAAAAAATGTTCATTTACAAAATATCTTATCTTTCATTTATTAAAAAAATCTGCATTTATATAAAAAAATTAAAAAAAAAATTATGCATAACAATTTACATACTTTGTAGGGTGTAGCATTGCCATTTGGCACTGATAGATAGCATTATTGCCGACAGTAAATTATCTCTGGCAGATGATTCTTGCAACATGAGTTGCACAAACTATCTAGTGTCCAATACTGGGAAAAATATATGTGTTAAATGTTTAATTTAGTGGGCACTAGGCATATATGATTGATTGGTATGGTTAGAGGGATAATTTGTTACATAAGGCCATTTTTTAATTTTGGGAGAGGAGGATTGTGGCGAGGGGTGGGGTTTTTTGTTCGTTAGGGTTGTGGGGTTAGGGTGGGGTAACATTACATGTTCCTCGATGATTAGAATTTTTTCGATTTTTATGACTGGTAGGGTATTGGAAAAGGGGGTGGGGTGTATTTGTTGGTTATGGTTGTGGATGTGTAGGGTGGGTTACATTATATGTTCCTCAGTTTTTAGAATTATTTTTCAGATTTTTTTGATTTTGTATTATAAGGCGGGTTAGGAAGGGGAGGCCCCCTTCCTAACATTACGGTTGTGGCGATAGTGTGAGTTTAATGTTATATGTTCCTCAATTTATAAATAAATTAATTTTATTTTTTTTGCATTTTTTATAATTGGTGGGCTGCATTGATGGGGGAAGGAAGGGAGGGGGGGATTGACTAGGGTTGTGGTTTGAGTGTGAGCTTAACATATTATGTTCCTCAATTTTAAAAATTATTGTTTTTATAGTTTGCTATTTTCTATAATTTTTTGGGTTGGTGTTGGTGAGGAGTGTTGCAACGCATAAGCCACATTTAAAACCTTAATTCCCTACTTGTCTTGGTGGCCAAGCAGTCTAAGGCTTCCACTATGTTGGCGACCCAAAGTCCGGCAGTTCGATTCCACCCTACTTCAGACGATATTTTGAGCTCTTTGAAATTTAAATATCAGCACTCCTATGGGCACCTCCAGAACCAACATGGCTGTCAGATGAGAGCAACAGCAGCACCCCTAGTAAGTGGCAGTTTAATGAAGGACAAGTGGAAACAAGATGGCGGACACTCACCAGCGCCCCTAGCAGGTGACGAGGGACCTATGTAGATGGTGGACGAAGAAGGCGACCAGAGAGAGAACAGGGGGGGGGGGAGAAAGGAAAGAGACAAGATGGTTTCATAGAGAGATAGAATGACAGAGAGGCAAGATGTAATGCGTGAGAGGCAAGATTGTATGATACAGCATGAAAAAAAGAAGACAAAATAATAAAACCTGAAAAAAAAGGAATGATAAAGCATTAAGTGGAAAACAAAATGGCGGATGGAAACAAGATTGCAACTGGAAAAAAATGGCCAACGGAAACAAGATGGTGGATTTAAAATGGCGACCGATTCTCAGAGCCTCAGCNGGGGGGGGGGGAGAAAGGAAAGAGACAAGATGGTTTCATAGAGAGATAGAATGACAGAGAGGCAAGATGTAATGAGTGAGAGGCAAGATTGTATGATACAGCATGAAAAAAAGAAGACAAAATAATAAAACCTGAAAAAAAAGGAATGATAAAGCATTAAGTGGAAAACAAAATGGCGGATGGAAACAAGTTTGCAACTGGAAAAAAATGGCCAACGGAAACAAGATGGTGGATTTAAAATGGCGACCGATTCTCAGAGCCTCAGCNATTGCAACTGGAAAAAAATGGCCAACGGAAACAAGATGGTGGATTTAAAATGGCGACCGATTCTCAGAGCCTCAGCCACCAGCCCTTGTGCTCAAACATACATTTTCCTACTACTACTGTAATAAAAATAGTGACCTATTCCTAGATAATATTTGTTATAACTGCATTACTCACTTGACTACAGAGAGAGATAACTCCTTTGCGAAAGTCAAAACGTATCTATCGTTGCTTAGTATTGTAGATACGCAAGGAAAATCTATCTAGTTATTTTATCTGGTTTAAAAATACAAATCCAATATTGTCAGGAATCAGATTACGCCTGGAAATTTGTAGCAATATAAAACGAAAGAAATAGTTTACACTGGCAGTCATTTTAAAATCCATATTTTTTAACAAGACTTCAAGACGCAAAATAAGTTAGGCCTATCTAATTCACTATCAAAATTTAGATGTGTATGCGAACACTTAACACGATAACATGTAAATAGGTAAAAACGAGAATTTCGTTGTCAAGGTTTATTTCAGAAGTGCTTAACTTTGACTGATCGTGGGATTGAAATTTAACAAAACAGAAACGAATAACTCTAAAACGGTACCATCTTTTCTTTTATAGTCTATTCGCGATTTATTCACACTTTTTTAATCAATCCTTTGAAAAATCACGCTATGTATAACGTGTTTGGTTGTTTCCTAAATATTTCACGTATTACAAGCGTCTTATACTTGTATCAATATAAAAGTACCTTAAATTTAGTGAAATTAACTTTTACTTACATGTACTCTACCTACAAGTTATAATATTTCATTGATAAATAATATGAATAAAACAGAAGTGTGTTGGTAATGCCTGGTAAGAAATAGTTCATATGAAAAATATTATTACACTGACTGCGCAGGAATCAAAGTGCGCTGGCCCTTTGGTATAATTTTCTATACTTGTTCTATACTTTGTTTGCGCGAGGCTGAGGAATACCCTGGAAGTAGAACTTGAGCAGGGCTTCAGAAAAGTTGGAAGTAATCGTGGACAGCCTACAGAATAGTCGAGGCAGTGTTGTGCCGGAGTTGATACGTGTGTGCGTGTTGCAGGCGTCTGTGAGGGATGCGCGGACTGGCGTGCACATCTGCGGCGGCTCCATCATCGCCCACCACTGGGTACTCACTGCGGCGCAGTGCGTGTACGGGTACGTGCCCCTGTACTCTTAAGTACCCACCTTAAACTTCCGTGGACGACCGTACACTGTAAAACATTTTCTGGTAAACTTCTTAAACTGTAATGGCAATTGTTAACGTATACATTGTANGGACGACCGTACACTGTAAAACATTTTCTGGTAAACTTCTTAAACTGTAATGGCAATTGTTAACGTATACATTGTATAGACATGACACCACATATCAGACTGAAAATATAGGAATGTTAAGCATCGTTACTTTACAATGTTGGGGACTTCCTTACACATTTGACTGTTGCGTAAGCGAATGAAGACGTGCTACGATGGTTGTATGGGAAAATAGTTTAACATTCGCACTTTCNGGACGACCGTACACTGTAAAACATTTTCTGGTAAACTTCTTAAACTGTAATGGCAATTGTTAACGTATACATTGTACAGACATGACACCACATATCAGACTGAAAATATAGGAATGTTAAGCATCGTTACTTTACAATGTTGGGGACTTCCTTACATATTTGACTGTTGCGTAAGCGAATGAAGACGTGCTACGATGGTTGTATGGGAAAATAGTTTAACATTCGCACTTTCTCAATATTATTACACATTGGTACGGTATTTTACGAATCATTTCTTAGAGTGTACATCTCAGTTTGCCCCCTCTCCACCAACCGGGGCTCGAATAACATGTGGGGCCACGGTGACTGAGTAGTTAGACTGTTCGCCTCCCACAAGGGCGAACCGGTTTCAATCCCCGACCGGGCCAATCCCGGATTTTCGCAAGTGGGAATCGTGTGGGAGGATTCCGCTGATCGGCGGGTTTTCTCGGGGATCTCCCGTTACCCCTGCCCTTGCATTCCGGAGCTGCTCAATTCTAACCTTATTTCACCCTCATCGGCTCTCAAGACCCCGTTGTTAAGAGCCGCCTAAATGTCTTAACTCAACTCGAATAACATGTGTTTCATTGGTATCAGATAACTCACATTATGGGCTACAAACGAAAATTCGGAGACATATTTAAAAATTCTCAGATGAACCCCTCAATTTTTAGCTGCCTTTCTATAGGAAGAAAATATACATATGAAGACTTATTATGGCTTGTGTAAGTATGCCACTAATAAGTTCTGAGGACTTGAAAAAAACTCTCTTCAAAGTTCAAACACTCCTTTTATTGCCTTTTATAGTTTTCCATCACATGCAATACCTATTTTCAATAAAGGCTGCTTTACAAGTTATTAATTTTTAGGGTACACAATATCTTATAAAATAATTGATAAATTCAAAACTCACGTGACATGTTGGCAGCAACTAACGTGATCAATATTAATTATCTCTCCATTTAAGTAATTAGAAAGACGGCTGGCCTATAGAATTTAGTAAAATTAATATATCATAGTAGCTTCTAGATCGATTCACCCAAAAAAATTGGCATACACGCTGTGTTTATGGAGGGACTTTTAGAGTGTTAGAAGTAATACTTAAAACTATTTTTCAGTCGTATATCATACTGTACGTATCTTAACGATTACTTGGTATGCTGACAGCACTAAATAAGTTTACTAATTATATTTTTTACGGTGACATTTCAGAAGATGAAAAACAACTAAGCTTACAAAATGTTTCACTGATGCTGCTTTCCTGATTCCCGCCAAATTAGATAACAGGAAAGCAGTTTAAAATGCGAGGTAAAAAAATATGATTATTTAAAAAAATGGTGGCCTTACGTATTTCGTGAGGTTTCATGCCATTTATTTAAGACTAATAGACGGGTTTGAGTGGGAGGGGGCATAGGAAAACAAAAGTAATATACTTGGCGTTCTGGCAGTACTTAACAAAAACATTATCTTTAGTGGTTACTTTCTCTGCTCACCACCAGAAAATTTCAATTATTTATTTTAAATCTGAGGAATAATCCTACCGATTCCTATAGCTGTATATGACATTCATGTAGTGCAGTGTATGGAAAAAAAGGTAAAAGTTCATCAAATTACCTTGTTTTTAAATGGTAGCTAATAAATAATTCATAATCGTGTAAGTTTTACAATATTAATCAACCTGGTATGCTGAATTAAACTCACGTAATCACCTGTGATGGTCATTACTGAAAAAACAATTGAAAGGGAAATTGAACTTGACTTCGCGTCCTTGAAAGATTTTTATAAGATGTGTTATTAGAGATGCCAAAAAAATTAAAAATAATATGTAATTAAACTTTATTTAAAAAAAAATGATGGCATCACTACCATATACCTGTAACCACATGACAGATTTAAATAAATATAAAAATATTCGATGAAGTTTTTTTTCATTACTGGAAACTTCTGATAATTATCTTTCTTTAGGGATAGGCCATCTCTTTCGCAATTTGCATGCATAGTGAGAGCAAGACTCCCACCGAATTATATATACAATTAGTGAGACCGAAAAAAACAATCTGTTTAAACATTGTTAACGCAGCATATTATGTTGTCAATAACTATGTAATATAACGTTTATAAATAAAAAAATAAAAAAACATATATATGAAAAAATATGTCGATCTTAAACCATACAATTTTATGTAATAATAATTAAGACAGTATATCGAATTTTCAGTCTACTTTCCTTTCGAAAACATTCTTGTGCCCTCTCCATTACATATGTTCCACTCTACTTTTACAATATTTTACTTTTTGATATTAAGTTGGTTTTATTTTAACCCATAGTGATGAAATTTGAAAGTTAAGATCTTAACTAAAATATTTTGACACTAAGTAATGTCATCAACAATAACTCGGATAACGTATATCGTAAAAAATTTTATTATAAAGAACTAAATTTTTTATTAATTTATTTTGAAAATATTAAATTTTCTGGCCAGATCATTTAAAAGTTAAATGCTTTAACGTGGTTTTGACAAAATTTCGTTTTACTTAATAGAGTTTACAAGTAAAACTCCAATTATCTAAGCCACTAACAGACTCAAAAGTTTACCTGAAGAAATTTTTTTTGGGGAAAAACTTATTTTCTCAACGCCGAAATATAATTCAACTTCATTCACTTAGCTCCCACCCACAAGTTAAAGTTTTCCCAGAAGAATGGGCAGGTGGGCAGAAGCCCTCTGTCCAGTATCCAGGTAACGAGAGGCCTGGAGAGAAGAATGTTTTAATGCAGAAATTTTTATGAAAGTAGGGTTACTGTAATGATTTCAGTTGAATTAAGCAATCACATATCCAAGTGCTCTGCTCATAGATAGATAGTTTCTGGTCGACACTTGAGGTTAAATGCCATTCTGGAGAAACTCTGGCACTAATAATTGTCTTAGTTTTCACGCTTCTGTATAGTAATTTCTGAGACATGAAAATCCTCACAAAATGCCACATATTGTACCATGTTGGTTTGGCAAATTACATAAACTTCCCTTGAAAACAGTTTCTACATAAGAGATAATCTCTGCCATCGTCCATGAAAATATCAGTTTATACACGGTGACAGGTGGCGTTTCAAGAAATGCTCGATTGGTGACAAGTCAGGGGAGTGGGCGAGCCTTGGTAGTATTTGGACATGACAAAGGCAGTCCTGGGCGACTCATGCCGAGAGCAATCGGACCTCGTCCTTCTGCAATGTCGCACCTAGAATGGCGGCCAGAAATGAAAGTTCATGAGGGCGTAGGATCTCTTACATATAAAGCTGGATCGTCTATGTTCCACGAAACACGACGACAGCGGGCCGGCTATCGTAGGCTATTGCTCCCCAGACCACAGTGCCTGCGGTGGGGGAAACGTGCCACTCGATATCGAGATTAGGATTGGGGCGTTCACCAGGGACCCTCCACACCCGGGCGCGATTATCGCCAGTCTCCACAACGAAACGGCACTCATCACGAAACACCACACATCGCCTGTCTATGGCGCTCCACATTGCTCTGGCCTGCACCACTGTAAACGGAGCCGCCGCCGTTACAGAGTTAATGGCAGCACACGTAATGGGCGCTGGGATCGCAGAATCGTCTCCGCAATACGCCGGTAAGTGACTTGTGGGCACACAGGAGCCTCAACACTGGCCAGTACCGTGGACCGGGTCATCATGGGATCCCTGCTGCCCGGTAGACGATACATCGATCCTCTCGAATCGATAGTTGACCTCGTCTGTCCTTCACTGGTAATACTGTGTTAACGGCAAGAAACAAAAGTGAATGGCCCGAAGAGACCAAGAGGAAAGTGCCGTGCACTGTCTTACCCACCAGGGTACAGTTGCAGTGCGGGAGGATGGATGGTGTGTTGGCCTTCGGGCCTAAAACCTGTCCTTCACTGGTCCTCCATGGTCCTTCACTGGTCCTCCATGTTTGGGTGCCTTCACGTATCCACTACTCTCAACTGCATCGGACAGCATGGACCGAACAATCCACATGCTGGGCTATACGACCATACGACCGTCCTGCGGTTTTTATCCGATCACGAGTACTCTCTTGAAATCCCTCAGTTGCGTAAATATACGTCTTTGGCATTTTGCCGGCATTCTTTTTCACTCTGTGTGCTCACTTGGCATCGTCTGGTGTTTCTCGCGTTAATGCGGCTTCGACTACTCCCCAGTGTCTACGACCACCGATCGCTGGCCGGTGCTTGCGGTGCGACTGTTGGGTGTGAGGTAAAGTGCAGATGCACCAACATGGGATCATGTGCACACCAACCCGTTCTCTGGCTACAAAAATCGTTGCGTGGTTGTCGCACGGTTTCTTCGTGATGAAATATTTTAATTTTACGGCACTGTAAAATGCAAATGGTAATCATTGCATTTGCATCGAATGCTACCACGGTATTTACAAATGAGATTCCCCGAAAAAAAAAATTTGGCAATTATCTTAAGACACCAGATTAACAAATAGTTGTCCGAATAGCCTTTCAAAAATTTATATATATTATTATTTCGTACCATACAAGAGAAAATAAGTTAAAAAAAATTAATTAACTTAAAGTCAAGCTATGAACCATTTATTCTAGAGCCAATACCACGATGTGGTCAAAATTAAATTTGAGAGTTATTTATATAGGTGCCAGACTGGTTAGCACATTTCTTTCACAAACCAAAATTCAGTACATATGCACGAAATTCACTCCTACTGATATAAATTATGAGGGAAACTTTTATAGATATATGTAGTAGGTTCGGTTATGTGTAACACGTGGAACTGCTAGAGGACAGTAATACGTATCGATAAACTAATTAATGTGGTATTATTTCGAAATTTTTCATTTAATAAATAACAAGTTCAGGAAATTTTATTAAATCAAGTTGTCTTATCAATTTTCTCTGAATCGAGAAATATTTGGGATTTATACATATGTATACTCTGGTTTTGAGGTTTTGGGGAGTTTATTTCTTTAAAATGTCTTCAGGTGATTGCTGGAATAAAAAATACGAGACATTGAAATATTATACACACATTTATATTGATCTGTTTAGTTCCATGCAAAATTTTATGTAATATCAGCAATAATGTTGAAATAAGGGTATATTTTACGTTAAGAGATGTATGTTCGCAAACATTATAATAAACTGATAAGCCTATCATGAGGCTATGTGCACATACTGTACTGTTAATTACACCACCGCCACAGTTATGGCACTATTCAATGCAAAAGTAACAGACATGTTGCAGGAAATATATTACATTAATCTTCGTGCGTGACATGTAACTTGATATTACAGTACGTTACCATACCATTGGTAGCATGGACCACCAACTAAAGTATTGAAAGAGTCAATTTGCATTATATTAAAAAAAAATATTAAATTGTGACACCATACGAGTCTAATAAAACCCGGCTAAACAATGTTTTCAATTAATTATATTATTCGAATTTATTAAATCGGTCGAGAAATTCGCAAGATATAGGCGCACTGTTAAACCTTTATTCTTTGAGATGTGCTATTTTACTAAACGACGAGCATTAAAGCATTGAAAAAACAAATTTAATACATAATGGCTGCTACCAACATAGTAAATTCGGCTGGAATTGGTATAGTTGTTCGATAAACATGGTATACTAACCTAAAATGTTTATTAGGCTGCCAGTTTAAAATTGGAATAAAATTCTCATATCTGCTGCTGATATGCAAGTTTATGTGATCTAGCAGAGCACTGCTCTTGGAATATACATTTGTCTGTATTTTACAAATAGTTATTTGGAAACTAGTTGCCAAAGATATTTTTGCAACACTACAAATAAATCAGAGTAAATTCTACAAAACCTTCATGTGGAATGTGTAAAACTAATGTTAAATTTTAACAGGTAAGTGTTGTAGACTCTAAGTTAATTATAAAACTTGAAATACATAAACAATTTAGTATGTTTTCTAAAATAATATGTTGTAAATTAGCAACATTCCAGCTGTACTGCTACAAAATAATCTTTGACAACTTTTTTTAAAGAATTGATTTTAAAAAGCACATAAAATATTTCATGTGTGTGCTAAATACGTATGACGGAAGTATGTTGAGTAGTTTGCGATACATGAATGTACACACAGAGAATCGCCAAAAACTCGAAGTGCTTAGCCAAGTTTCCAGAGTATTACGCAACAGATCAGAGACTGAGCAAAAACACCGTAGTAACTTTTGTCTCGCATTGAAAGCAGACGTACATGTAAACGACCATTTTGCTTGCAGAAACCTCACTGAGATGTATAAGGTCCGAGCTGGGAGTGCAAACATCAACGGAGGTGATGAGTATTTTCTGGAGCAAATCGTTATTCACCCGAACTACATAGGGGCTGATATTTCATCCTACGACATAGCTGTTGTGAAGGTAAGGACAGATTGGTAATCACATAGTCTATAACTTTTTACCACTATAATTAAATCATTTCAGAAGGAACTATATTTTGGATGGGGATTTTCTTACATATGCTAAACATTATATACAATTTAAATACAAATTTAGAAACACTTATCGGTTTTTATTTTTTATAGTTGAATAACAAAACACATTCAATTCCAGATGCATTAAATAATAGTTTTAATAAATTCGTGTGGTAAATGTTTGTGCGTGTACGCGTGCATGTAATATGTAAAGATAGATAAAGCTGCTTCTGTGGTAACTGATAACTTTTAAGAGCTCTGATTTGTTTCCACTATTTCTTGCGCGTCATTTGGAATTTTGTAAAATAAAACATTGCCGTTGAAGTGATGTCTATTCGTCGTTTAAGTGGCGCTACGAACATTGTAGCAACATAAAACCTTCCATAATATCAAAGGAACCAATTTCAGTGTCCACTAATTTTCAACACTTCTCCTAATAAGACCATGATGAGTAGAACTGGTGTTCGTAGGTCGCTACCAACACTACAGCTGATTTTCAGTAAACAGATATTTTAAACCAACATTCAAAATAAATTCTTTGCACTTTACTGCATTCATTTTAATGAACAAACTTACTGACATGATCACTAAAGTTGTCAGTGATGTGGGAGGTAGTTAGATGTATTAACATTATAAAAACAATGTAGTTTTTAATTATTGTGAAATTATTTTATTTAATGTATTTTGTGTTTGTTGTGTGGACATAAGAGTAAGAATCTTCTTGTTAATAAAATATGACTATATTCCTGGAAATTGCACAATTTTACTTGTTTGGCGCGTAAACAAATAGATCCGGTCCTTGGCAATGCTAATTACATAGGGCGGAAGGATAAAAATGACCACAGAAATACATCCCAAGTAGGGTTCTCAAAGTTAGAAATCTATAGCGCACTTCCACCGCATGACCAATGAATATTATATGTCCACCAAATGTATTTGGCAGTTGGTGTTGAGTTTCAGTGTGTTGATATATCTACAATCTNCAATGAATATTATATGTCCACCAAATGTATTTGGCAGTTGGTGTTGAGTTTCAGTGTGTTGATATATCTACAATCTAAGCATAGGCGAAATTTCGTGTATCTAAGTCAACATCGAAGACGTTAAAGTGCCACGTCCTTATCTAGATGAAGGGACTGGATAAATTCAAGAATTCATTGACGTTTAAGCGAAACCTCATACGCCTTTGCTTACTGGAGCATATATTTGATCATCAGTTGTTGCGATAGTCACTGGTTTCTTCATCACTTGTATTACTGCAGTGGAGTGGAGAAGTTTGGGTGGTTCTTAACAGCCAGATTTGAGAGCCGGTGGGGTGAAACTATCTGAGTATGGAGCAGCACCGGAATACAAGGGCGGGGGAAACCGGCGATCCCCGAGGAAACCCGCCGATTAGCTGCATCGTCCGGCACCATTTCCACATGTGGGAATCTGAGAGCGACCCCTCCGGGAATTGAACCCGGTTCGCATTGGTGGGAGACGAGTGGTCTCACCGCTGTATTATTGCAGTTTTGGCGTGTTGCCAAAAGAAAATTAGTTATGGAAGCAAAATAGCATGGCGGTCCCTTTTATTTGGGGGCGTATTTAAGGGAGGGNTTTGGCGTGTTGCCAAAAGAAAATTAGTTATGGAAGCAAAATAGCATGGCGGTCCCTTTTATTTGGGGGCGTATTTAAGGGAGGGTGGGAAGGTTCGTGCTTGCCTTCCCGAGAATTGGAGACAAAAACATTTCATATGAAGCCAAAAATACGAAAAAAATAATAATAATAATAATAAAAAAAAATAGGTACAGAATTTTAACGTGGATGGTAAAATGTCTGCAGCGTGGGGCGTCACACTGCATACATTTAATGTATTTTGTGTAGGTAGAAAAGAAATGAACGTCACTGTTCAGAAATTGTCTAGACAGAAAACTGATGCACGCTGGCA
Source organism: Clitarchus hookeri (assembly GCA_002778355.1). Taxonomy (NCBI): domain Eukaryota; kingdom Metazoa; phylum Arthropoda; class Insecta; order Phasmatodea; family Phasmatidae; genus Clitarchus; species Clitarchus hookeri. The sequence goes on along the minus strand of NQII01000456.1, from coordinate 213,721 downwards.
GCGCTAAGAAACAGAAATACATATGAGAAAGAAACTTCTATGCTAACTTGAACTGGAACCTTGCCCGCTACATAAATATATTTATTGTAAAAATAGGGATTTTAAGCTAATCGTATTTTATAACGTCCTACTAAGGTATTACGTAATACCTTAACTTCCCGGTCTATCCATTCTGATTTCGGTTTTCAATTTTTTCCTGAAATCACTATAGGCGAATGCTGAAATGATTGTATACTTAGGTGTGTTCGTAATTGTCCTGACACCATATTTATATTCTTCATTCTTTAGAAATAAATTTAATTAAACTGTTTCAACGATTATAATTAATTAAAATATGAATACGGAGATTAATAAGGTTACGAAGAGTTTAATTGGTTTTAAAACTTACGATAATATATCGTTTGGATACTGAGAAAAATATGGTTGTAGGAACCATTCAGACTATTAAATAGGGACATCAATCTGATAAGTTTTAAGTACCATCTACTTGTTAACTCAGAGAATAACACCAACATATTTGTTTGTTGTATTCCAGTCTGTGATTATATCTTTTTTTCTACTGTACATAAGGTTGCTACAGCAGAACACTGCGTTTATTCTACAAAACCGATAGTAACTCGAATAGAACAACTTCAACAATATTTTGATAGTTCGCACAACAATAATAATTATAATAAGCAAACAAAATGATTTGTTGCTAGTACTGAACAATTCTGTAATCGGGTTTGAGGGTAGCAGCAACAGAATATTCTGCTAAGTTGTTACAGTTCTAGTTGTGGGAACAATCCAAATATTTCGTGTTGTTCTATTGCAGATACAACCTGTTATGAAGGAAGAACGCAGCACTCTACTGTAGCAATCACATTCACAGCAGCAAGTACAATTACAGACAGATATACAACAAACAGCTTTGTTGGTAATACTGCGCTGTGCTAACAATATTTATTAGGAATCTACAACCAATGAGATGGCTGTCTCTAATCCAACAGGCTAGATTATTCCTACAACTATATTTATTTCCCTCACTGGACATGGATGTCTACAGTATTTTTCCTGGAAATTTCATGTCATCGACTGAGAGGCTTCAATAATCTCGCTCCTCGACCTCCTCAAAGAAAAATCTAGTACACGTCCCCTGCTTTTACGCATGCGTACTAGGTGGCTTGTTGGTAGCGGAAGTTTCCACGAATGGGCTTCGTGTCTCATTGGCGCTGGCAAAGAACTTCCGCCCAATTGCCATTTTGTTTATACTTGAGACTGGAGAACGAGATACGCAGTAGGCACTTCCCTGTATTTTGCAATATTCTGTGGAATTTACTTAGAATCGTTGAAGGATTTTCTAAGAAAAAAATGAACAAAGTTAAAAATATGAACCAAATTTATATGTGTTTAAAGATGAAACCGTCCTCGGTTAAGCCGTGGCAGATTGTGAAATATTGCAGGGCGTGCTGGTGTTGTTTTTAACTGTATCTGGCTCTTCCTTGGTATAAAATATCAGCCACTTAACCGTACTTGTGTAGCTGACGTCACACCACTCGTGCAGCGGCTGCCTCAGGTAGCTTGCTCATATTGGCAACGTAGTTTTCACTTTCCACCGACTCCGCGGTAGTTCATTCCTGCTGCGTCAATTGATTAAATGTGAGGTAGATGGACTGTCGTATTCTACGCACGTCTACCATCATTGAATCGAGAACTGACAAAACGACTGTCAAACACACGCGTTTCAATAATGATGTCAAGTTTGTTTGCATTTGATTTTAACCTCGAACCCACGCTTTTACGAAGAATAATGACAATTTGCGTTAATTTGATTGTATTTATTTGAGTTAGAACTTAGTGTAAAGTAGTAGTGTGCTGTCATATCAAAGCGCTTATTTTAGTTAAACAGTGTGCTGACTTCAGTGGAATCCACGTATTTTTGACGGTAATGTAGGTAGAAATCAGTTCAATGTTGGAACACAAAGATAATTATCGCACAGCTGGCATGCGCACTCTACACCGCAATCACTCTACGGTCGTGTCACAAAATAGTTAAAAATAAAGAAGAGAAACAGCCGCTTATGCCACGGATGCCAACGAAATGACGTCGTTTGCTAGCAATGTATCGGTATGCCGTTCGACAATCAACGTATGTTAACTTGAGGGCGTTGGCCACGAAAAAATATGTAATCTTAACATTTACCACTTACCGTTCGACTTTTAGACATTATCAGTGATTACTCTTTCCTAGTAAAATAATTTTTTCCAGCAAATAGTTTTTGGATAAATAATGTCAAAATCATAATTTTACTGTTTTAGAAATGTACAAATAATGAAAACCATCTTACGTACAAAAATGAGATGATTCATACTGAAGGAATATGTTAAGAGCTACTTCAAGACGTCTACAAAATTGTAGAAGGAACTGTTTTTGCAATTTCAAAAAATGGTTGAAAATGAGGAAATATTTGCACATATTTGATTTTTGACTGCCCCTAACTTTTAAGAAAGTAACTTCTGCTAAACATACCTTAAAATAAATTAAGGCAATTTCTTTCAGTGGCCATTAAAATTTTTTCTGCAAATAGTTTAGTTTATTTTATTTGTACATTACAAAAACAGTACCATTTTGACTTTTACATGGCGTTTTGCAGAAATAATGCAATGCAATCTGAAAATATTTTAACTGAAGAAAAGATCGTCACAGATAATGTCTCCAAGTTGAACAATATATGGTACAAATACGAAATAACACATTTTTCCGCCCGCTTACTTGTTCGGCTCGGACCGGCTCGGCTCGGAACGGATATTTCGGCAAAAACAAAACAGCATCCTAACTAATATATTATTAATGCGAAAGTGTGTTTGTTTGTTTGTCCTTCTTTCACGTCGAAACGGAGCAACGGATCGACGTGATTTTTTGTACAAAGATAGTTGGAGGGCCGGGAAGCGAAATATCTTATACCCTCGGGGAAATTATTATTGGAAAGTGAAAAAGGTACACAAAGGGAATAACATTGCAACATCGCAACCAAGCAACAGATCCACATAATTTCTTGCACATAAATAGTTGGAGGGCTGAAAGGTGATATTGGCTTCTTTGTACCGCGAGAAAATATCTCAAAAAATTTACAAACGATAATAGCGAATCAAGTCGGAAAAAAGTTTACCACCAGCGCGCTCTCTTGTAATACGCTGTCTTAACCGTTAAGGATGGAACAATATCATGCAGTAAGGAATTGTGTAGAATAAAAATACCTAAAAAACTCAGCAGCAGCATATATCTATCTATAACAGAGAAAAACTAATAAGTGTTTTTACCATTTAATTCATCGATACGTTAAGTTTTATAATATGTATAAAGTATAAAAAATTAACACCAAGTAAAATTCAACTTTATTAAAAAATAAACATAAATACTAATTCTTTAGTGCATGCGAGCGAAGCCGCGGGCACAGCTAGTGTTTTCATAGGGCAGCCCGCGCACTACAATGGCTCTGCTTGGCCCGTCTCGGCCTTTGCCATCAGTTCTAATCGGAACCGGTCGGCGTTATTTTTGATAAAAAAATATCCCGCAGGTTCGATTGGTCTGGATGGAAAGGTATCAATGTTATATCGAAAAGTAAAAATTACAACGTGTGTGTAAGTGTACGTAAGAGTGTACATAAGTAAGTGTGTATATTCTATACAGGATTTTCGGAAATTAAACGCCCAAACCACGGGAGGTGATTCTTTATGAAAAATAAATTTTTTAAATATATAGGACACCTTACACCTAAACGGAATATTGCAGGAGGCATGAGTCTATGAAAATTGGGTTTTGAAGACGTATTTCTGCCGAATGTCTTGTACAACGCATACAAAGTCCGCAGCTGGAAGGTGACTTATGCTTCCCATGTTGCAGAGACACATGCGTAATACTGGCCGTCCTCGGCCTGAGTGCACTGTCCGGCTTGAGGAAGTGATACGTCAGCACATCGACGACATGCACTCCACTAGCACATGCGCCATAGCGCGCCAAATGGGCGTGTGCCATTAAACTATGTGGGACGTACTGTGGGTAAATCACCGCCATCCCTACTGTTGGCAGAAATTACAAAGCATCCAGCCAAACTACGTTTTAAAAACCCAATTTTCACATACTCACATCTCCTTTAATATTCTGTTTAGTTATATGGTGTCCTGTATATTACCTACTTTATTTTTCAAAGAAATCAACTCCCACAGTTTGGTCTTTTAATTTCCGAATAATCTGTATAATTATACAACGTGTGTAGTAAACATGGTTACAAACTCGGGCACGTTATACGTGAGTTTAAGGTTACAGAAGAAACTGATATTTGTTTTCAAAATGAGTACGTTTATTTTCAAACCGCCGCACACAAGGACGGATTGCTAATTTACGAGGACAAAATTCATATTTATGTTTTATATGACTATTTGACTTGGCGAAGTTTAAACTTGAACTTTTTGATGTGAATACGAACAAAAAAAAAAAAAACATTTTAAGGTGTTTTAGGGGGTTTCACTACCCCTAAAAAAATAAAACAAGAAAATGTTTTTTTGTTGTCTTATTTACATTAATACAAAGGAATATCTTAATTTAAATCATATGCTCTAAATATCATCCTCGTGTTCATCAGATTCATCCTCATCTTCGTTCACATGGTCCTCAACTCCGCTGAGAAATGTAGGCACCCGCAACATCCCAACTACGACATCATTGAAAACCTCTTTTGTTTTCTAGGGTTTTTTCCTTTTGCTTGTAATTATAGGATCTGAAGATATAAACATCCAGTGGAAAATGTCTGTATTTGTATTTATTCGAGACGTCTTTCTTGAGTGAGACTGTCTCAACTTTTTATAGTCTTTGTGTCTGTCTTCTATTACGTCTTCCGATAGTTGTCCCACGGGTAACACAAGAGATTTTATTATATCAGCTCCGTGGATAAAAATCGTATGTACACCTGCACTCATTCTGTACCAACCATAAAAATTGACCGCCATTTCAGCTGTGGCATAGCAATATGCCCCAAAGTTTTCTTCATTTATTTAATGGCCCACATGAAATTGCACATAAAATATTTTAAAATCGTCCAATCAACATTTGTGAGATTCCTGTTATTCAGGATACTTGCTCAGGGTTTTTGAAAAACTTTCTAGCCGTATTTCCATCATTACTATTAACTCCTCCTTGTTTTGGTTGGTCAACAACAAGCCCCATTTCTTTGAAAAAATCTTTGCAGATAGTTTTCTTACTTTCTTTGGCCTATTCTTGAGCTTCTTTGCCTCTGGCTTGCCATTGCTTTAGTTCTAATTTATATCATATATGTAGTAAATATTCGTAGCATCTCAGATGAGCATGCAAGATAGAAAGACCAAATCGGCATGTATTTGTGTCAACTGCTCTCCTTTTAACATTTTGTAAATCATTCATAAAGATGGGTATGGCTTTGCAAACGTTACAACTTGTGTGCTTTTTGTATCAGTTAAAACATTTATCGTTTTGCCATCTAGCATTGTGCAAATCAGAATGTGCTGAAATGGATTGTTCTGTCTCCCAAAACAATGGATGTAGGTGTAAATTGCTTTATTTGCTTCTCAATGTTATTATACTCCTCTTTAGTGTTCTCGTCATTCTATTATTTTAATTTAAACGAAATTGGACGACAATATCTTGTAGAAGACGGAGTGTGATTTTTCCAGTATATTTTCTTGTTTCCTTCTTTCCCTTCTGAGATTCCAAAGGTGCCATGGTATATAATATTATGTTTGAATCAGCGTAAATTGAATTATTGGTAAAGTTTTGCTTGTATATTTGGTGCACTATGTACTGTACTAATCGTTAATTACATTTTAATGACGAAAATTAAAAAAAATGAGTGTCTCTTAACACTAAAAACAGTTAATTTCTATGAAACTTTCTCTCCTGCAGAGTAGGGTGAGCGTGACTACCTGGAAATAAACAGCTTTATTTAATAAACGGGCAGTGAAGGGGACAGGATTTTTGATTTTTTGTAATTCTTATGAGTTGTTGTCACTTAGGAATTGTAACATGTAATGGAACTACGTGGAACGTTTTGTGAAAATTCTGCAAACTAAATTATATCTATTTTTTTTCGTACAAAATATGTCTTTTTTCTAATCGATATAACTACCTGATTTATTGAAACAATTGACAAAAAACAATAATAATAAGTAATACACACCTGACGCTTCACCTTCATGATTTAAACTACACTATTTTCGGACACAGAACACAACACATGCGTAGTTACTCCGTCAAAGTTATGGGCGCAACTGGCTCACGCTTGCCGTGCGAGAAACAGTGAGGCAAAGCGTGCCAGCACTGGTTATAGTGTTGCTTCCTCGAACATTTTTTTATTGTGGTTCTGTCTTTTTACTATTCTACTACCTAATACCAAGAGTTTTGTTTTATTTTAAAGCAACGAAATTTTTCATTTTTGTCCTCGTAAATGAGCAATCCGGCCTTGTGAGCGCCGTGTCACACAGTTGTGTGGAAATTATTTAAACTATTGTGAGTAATGTTGTTTCCAAGTGAACTGTAGCGTAGTGGAAGTTCCACTAGAAGTGGAATGTTTGTGTGTTCTAATCCGGTATTGTCTATTTTTGAAACTAATATTTTTTTCAGCATTTTAACTACTAGTTCTTTTAAATTTTATCTCGCCATGCACACAAATTATAAACATATTTAAATATCTGAAATTTATATCCACGTAAGTATTCGCCTTTTTCTAATTATGTACTACGTACGAGTTAAAAATACATTTATCGTAATAACAGATCCTTGTATTACGTAATATGAGTTTCAAATTACTATGAACTTAATTAAATATGGTTCATGGTGTATTTCCTAAGAATTAAAGCTTTAAAACGAGAATATTCTGTTCATTAGGTTGCATTATTTGAGTAAAATTGGCGTTTCCGAAAGTTTTCTCGTCTCAAAACACCACATCTCGTCTATAAACTCTTGATTTTTAAATGAAATTTTATGAATATACTAGGAATGTTAGTTTTTATAAGCCACGATTATTAGTAGGTACACAAGAAAGACACACGTAAGTGTATACGAAAAATATTAAATATCACAGTTCACAACTTCGTGCTAGATGACCACGTTTCAGTATTTTGCTCGATGTTTGTATGCGTGTATTTTTATACTTATTTTCTTCTTTGCGCATGTGTTGTTTATTTCAGTGATGTTAAAAATGGCTTTTGGGAAACGTTGAAGACAGAAACTTGCATCAATTTTATTCAAAAGAGAGATATTTTTCAATGTAAATATAGCCAATTTTCATCCCAAAGTGGAGTTGATGCAAAGTGTTTGCTTTGAAGCAAAATGTAGCGATCGTCGCAAGGAGTAGTCATAATCGCTAAAACGATACCTGAAACACGGCACAGTGCAAGGTTGCTTTCGTAAGCGAACTACCGTTCTTGTGTTATAATAGGCTTGCGGGTCTGTTATGACCGCGACGCTAGGAAACGTAAAGTAGTTTTGCGATCGACTATGATGCAAAACCGTACTTTGCGTTAGTTCTGATTACGGCCGCTCAGTTTGCGAACGTGAAGTTTGTGTCGACGATAAAACGGTCACAAACGTAATGCGGCAGATATACACAGTACAAACCAACTTGCGTCTCACGTAGCAAGAGAAAATGGCGGACATTTTTCATGAGTGACCGTAACCTCGTGAACAAAAACTGTTGTAATTAAATGATGGAGCTTAGAAACAGTATCATCCGTATGTCAAAAAATTATTTATTTTCATTTCCAAAGTAGAAGAAACTGATATAAGATTTCAAAACAAATACGTGTATTTTCAAGGTGCCGTGTCATACAGTGGTGTGGAAACACTTATCCTGTTGTGAGGAACGTGACTGTCAAGTGTTCTGTAACGTAGTGGTTAGGCAAGCTACTTACCAATTACAGATAAGATGTTTGTGAGTTCTAATTCTTTAAGGTCTAAGTTTTTCTAAGGAATAGTTATGTTTCAGTATTTTAACAAACCAATTCTTTTAATTTTTTTCTCGCCATGCACACAAATTATGAACATTAAAAAATATCTGAAATTTATATCCACCATAAGCCTACACCTTTTTTTTACTCTGTACTATGTACTAGTTAAAATTACAATAAACGGAATTGTAAACCTTTTTTTTATAATGTATTAAGAATTATAACTTACAATGAACTGAATTAATATGGTTTATGGTACAGAGTATTTATTATGAAATAACAACTTGAAAAGAGAATGAGTATTCTGTTCGTTAGGTTGCATTATTTCAGTGAAATTCGCGCTTCCAAATGTTTTATCGTCTCAAAACACGACATCTATTGCATAAAATCTTGATTTTTACGTGAAATTTTATGAATGAACTAGGAATGTTAGCTTTTATTAGCTATGAATATCAGTACACCAGAACAACACATGCAAGATTATACGCAAAATATGAAATATTACAGTTCACAACTTCGTGCTAGAAGATAACTTTTTAATATTTTGCTCGATGTTTGTAATGTGAGTAATTTTATATTTGTTTTCTTCTTTGAGCACGTGTTGTTCATTTCCGTAACGCCAAAACTGGCTTTTGGGAAACGTTGAAGATAGAAACTAGCCTGGATTTTATTCTAAAGAGAGATATTTTACAATCTAAGTATTGCCAACTGCCTTCGCAAAGTGTGTATTGGCGCAAAGTTTTTGCTTTGAAGCAAAATATAGTGATCGTCGCAAGGAGGCGTGGTCACAATCGCTAAAACGCTATGTGAAACACAGCACAACGCAAAGTTGTGTTCGGAAGAAAACTAGCGTTCGTGGGTCATAATAGGCCTGCAGGAACCAACACGTAGCAAACAGATCAGCATTAGGAAATGTGCTACACCAAAGTGTAGCTGTGTAGGTGGCAGATAGTTCAGCACAGGGTAGAAACGAAGAAAACAGTAAGCTTGTTGCACTGGCTAACCGTGACCATATCAGTGATATACAAATGTTTGGTGCGTTCAGTGATGACGTGGATGTACAATGCAGTCAGTGTTGCGATACATAGAGAGTAGTGATAATTACTTAATGAGCCCAGTACCGTGACTCTGTACCAATGTGTGTAAATACATGTAAATTCCGTGACGTAGCAATGCACCATCGGTACTGAAGGCAATACCTGACAGCTCAACAGAACAGTCACTGCAATCATTCGAGATTATGCACGTGGCGTATCACAATCTATTTCTCGACAAATGTTCGAAATGTGCCCTGCCATTGCCAATGCAGTAGTTCATACGGCGTATTAGAGACTGGCGGACGTGTTGAAAGGCCCCCTGGTGTGTCTCGCACTTGATCGCAGGCAGCCATGACCCTCGCTGACAGGTCCTCTTCAGATAATGTCTTCCAGTAATTGTGGCATATATAAGTATGATACACAGCCATCACAGCCATGCTCTTATTTTTTAACGAGGCGCTCTTAGCTATTACGGCCATTCCGCACCCCGGCCGCCCAGTCGGCGGGGAAGAGGGATCACGCCCTCTCAACGCAGACATGACCAGCGCTCACCCAAGTTGACCACATCCGAAGCCCCGATCTGATTCATAAGATCGCACCGAGCATGTCCTACCACAAGGCCTGAGGCCCTAGCACTCAGTTTACCAAGCGTGTGGTCTAGCCGGAGCACTACCCACACCCCTAACGTCATCACAGGACGCTACCGGAGCAGGTGCCTGCTCACCGCCCGGCTCTTCAACAAGAGGGGGAATCTCTCCGAGCCTCCTCCAGCATGCGGAGTCAACCACTGCCAGCACGAGTCCAACCTCTATTGATCAGTACACCAGTGAGAACCACTGATGGGGCTAACCTGATCGTCCCGTGCTCCCACTTAATTTCCATGGCACTCATAAGTTTCCTGTATCCGACCACCACGCTGAATCACCCCCGGAAGGGAGGTGCGGTGGTCTCTGAAGGGTTGTCTTCATCATTTTCCGGAGAATCTGAAGTCCCAACAGGAACGCCCTTTTGTCATCACAACCGCCGGACTCACCAAAGCCGACCGCAGAGTGATCAACAGGCTGTAATCGGATACGACCATTACCATACATAGAATTTCTTCACCAGGAAATTCCTGTCTTGGGCCCCAATGGCCTGAATGCCAAGTGTTCCAACACGCCACCAAGTGGTCGGGCCTAGGTACTAACTATCGGAGTAACTGAGGCAATCGGAACTGCAGGAATTCATAGTATTGACATCCAGACACACAGTTCGGCAGTAAAAATGGGCCAAAAACATTGTACCCCACTATGCCGGCCCAAATGTTGGTGGAAAAGCGGTGCTAGCATTCTCTCGTTACAGCTGCTTGTGGGTTGGTGTCGTCCCACATGTGGACATTTCTACTGTTGCAAAAGCCTGCCTGTGTGAACGGGGCTTCTTCTGTATGAACCACCGGCAAAGTTCTAGCCGAGGGGCGTAATATGCCCGGCCCTATTGCTTTTACACTACACACATGGTATGGTCGTATGGTGGTAGTATCTGTTCATGAATGACACACCATACTGTCCCATTCGATGCATCCATTCTCGCGCTGTTGCTCGTCTAAACTTTGTCCGCTACATTCTCAAAGACCACCTCCTCAAACTGCGGAGTGCGGAGAGTTCTTGGTCGACCAGGTCCACACCGACGCTGAGACATGCCTGTTTCCCATAGTTGTTGCATAAGGTGTGCGAATTTCTGGTGGTTCGGCTGTTGTCGTGCCGGGTATCTTTGGCTGTACACATGCGCAGCTGCCCTGCCATTGCCTCTCACTTCACTATACACCAAGACCATGTCAATCATTTCAGAATTTGAGTACTTGTCCATGTTCACGTCTGTAGTACCTAGTGAATCGAAGCAGTGGCAGGCTGAGAATAACAGGACGCTCGGGCAGACGGGGTGGGGAACTACACTGTTCAGAAGGGGGGTGGGGGAAGGGGAACTGGCTGTGACATGTAACATCGTGCATCATACCACCAACATGTGTTAACCACTGGGTGAAGGACGTGTTTCCTATCGACCAGGCCATGGCCTTGCTACCACTGTACCCTTCGTTTGAGATTTAACCGTAAAAAGTGGTTCCTAGAGAGTTGCAACTAGGGAGCCTTATTTACTAATTACGATGTTCTGTTTCATCCGATGGTATCCACAATAAATTTAACCTCACGGTGTAAATGTTACATGCAATCACAGGGTGCCAACACCTAATAATTCCACAATGGGGGCGTGTACCTCCCTTTTCTACAAGATCTTGGTTAATTCATATACCAATTTGTGTTCCTCTATTGCAAGTACTTTGCATAATATCCCACACGATATGCTTTTTCGCCCTACGTCTTCAAAGGCTTCTACAGACCTTAATAATTGAGATGGTTAAGGTTAAGTCTGCTGTTCAGGAAACCTCCTTTCTGGGCCATAGGATTTCGTCACAAGGAGTTTCCATTGACCCCGAGCAGACTAGATGCATTCGAGATTTTTCGTTGCCTCGGGACTTTAAGGGCATTGTCCGTTTTATTGGAATGGTGCAGTTCTTTGGAAAATGTATCCCCAAATTTGCTGAAAAGGCTGCTCCACATATCATGTTACATAAGAAATCAGTAAAATTTGTATGGGGTGAGGAACAGCAGAAAGCTTTTGACACACTCTAGAACGACATTATGCACCCTCTGGTTCTGCGGATGACAGATTTCTCCAAATAATATTTCCTGCAGACTGATGTTTAGAGCTCAGTTGAAAGAGCAGTCTTGTGTCAGGAGATATATGGAGTTCGGCAACCTATCTCATTTTCGTCCTGCACTCTCATGCCCCATGAGAAAAAGTCTTCTATTTATGAATTAGAATGCCTAGCAGTTGTTTTTGTATTGAAAATTTCGACACTATTTAGAATGTGCAGTATTCCTCCTGGAAACTGATGATCCAGTGTTGTCGTGGCTTTTGGCTCATCCACGACAATTGGGCAAAATTGGACATTGGGTCGTTGGGATCTCATCTTTTAAATTTAGGGTGCAACATATTAAAGGATCACATGACGTAGTGATGCTCTCTCTAACATGTTTGGTGATTCCTAAGTTAATCATGAATTTGAAGTTCTTCCAAATTGTAATATTTTAGTAGCGTTTCTGTTGGCATTTACAAATATCAAGGCGCATCCAGAAAAGGATCATGAACTGAGTGAAATTATCATTACAAAATTCAAATCTTGTGTTGAACAAAAACCATATTTTCTGGCCAAAGATCTATTATGTTGCAAATCTTGTTACAATGTAAAATGCATTGTGTTTCCTGCTCATCTTAAACCCATGGTTTTCGAGTATTTTCATTCATCGTCTCTAGGTGCACATTTAGGCACACACAAAACCATTCAGGCAATTCGTAAGCATTTTATTTGGAAATTCATGAATGCTGAAATTTCAGAAAGAGTTAAATGTTTTAAATTGTGTGCTTTGAGTAAGTCTGCTCAAAACACACATGTAGTATTTTTCTCTTCAGATGTGGCTGAAAACCCATGCAACAGCTTTTCATTGATTTTGTTGGCCCATTTCCAAGAAGTAAGTCAAGTAATATAATATATCATTACTTTGTATCCATGCATTTTCTAAATTTGTGTATTTGATTCCTATGAGTAAGGCTGATGCTATATCCACTGTCCGTGCTCTACAGACCCATGTATTCCAAAATTTTGGCTAACCTTCATCAGTTGTGTCCGATAATGATTCCCAACTCATTTCAAGTATTTCTTGTGACATGTGTTTTATTAATGGCATTGGCCATATTACCTTGTATCCATATAATCCCCCACCTTCGCATGCGGAGCGTTTCAACAGAAACCCTCCGTTCAGCTCTCATTGCTTTTAATGCGACAGAGAATTCTAATTGAGACAAACATCTTCCTTGGTTGCAAATTGCTTTCAACTATGCCAAGCATGAGTCTCATAAGACCAATAATTTTAATCTTGTTTTCACTTACTTACCCAATAATCCTTTGTCCACTATGTAGCAATTAAATGAATTGTTACTGGATGATCCCAAGGACATCCATCAGGTCTGGGCAGTTTCCCTCAAAAACCTAAAACTTGCTCATTGCAAGAGCCGTATCAAGTATGATAAACATCGAATTGACAATCCATTTCATGTAGGTGATTTAGTTTTGTGTAAAATTCATCCTGTCAGCAGAGCATTTGACAAGAAAATGGCGTAACTTTCTTACCATTGGACTGGTCCTTACCAAATCCAACTATTCCTAATGCCAGTCACTGCTAGTCTTGCTGACCCCAGTTCAGGAAAATATGTTACAAGAGCTCACACATCTCACCTAAATAAGTCTCATTCTACACTTTCTAAATATAATTTTGTGTTCTACTGGTCTAGGAGCTACAAGAGCCTAGCTGTAGGTTCTTTTCAATATTTTTTATTTTATTTGGCGGACCAGTCGCAATTCTTCTTGGCCTTGACTTGGTTTAGACCATGGATTGATCACCCACTGTTTCGAGTATTCTTAAGGTCCTTTCTGTTTGCGCGCCAAACTACAAAAAAACCGCGGTACTAGGTTAACAAGAAAATAACAAATGTCACGTGTTTATTAAATTAAGATTTGGNTTAGACCATGGATTGATCACCCACTGTTTCGAGTATTCTTAAGGTCCTTTCTGTTTGCGCGCCAAACTACAAAAAAAACCGCGGTACTAGGTTAACAAGAAAATAACAAATGTCACGTGTTTATTAAATTAAGATTTGTGTTGCTTTTGTAAAATAATCTACCAACCTTGGAATTTTGACTTCATGTTTTCGATGGGGGATAATACTAGATTTCCTTAGGGGTTTTCTTTCAGTGTGGTTACTATTTAGCTTGGAGATGTGTTCCGCTCTTGTCTTGGGGTGTTTTTGGGTTATGTTAGTAGTTTAGAGACAATTCCGTTGTAATATTTTCCTTGGGGATGATTTGTAGGAAAATTTATTTTCTGGTGAAATTTTCCATTCCTAGTTATACTCTCTATAAGTGTACCATGCTGTCTGTTTTAGTGTTGTATTTACTCTGAGGCATCATGTTCCTTCCCTGCATCGCAGTTCTGGCTACGACCAACTCCGCCTTTTCAACAGTCACAGTCACATTACTGGATTCAGGTGTAGTTTTTGAACGTGAAGATGATGTCTTATTTTCTGACAATACCTACTAGGTAGTGTTGGATTTTGATTTGATTTCTCTGCAATACGAGTGTTCAGAACTTGAAACCATGATAAATACAGTTGTGTTAGTGCGTGAGAATGAGAACAGACAATCTGCTGGAATCTCTTCATCCGAACAAAATTTTAATCTAACTGTTAAAAATATGAAAAATAGTTTTCTTGCATTTAAGTCTGAAACTGAAACCTTAACTTCTTTATTGCCATACAGATCCAAGCGTGCACTAATTGTTCTTGGAGATAAAATTTTGAAAACTGTTTTTGGCACTTTAGATAGTGAAGATTTAACCCATCTGGAACGTCGCCCAAACTCTCTGGCAAACCCCTAGGATGACATTTCTACTAATGTGGTTAATAAAATCATTATTATCAAGAATTTGGAAGACAGAATTATAAATAACACTGGGTGTACCAAGAAATTAAGTCAGTTGTATCTTGATCACTATAATGTGTCGTATCGTAACCTTTCTTTTGCATGACACCCTTGATGGGATGATCATCTTGAGTTTCAGGATTGATTTAAATGGTATGTTACTCCGTGTCAGTGAAGCTCTCGCTGGAGCCAGACTGGAAATATTTGATTTCCGTCGTTCAATAGAAATTAGCGTACACTGTAAGTTAAGTACAACTTTGTTAAGTGCTGATTCATTTTTGAACATTCTAAAACATATTCAACAGCTCATTACTTTCAACTTTACATAAAAGCACTTGTACATGGCACTTTATATAGGTTTTATAGTTTAAGTAATGTTCAGGCAATTATATATAATTCTTCTCTTAATGTAATGGTCCCTTGGCCAATAAGGATAGTTTGTTTGAAAGATATCATGTTTTCCCCGTTCCCTTTTTGTATTCTAAATTAAACAGATAGTTGTTACTCCATGTTCTGGAATTATTGATTATTAGTTTGAATGGTAAGCATTTTGCTACTGTTAACCATGATTCTCTTATGGGCTGTAACACTCATTGCATTACCCTATGTTCTGCTTCTTTCTCTTTCTTTGATGCACATGTAGACAACTGCGAGTTTAACCTTTTTATAGGAAAATCATATTTTGAATTCTGTGATAAATCTGTAATCAGTTTAAAACTCCCCCTTTTACGTATAACTAGTTCTCATTGGTTATTTTCTTCTAATGCTAACATTGATGTTACTTTCTTGTGCAGGTCTACTAAAGTAACCTTTTCCCCTTTTACCCTCGCTTTGTCAGGTACTGGTTTAATAAACGATGCATCTCATTGTGACATTATGAGTCCCTTTTTCAAGACTTTTGGTGCTTGTTCTTCACTATAACCTATCCCTGCCTGTCATCCATGTCCCTAAACTAGTAGCTAAACTCTCTCATGTCAATTTTTCTCCTTTCCCTTACCTTACCCTGAAGAGATCCTTTTTTTTTTTAAGGAATTGGACATTCTTTTAGCTTCACATTCTCAGGGAACCAACTTTCAGGATGTCCGGCGTCTCCTTCAACCTCATCCTACACCACCTCCAGTAAACCTAAATCTCATTTCCATTATTGTTTCTCATATTGCTGTTTTTTGTTTCCTGCTTGTTATGTATTTTTTGGTGAAATCCAATATTCTGTGTCAATTCAAGTATCCCACCTTCTGATTAGCCTGTTCTTGTGCCAGAAGGATGTGTAATGGTTCCTTTGCCTACTACTCCAACTTCTACTGATGGTTATTAATTTTTTTTTGTTATGTATTTTTATTAAACTGGTAGTTCGTAAATTTTTTATGTGTGTGTGTGTGTGTGTAAGTGTTTGCCACACCTGGAATCTTGTGGCCTCGTTTAAGGGAGGAAGCGTGTGCCATTTTAAGGCATTCGTTTATTTTTAATTATGTTCTTTTAACTTTGTATTCCCTTTCTGGGAATATTTTTTTTGGTTTTCTTGGCAAACCCGCTGTGATCATTTCCAGCATCTTGCTTTATTTTTTATTATTATGTTAAAGCAAGATTAGATACTATTTTTGTCATTTTTTCTGTAATTTTGTTTATTTATCTAGCAATATTCCAAAATTTCGTTGCTTTTTCATTTTTAAATTTATAAGTGACCAATTACTCTGATCTGGTTAAGCTATTGTGTCAACCGATTGAAATAAGTTTATTTAAAAAAGAATTGTGAATTTCGTAATGAAATATCCTGTATTTGGTTTGTGACTTTTATATTTAAATTATTTTCTGTCAACATGATTTTATAAAGTATTTATGGTATTAATGTAAAATACCGCATTACGAAACAGGATAGTGTCACTGGTTTTGCGAAGCGACTTGATACCTGTGTTAGTGACTGGTATTTTCGGAACGCGCCCTACTTCCTTTTTCTTGTTTTTAACTCGTCATGGCGTGAGTGAATTTTTAATTACAGTTGGCTCTTTTCCTACTAATGTATAACCATTTGAGTTTTAGTCCTTTGGTAAGAGTTTTTTTTTGTTATTTGTCGCCTTAATAATGTATAATTATGACCTTGTCTATTTATTTTGTTCGTAAATTTTGCATTTACAGCGGTCGACCGTTTGGGTTGGAAAATTACTGTAGATAGCCAATTTCTTCACCCTGCTGCTGAGGTGTGGCAGTTTTTCTTCGAAGTCGCCTCGCGTCTTTTTTACGCCTGATGTTTTTTAAGCGGATCTAACACCTAGCTGGTGTTGGCAAGGCAGATGTCTGGACGACGGGCCCCATCTCAGGAAAGTCCAGCCACCCCCTTTTTGGCATTTGCATGAAACACAGTAATCAGGTCACAGCGTGTCTGAACTATTTCAATTATGAAAAATAACCCACATTTTGTTTTATGACTTAAAACATTCTTGTAATTTTCTATTTTAAAATGTTTTTTTTGTGGGATCCCAACAGTTAACGTTAATTTATTTATGTAAAATATAATTATACAATATATAAAAAGAACTTATTACTTACTCAAAACCAAAGTTCATATTTATTGTTGTTACATTTTTGAAAAGTTCATTATTGGTTTTTTGCTATTGTTAAATTGGAAAAAAACATTAAATATCTCCTATTCTACAAATGGTAGCATTTGTATGGAGATAGCGGAGCATTATACAGTAAGTGCCATGTGGCCATCAGCAATTCCACGAAAGACGATGCTGCACCTTCCGATGAATGTGCCTCCAGCTCCGGGAATGAGCCGGCACCTACTCGGCAACTCGCTGTCGTCGCCCGGCAAAGTGTACTCCCGAGGCTGCTGATGCTGGTTCGCCACCGGTAGACCCGGTGCCAGTGAGCCAGATGTTGGTACTAGTCATCGAGCCATCGATCGAAGAGGAACCCGGTCTTCAATGCGATGATAATGCAATGGATAGTGAATCGGATAGAATTATTGCTGTTTGTGTCGAAGGTCTTTGCAGTGACCCTGCGATTTGTGCAGCCCTTCTTAGAGCGCTGCTTCTTACCACCATAGGTGAATTGCTCAGTCTTTTACGAGATACTCTAAAATCATAACTGAATATTTGTAGATTAAAAAAAAATATAGTTTGGCCTCTGTTTGAGGAAGATTTTATATAAGATATCTATTTTAAATAATATGACATCGATGTTGTGTTGATTATGTATCTTTTATTATGTGTATAATAAATTTTGTGTAACAAATATTTCTGTTCGTTTTTATTTTTTTACCTTTACATAATTATGAACTCGCTGAATGCTAGGGGAAAAGGGGTGCCAACATGTGTGACTAAGAACGAGAAAACTATACATATCGATCTTCTGATGGTGAAGGACGAAACAAAGAATATTTCTCGTTATTGTTACATAAACATTTTCACGACTGGTTAACTGCAGATGGTTACAACGTTCATGTCTGCAAACAGTGTTTTAAGCATTATACCGATTGCCTATGGAAATCAGGACTCACTGGGGAACAGGGCCTTGCAATACACAACAAAGGTGTAAAAGAAAAATTTTCAATGTGTAGGTATATGTGTTTTCTCATTTCGTACTTACCAAATAATATTAGTTCTTAAAAAAAATATTTTGGATATTATTTATTTTGAAAATTCCTTTGCTTTACATAAAAATTNAAAAAAAAAAAAAAAAAAAAAAAAAAAAAAAAAAAAAGTATGAGAGTTTACATACTCTGCACGAATGGCCAATGTCACCATTTGGTACAAGTCGATAGAAGGCAGCATAATCGAGAATTTCATGCCACCCTAGTGTTTAAAATATAATCCAGTATGGAGGGCGCCAACATCCCCACCTACACATTAAAAAACATAAAGAAACATGTCTGCCACCTGGTGGCTAAATCGACAGCGGTATCGGCGATATCGATTATTTATACACTAGTGCCACCTAGGCGATGTAAAAGTAAACTTATGAAATCTAAGATGGGGGTATCCAGCAATGTATAAACAAATTAAAAACAAAAACAAGATGGCGGCATGTAATATTATGAGTAATGGTGAAGGGGTGGGGAGGGGGATGTTAAGACAATGTGGTTGATTGGAGGGGATCAGTGGTCTTCTGGACATGGAGCTAAGAAAACCTCCGGATATGAAAACTTTTTAAATAATTATTTTAATAATAATGTTTTATTAATTTTTAAATATAATATTAAATACAAAAATTATAGTAATATTTTATAACAAATTTTTTAAAATAATATTTTAATAGTTTTTTATAATACACTTTGAAATAAATTGTAATATATATTTTCTGTAATTTTTGGAATTTTTGAGTTTTCAAGGTTAAATGTCACCGGGATCAAGGTCAATGGTCAAGGTTAGAGTCAAATACGTCCAGCATGGCGGACAAGATGGCCACCTGGGGACCGGAAAGACAGAGCATGAACAGCTCCGAGCTCCGCCGCCAGATGCCGATGTCTCCAACTCCTCTTGTTTATTGTACTTCTGACACTGATTGAATTTGATCAAACTGTGAAGAAAAATTACAATATTGTCATTTGGACAGATTCGTGTGCAGGTCGCAACAAAAACTTTCAATTAATTTGCCTGTTTAAATATTTAGTTCTGAAAGGAATGTTTAAGACTGTCGAACACAAATTTCCAGAAGTCGGCCACATTTATTTGGACTCTATCAGAGACTTTGAAAGAATATAAAAAAATCTCAGACGCAATGAAGTGAAGTTTGTGCGAGAGCAGTATCGGCCAATTATTGCACAAACTAGTAAGAAACACTACGTTACTGATATGACCAGCCACTTCCGAGATTTCTGGCACTTTCCTGAAAAGTTGAAACTTGTCAACCGTAGGACGAATAGTTTAAATGAGAAAGTTCAATTCAGTGATGGAATAAATTTGATTATAATGGAAGAATATGAACCTTACCCGTACAAGGAATCCTACTATGAGTACATGCTATTCAAATACATACATTTATTACGAGCCTCAGACCGACCTGCTGCTCCAGATGAAGTGACCATAACCAGACTTAGAATTGGAAAAACAGGATACTTGTTCAGTGAAAAAGTTCACGATTTGAGGGAGCAACTTAAATATGAAATGAAGAATACAGATGGTGTTATGAACAAGCTTTGGGAGATTATCCTGACAAATATGACATGCATGTATTTATATCTTGTAAAATGGCTACATGAATGTGTTTTCGTTTAAACTAATTACCAAAACTGTTTCTTTGTGATGCGCTTGTTCCATTTTGGACACTATTTGGAAGATTATCCAGTCAAATAGTAAAGTCAATGTTAGTTAAAAGTAATGTTTTGTATCATTAAACTATATTATCGTGTGCTGTGCGTAATGGTACAATAAGATACCTTTGCCATAGCGTGTTACTTAAGTACGATTCCTTCATTCACTTAAGCACTACAAAGAATTTATAATTACATACCACGAATTAATGTTTTATGTACATTCAAATATAAAACAAAGTGCAGGGGGGCGTTTGTTGCCCTGAATCTGCAGTAACAAGGATTTCGCGCGGAATAGTAAAGTGAAAAACTTTAGTTTTTCAATGAAAAACTATTGATGTAAAAGTAACAGATAAAATACTTTAGACGCCCCGTTTTCAAAACTAAATTTTTGTAACATAACACCTTCACCCACATGCCCCTTCTGAAATTGCGATCATAATATATTCTTTGTTGGAAGCACTGCTAATTTTTATATACCAGTCTACTTGTGTCGTGAGCTATCAACTGCGTACGTGTTGAAAGAGAACGACGTGGTCCTATAGATTAAATGCACGGACATTGGTCTGTTTCGAGCCGAACCGAGCGGAACAAGTGCACCCCCTCTTTCGCTTACTGGGCGGCAGTCTAGCCAATACGGCATCTTTCGCAGCACACAGTAGCTTATCAGATGCAATGATCGTTCCCATAGCCTCGCGTGGACAATAAGAAAATAGGCACGCGTACATCAAAGGAACCAGCAAACCTTTTAACATTTTATAGTTACTTACCTTTTCAGAGGCCACGGTGACTGAGCGATTAGCCTGTTCGCCTCCCATCTAGGCGGACCGGGTTCAGTCCTCGACCGGGTCACTCCCGGGTCTTCACAAATGGGAAACGTGCAAGACGATGCCTCTGGTCGGCAGGTTTTTATCGGGGGTCTCCCGTTTCCCCCGCCCTTTCATTGTGGCAACGCTCCTATCTGACCTCATTTTACCCTCATCGGCTCTCAAAATAACTCAACTCAACAATTTATCTTTTCTGTGGCTGCATTTCACNACACACACACACATATATATATATATATATATATATATATATATATATATATAATTTAGTATCCCCAAAAAATATTTTGTTAAGCAAACAAAACTTGAAAAGCAACAAAATTTATTAAGTTTAGCTAAAAAAAAAATACGCTTGAATAAACAAAACCTTCATGTTGGGCAAAAAATAATTAGGCAATCAATAAAATATTTTGCTGAATCAACTGTATTTATTACTTTGGCTATTCATTTGATTGTCTTAGTTCGAAAATAAAGTTCGAGAGTTTGTTTGTATATTTTGTGACAACTAGGATAGGAATTGTTTGTTACTGCATTTTGATGCTTAATAATGGTATAAAATGCTAATATAATAAGTTCAAAAGGAAACTAAAAGGTAAAGCTGTAAAACTTAAAATATTTATTTCCTCACGTTGTCGGGTATTTGAATTGTATATATTTAAGAATATTTTTTTATGCATAGTCACTGTAGCTGAGATTGCTAGGACGTAGCGCCGTAGTCACTGTAGCTGAGATTGCTAGGACGTAGCGCCGTAGTCACTGTAGCTGAGATTGCTAGGACGTAGCGCCGTAGTCACTGTAGCTGAGATTGCTAGGACGTAGCGCCGTAGTCACTGTAGCTGAGATTGCTAGGACGTAGCGCCGTAGTCACTGTAGCTGAGATTGCTAGGACGTAGCGCTGTAGTCACTGTAGCTGAGATTGCTAGGACGTAGCGCCGTTGTTACTGTAGCTGATATTGCTAGGAGGTAGCGTCGTAGTCACTGTAGCTGAGATTTCTAAGACGTAGCGCCCAGACACGAAAAAACGATGTGGTTTTGAATCTCAGTCGTGCTTTAATTATTTTAATATTATCTGAAACTGTTTGATGCTCGTTAAGCCAAAAAAATATTTGTAGCGTCAACCAAATCTTCAAAGTTCGAGGCAGCCAAATAAGGACAAAAACATAATTTGGTTTCATAAACAAACTATTTAATTTTCCCTATGAAACAATTAATTTGGATGCGCCAAACAAATTTTGTTTGATTAAACGAAATTTTTTTTTCGGTGTGCATCTGCCAAGGTTGTCCACTTGTGAGCGAATACCAGAATACCTTGAGACAGTTAAGTCAAGAAATTGTGGTCGGCACCGTGAAAAAGGCGGGGGAAGGTAGTGCTCTAGAAAACTTGTCGGCCATCGGCAACATCTGCCACGTTTCCCTGATGCAAAAATATGGGTGGCCCAGCTGGGAACCCAACCCCGTTCGCTTTGTTGGGAGGTGAGTAATCTAACTACTACACTACTGTGGCCCCTTACCAAGCAACAGTTCGCTACTCCTAGGTACTAGGGAAGTGAGGATATTCTTGTGTCGGTCTATAGGTCGTTATGACTAAGATTGTTGGAGTGATTGCAGGTGGTGCAGGCGTTCATATACAGCAGCAGTGTCCAGCCAGTGAAGCTCGCTCCAGCCGGGACTGCACTAGCTGTTGGCACGATGGCCGCCGTAGCTGGATGGGGTGCGACGCCGGTAAGTCTCTGCAGTATTCGCCACAGGATGTGCTGTGACGAGGAGAAAATAAAAAAACTTTGATTTCTATCCGGATCGAGGAGCCATAACTACCATAAAAAATATTAGGACGCCGATGTTATTGAAGATAACCCAAGATATGTAGAAACGTTATATTAGTCGGTGCTCCTCATAAGCACAACCCAAGAGCCCAGCCGTCTTATGTCTTCTGTTAGTTAAACTATTTCTTTGAGGCTGTACTTGGGGCTGCATATATTCGGATATAGTGAACAGGCATTCGAAGATGTAAATATACGGGTATTTAGTATACTGTAGACTATAAGTTCTTTGTATACTGTAGTGGAATTTTTAATTCACTTATTACTATTTAACGGGGACCACTTTATTTTGTGAGTTACTATCTGGCAAAGTTTCAAGACTTTTATTTATACTGTGTTCCATTTACAAAACTGTTCTAGATGTATTCGTATTTAACATTAACATTTCGCGAAATTAATTGGTAAATTTTTTCTACACCAACTGACACTTCTACTAAGCAAACTTTTCTTTATGAATACATCCAGTGATACAAAAATAAGTCCAGATATAAAATATCACGTCTTCTAAGTCGGGTTTCTCCAAAATTTTGACAGAAAAACGAAAAGAGTAACAGGTCAGAAATGGAATACAGAAGTCGGTAAAAATTGCGAAAAACAAAATTTAATAAGTTACAGAAAAAGAATTAAACTCCGGACGCATTTCAGTTACTTTCGAAAATTGAACTTATTTTATTAGGAAAGGTCTGAATCACACTGACTCAGTCAAAAATCTGCAAGTAAACATTGACTGAATTCCGTGCCACTCACTTTGGCAGCAGATTATAAACGAACACTCGAGGTTCGAGTGCATTCATTCTGTGTTACATATTACCGGACTCGTAAAGTTTTCAATTCCTACGTGGAGATTGCTCGAAACATATCAACGTTTTACACGAAAACATGAAGAGATCTGATAATAAGCACAATCATTTTGTAGGTAGGGCAGTAATAAGAAAACTGACTTTTTTTTATAGGCAATTGTGGATTTTCGTTCCATAAAACATCTGTTACTAAAATACAGATAATTTTTTGTTTTTTTTTTCTCGCAAAATTGTGTATTTTGAAATTTAGTTAAAAATGCAAAGAATGGACAATTGTAGGCACTGCACACCATGTTAAAAAAACCAAGCGGCAAATGACCTGAAACGAATATTTTACTAAATGAATTCAGCAATTTTTAATTACAACCCAAGTGTTCACATAAAGGTTATTCCATTTTGTAAAATATACTTTCCAAGTATATACTAAGATGGATACAAATTTTATTGTCAGCAAAGCATACTCAGGTAAATACCGTTCGCCAGGTATCAGCCAGGTCCAATTAAGTCTGAGTGCCAGATCATGAACCGTGATGCATTACGCCACAAATGTTCTTACACTATCGCACAGTCCAACGATGTCACTGTTTGCACCATTCCAAACGAGACGTTGGGCGTTGACGTGTGTGACTACTGGCTTTCTGGAAGCGGCACGACCATGAAAACCAAGTGCTTTAGGCTGTTCACGGTAAATTAAGCACTTTTGGAAGCCCTGCTTAAGATATACTTGTATGCACGGTGTGTATCCTTCCATCATATGGGCCTGATCACTTTATGTATGCGTCGATCAAGTGAAACTGTGAAATTATTAGGAAAGTCAATTATTAAGGAAATGTTATATTTCTTACAATAACATGCATTACAGAAAGCAAACGAAATCACTTCAGTATTGACAAATGTTTACCTAAGACTTTTAATTCAATGTTAACATAATATGGAACTACGTACCCAACGTCGTTATCAAATTTACTGGGCGCATGCTATCCTCTGTGTTACCGGTAAAATGTACGCAAGTAAGGAGAGATACATTTTTCAAAGGTTGATTCCGAAAGTGCTCAATTAATCGTCAACAGCCTATTCCACCTTTTATTGGCCTTGTACATGGACTGTTACGGAAGTCCTCTGCAATCGCTGGCATGGCTACGTGACAACTGATTTGCACAAAACGCTTCAGATTTGTCTGGTCGTAATTTATGTCATGGACCAATCAGAACGATGCTTTCAGTCACGCGATAATTCTGTTTGTTTACTATAGAGTGGAGTGGAGAGATTTGGGCTGATATTAACATCGAAGTCTTGAGAGCCGATGAGGTTGAAGTGAAGTGAGTGTGTGTGAAGCAGCGCAGGAATGTAAGGGCGGTGGAAATGGGAGATCCCCAAGAAAACCCGCGGACCAGTGACATCGTCTGGCACTATTCTCTCATGCAAAAATCTGGAAGCGACCTCGCCAGGAATCGAAGGCGAGTAGTCTGACCACTACACCACCGTGAACCCCGTTTACTATAGAGGAATTTACTTTAATATAATCTTGGTCATAACAGCCACACATATTATTTCATATTTTTATTTTATCCATATTATCAAAATTAAATAATGGACCAATTAAAATTGTATTAATTATTTAAATACTGCAATACCGAATTTTTAAGTGAAAGCTCATATAAGCTCCACTGTTCATCGGGCCCATACTTGGGCATAACACAAGGGATCTTCGTCCAAGAAGCGTGGTCCGGGATGCTATGAATTAATTCCAATATATAGTTACTGAAAATATATTTTGGCGAATTGTCGCACACCTGGAATAGAGATTAATCAAAGATATATGAAAAGGTTTAAGAAATTTTTTTCTGAGTGATGGCCCAGGGTTGCTTGCCGTGGTTTCGAAACGACAGACACTTGTCAGGTTTTCCAAGGCCCGAATCACGAGAAGGAGAAAGTTTTGCGTGAGAGACACTGATCAAAGTCATGGAGTAGAATGATCGTCCCACGTGATGGGGACTGATTCTTCACTGTTATAAATGCTGCAGAAAGTTAACTGAGTATTAATGACAGTCTTCTGGAGTGCAAAACGACAGAGGACAGGTTGAGCGGCCTAGGGAAGGGCTAGTGAAAACATGAGCTTGTTCTCAGCCAGAGAGAAAGCGTCGAGAGTCGCTGCAACCAAACAAACGAGAAAGCATATCTGAGAAATTGTTACGAAGACGAGACAGTATATTAAGCGTCGCAAATCCAGTACAAGGGTCCGAGATTGGTCATTTCGCCATAGAGCGAGTAGTAGCCAGGGCTGCGGTGGTGCAGTTTGTTATGATTCAGTAAACGAGTGCAACTCAATCAGACCACTCGCCTCTGATCACTGCAAACACCGCTCGATTCCAGGGCCTCAAGTCCGGATTATTACACGTGGGGAAACGTGGCGGGCGTTGCCATTGACCGATGAGTTTTATTGGGGCACTCCGTTACCCGCTCTCCCCTTATAGCATTACGTTCCTACTCCATCTCTCCCAGCTTCATTCGCTTCTGTACTAAATACCTTAGCTGTTAACCGCCTCACAAATTTCTCCACGAAAGTGACCAAATTGCTGTGTTCTTAGCTGTATTTACGAGCTACACTTTTCAGTACCAGCACTGATCAGTTAGCCCTTTTAGAGCCGCATTAATAACAATTTGATGTGTTGTAATAATAAAATGCTCTGATAAATGTTTTACTTGACCTGACAAAGAACTTATTTCGTTGTTACAATCAATATGATATAAGTATTTTTCAGTTTGTGATAGTGATATGAACCGTCATAACGAAGAGCAATAGCAAGGTTTACACATCATTAACCCACAGGGAAGATCATTCAGCACTGTTCCTGGCAATGTACAATACCGGTTAAATGTAACCTTCTTATGTAACATGTAGGCAGTTGCATATAATGGGTGTCAGATTGTTTAAAATATTGTTTGGTGAAATGTACAGAATTATATTGAATGTTGTCTTGGCTAGCAAAAGGAATGAATTAAGCTGTCCACTTGCCCCACTCGTGAGTACATAGTTGAGTGTTACATATGAAGTAGTTACGGACATTCGAGTGACGTACACTGAACCCTTCAATTGATTTTTAAATCTCTATGCCGAAAATCACTAGACATGATACGTTGGCACAAAAAATTGGATCATGTAGAGTGGAGAGGTTTGGGCGACTCTTAACACCGGGGTGTTGAGAATCAATGAGGTGAGTATGGAGCAGCGCCGGAATGCAAGGGCAAGGGAAACGGGAGATTTCCAAGAAAACCCGCTGACCAGCGGCATCGCCCTCGCAATTCCTACGTGCGAAAAT
This sequence comes from Clitarchus hookeri, assembly GCA_002778355.1. NCBI lineage: Eukaryota > Metazoa > Arthropoda > Insecta > Phasmatodea > Phasmatidae > Clitarchus > Clitarchus hookeri. Next base: position 187,138 of record NQII01000456.1, on the reverse strand, counting down.
CCGGGAGTGACCCAGCCAGGAACCGAGCCCGGCTCGCCTTGGTGGGAGGCGAGCGCTCTAGTCGATACGCCACCGCGGCCCCAAATACTAGGTCAACTCTATGGAAATGAAAACAACCCAGCATAGACTTTATGACGTGTTTACTTATAGGAGATTCATTGCAGTAACAAGGAAAACATTTTCGTAAGATTGAGACTCTGGGAAAAAAATTGTGAAGTTGTATTTCTCGTAATGGATTTGCGTGCGGTACTAGCTTAGCACATATATGAAAACTCAAAACGGCGACTAGAAAATTTCTTAAAAAGTCAAAAGAATTACGTACTCCCTCATTAAGCGACTCAGCTGGTTAGAGAGCTATTGATCTCAATAATCTCAGGTTAAAAATACTCTGAGACGTTGTTCTATCAAAATGCTATCCAAAATCACATGGGTATTTTCGCTACCAGTGGTTGTGGCTCGTAAACTTCGCTGTCATCTTTTCTTCTCTTACGTAGACGTAGTTCTCCGTCAATCGGCTGCCGGACCTCAGAAAATTCTTTTTGGCTCTTTCCCAATTAGGCACACGTGCTTACAGTGCCTGCTACAGTGTTTAACACGCGATATGATGATCTTGTATATACCTCTTTTAAAGTTAAACGCGTACGTCGTTCGACAGGCTCTCTTCTGATCTTCAAATCAGCCGCCCGTCTCTATGCATTTATAAGTCTGTTTTAGATAATCTTTCGGACTCGTTAAATCATAATCTGTTTAAAATATCTGAAATAGGGAAGCCACATAAGCTACCTGCCTGGTACTAACGTCGAATTACCGTCCTAAAAAAATATCACGCAAGAATTATACTAACAAATTAAATTTAAAATTTCCGCTTTTCATAGCTAGGCCCGAGTCGCGCGCCATTTACACGTAGACATAGTAACCATGACAGAAGTCCTTTTAAACGGGTTAAACAATTTAACATACAAATGAACAATCCCGTTGAAACTTCAGATAAATACGCGGCTTCCTTCAACAGGACATTAAAGAGAAATACTGTAGAAAACAAGAACTCAACACTAATAAATTATCAATTTAGACGTTACAATTGTCGAACAGAAGGGGTAAAAATTTAATTCCTATTGTGGGGAATAAAATGTGCACATTTTACGGATGCAGTACTTTCCCCTCGAGATTATAAAGAAAATGCATTCCATCACCACTTTGGCTTTGGTCCATCATCACTTTGCCTTTGGTGCAAGGGATACGTTCACACGGATGCATGCGCGGACCAGACATCACGTGACAGGTTGGATTCTGCAAAACTCCACTCACTTGTGCAGCGCTTATTTTGCAAATGCTCGCTGAAATTAACATCAGTTATTTCCTTGTCTGAAAGGGCGTGTTTGATCACGCTGTTACCCTGCTTGACCTCTCAATCGTGAGGTCGCAGGTTCAGTCCCGACCGCCGGCACTGGAGGTTGTTTTCCCACGACGCCATCGATTTTTGTTCTAGGAGAATTCTGAAGCAGTTGCTCAGCAATTTATTGCCCTCTATGTTTATAACGCAGTTTGCCGCTGTGCGCGAAAGGAAATCAATAATTGTTGTTAGATTAATATTTTCATTTGACTTAATTAGGGTAAATTTGGTTTCTCTCGTAGTGAGAGTTAATTATTATTGACCGCAAGAGTTATCAGCTCCGTAACAGCGAGACTGTGATTGCAATTTTGGTTTGATACCACTTTTTAAAAGGAATCCTGCAACAACACGTATAAAAAGTTTTGCTTCGGTTTTAATTCGGTATAACTGTGTCTTTCCTCAAAAGCAATACTATGAAAAAAATTACAAACTCCCGCTATCATGGAATTACACTTTTAATTCTAATTTTAATACAAATTCTATTAGCATTAATATGTAACACGTTGTTCGGGCATTTAACGAAATTAATAGTGAACGCAATAAGATCAGATGTGATAACATTCAAACTTAAACTAGTTTGAGAGTTTTTTTAAACATAGATTTTAAGTATTTATGAAAAGTTACCTTAAATAATACGAGCAGTCCACACATTTTACGAATAGAGTCTGCCAAATATCTGTATCTGTGTAACGTTTTTGAAATTTCCACGTCACGGCGGATTTTTTGTATTCTGCTTGATAGATTTCTGGGTCTGTATACTTTATCATCAAGCACTTAATTTAAGTGAGTATGAATACCGGATGCAGCTATCAAAATCTCAGGAAAGAGGTTATGAACCATTTGCATTTCGCTCAAATATAATTTCATTGCATGTTTATTATTTGCACGAATCTCAAAACTACCCAACAAGGCCGGGTACAATTTTTCTGAATGCAATACATTTTATATGCCCATACAGATGTATTACACAACCTATTAAATAGGGGAAAAAAACATTTAACTCGGACATTTTCAGTAGGTATGAACTTCTCGACAGCAAGCCAATAATAAACGTGCAGACTGTGTAAGTGGGGCTACAGAGACCAACACAACTGATGTTCCTCTATTGGCGAATACAGGACGCTTGTCTCCTAGCTTTCCTTGAATGCCAATAAACGTGTTATAATCTCCAAGTGTTCAATCGGTGTCATGCACTTATACATGCGATTTTGTAATTGAGTTCACGTGGCATGGTTATGCATAAGACCGCTACGTATGATAGGACCTCTAGGCCGCAGTAGGTTGAGAGCCACGCGAGTACGTGTCTGCATGAGAACAGAAACTGGCAAATGTTTTCCCCAGATCCGTTCGCAGGAGCCATAAGAAAGTAGCCTCACGTCATTCGCTACTCGATATTCTCGAGACTACCGCGCTTGAAACAGCCCAACCAGCAAGGAGCCTTGAACGTCACGACACTGCTAATCAGCAGCACCGTTTGGTTCTAGCGTAATATCAGTTAATTGGCGCAAATTCCTCAAATTAACCGCTTCTGTGTATAGTTGATTCAGGATTAATTTTAGAGTTTTGAAAGTTCTTCTTCGTTTATTTTTAGGGCCATTCTCTATCCTTCGCCAGATGTAAAAAAAAAGTTGTTTTGGGCCTCATGGACAGTCATAAGCCGATCAAATTATAACATTAAATTGTTAGAATCATGGATATTCCGCTTGGTCGTTTTAAGTAGTTTGACAACAAAGTAAGCACATGGCAGCACTTCGCATGATGACGTACCCAACCGCAAAGTGGTTGTGTGATTAGTGGCCCCGGAAATTTTGTGGATTCATTGACTTAAAACAAGGCTAACCTTTAAACAACTGTATACAACTGCGGACCTTTGTTACGGGGAAAAAATGATATGTCACGTACTGTAGACCAACAAATCTATGCCGGACAGCTTGGAAGTAGTGACCGACAAAATCACGCATACAGACAGTCTAGCAGATACAGCCACAGGGAAAACGTAATTCGCAAAAGCGTATAGTGAACTCTCGATTATTCGGGTGGGGATTATTCGGTTTTTGTGTTACTTGTGTATTACTTACGAGTCAAAATAAAAATTTAAGTATTCGTGATTTCATACAAAAAAATTTGTGTTACTGAGATATCGTTTGATGTCCTTCATCTTCTCTATAAAGCATACTATGTTTTTTTAAACCAGCAGCTCGAAGATGACATTTATAACTTATTCAGGTCATTTTATGAAAAAATACACACATTAAATTAAAAAATTCAATTTTTAAATCTGAGTGAAATTTAATTTTTATTTATTTTAATGTTTTCGTCTAGCATTCCTTCGTAGGTCGAACAATGCTCAATCCCTCAGTTAAAATTCCCACAACTTATTTATTTGCTACAATTTTTGCAAACCATTACTCGCAGAGTCATTTTTAAAGCCTTTCGATACTAACCAAACCCGCAACCAATAATATCCGGTAATAATCACGCCCTTTCAAAATACCACCACGTCTATAACTTCATACCAATCTCCGTTTACAATAACATGATCATAGATTGTTCGATAGCATGGAGCTAAGAAGGACAGGAGGTGACGAAGGCGATCTTTGCTGTAGTAAGTTTTTGACTCTAGTTGGCGGGCTTAATCGCCATATTGCGGTGGGCAAAACAAATGGTACTTAGCTTTGTGCATACGGGACTGTAGCAATTAAAAAAAAAACATATTTTTAAACTGTTTTGATGGAAATTAAGTGTTTATCTTATGTGAACACTTACGCAAGAAACACCCTCAAACAAAATCCTTTTTTTTAGTTCAACCTGTCATTCAAGTTATTGTGCGATAATTAAAGAAGAAACTACCCGGGCGTGTGGGGTGACATGAAAACAAAGCCCGAAAATCGTGTGTCCGTAACAATTTCTCAAAGTTTACGCCAAATTGTAATTTATGAGGCATGTAGGTGAAATGAGTTACATGTATGGACGACTGGAAACGGTAGCACACGAGGTGAAAGTCTCGTGCCTGCCACGTGTCTCGTGGATTAACAAGCTGACATGATGTCAGAACTCGGGTGTTTGCTGCAGTGTTATTGAACTAAACGGATAGTATTCAGTATTAATTGTAGGGCTCAGCATGTATATGCACATTATTGGTTTATTGTCTAGTAGGCCTAGTCATCCACTTTTCGTTGATAACTTAAATACAGTTATTTCACAAAATAGGATTGTAATGTTTAATCCATGGTCCTCATTAACTCCGTAATGGGAAAGACAATTAAACTTAAGTAAATTTCAGATAGAAACTGAAATAAACCCACACACACACACACACACACACACACACACACATATATATATATAGTGCAAAAATGTCTTAGGTTAAATATTTTATTCAAGAAAGGAGGTTTACACTCGTATTTGTGGAAGTGAGCGGATCGAATATTCTGTTAAATGATTTTCTCCCAAACGGTTTAACACTAAATGCTGGAGGGGTGGGGGGAGGGTTAGTGACAGCGCCGCTTCAAAAACACTTCCTATATACGCCACGCGTCATGTTTTTGCAAATCCAGCAAGTAGTTTTGTTCTGTATCTGTGCGAGTTTGGTATTTGTGTACTTAGGGTGCTGTTGCAAACTGGATCAAAGTGGGGAATAACAAAAAAAAATATTTATATATTATGCCTACGCATAAGTACATTAGGTAGACCTTAAATAAACATTTTTGATGACGTTACTTGAATTGTGACACGGCCTAAACTCTAGGCTATTTACAACAGTCATATAGGGTACTTTGTGCCACTTCAGAGTAACTTTGTAAAAATTATAGGCTACAATTTCATTTAAAACGTTTATGTTGATGTTTGATTTCCTAATTAACAGCTTTATTAATAAATAACACAGTAAATTGCATAAACACTTCAGACATGGTTTAAATATGTCCAAATTGGTGCACAGTTACCCAAAATAACTGTTACAGGCTATGTTTGCCAGTGGTAAGTATTTAGTATTTATCTTAGGATACACGATGGAAACGCTGAACGCAGTGTTCCATCTCTTATTAATATGATACAACACGGAAAAGTTCTGTTACGATTGTCTTCTCTATAGTGGTCAGAAAATGCTCTACTCTGTACAGAATGTTGGCAACTGTCCCGCTGCATTACTGCTTTACTTCATATTTACGGAACCTGTAAAGAAAAGTAAGAAAACCGTACATACATCGTGTACATACACTATGAATATACTGTAGCTAGTTACAAATATACTCAAACTAATTCAACAAAATTCACTACTTACAAGTGGAAAGTCACACCTGTATTTAAGTTTTTAAACTTATTTGTACAACCACAGGCAGAACAACTGATGGCCATTGTCAGTATGAAACACTGAAATTTTACATCCACTTAAAATTTTTTCTGAAATCACTCTAATCGAGTAATGACCACAACTTTGCACCGACAACAATTCTCCACCACGTATTTCTTGCCAACCCCATATGGCTACTAGCAGACGACCAGAGCTTCAAGGTTGAGAAGTCATGCAAGCTGCTCCCCTTCTTAACGCCATGTTCGATAGCGTCAGAGACTGTGAGATTCGTTGTCATTGTCTTTAACCTACGATTGCATTAAACACGTAAGAATGAGAACAAGAGTAGTCAATAGAACACAAAAAATTTCTGCGGGATGTAAACAATACTATCGATAGCACCAGTGTCGATTATATGCATTCTTTTGCATTAACAAAGTGGTCAAAAACGTTCGATAGACGCAATCTTTGGCGAATGACTAGGAAATAAAACCAATGTGGTAAGCAATTAGCATTGTTTATGTAATAATTTTGGCGGGAACAAAATATAGAAACGGAAAATGTGATAAAATGTAAATAACCAGTACGAATAATCGAAAATCCCCTGTATCTAAACATGTGTTTGATAAAATGTGTTTGTCTAGTTTCTGTTACTCAGCTATATTGCACATGTCCCTCACTTAAAATATTTTTTTGTTCCGGCCAGTACAACGTGATTTTGATTTGATCATTTAACTGTCTGACATGTGTCGCAAATTAGTTTGAGGTTTGGAAAAAATTTAGATTCATGTTTGTATTATTTGGAATTTTGGCCATAATTCGATTATTTGGGCATCCGGGAGTCCCAATTAACACAAATAATGGGAAGGGGATTACTACTAGGAAATCTAGCANAATATCTGGGAAGGGGGGGGGGGGCTAATGATGCTCCGAATACTGTCGTTTTCCATTGACTACACTATGGCGTGTAAGTTCCTTAACCCTTTCAGACAAACATTAATTGACGGCTTCACGTGTTGCAAACAGTACATTTTTGGTGAGTTCTGTGCTTAAATCGACACACCATTTATTACTTTACCAAAACCAATAAACCGTAGACTTCGCGCTCGAGTATGGAAACATGAACCATACATAACCTTGGAGCGGTAGAACGCTTTACGTACCAGTCACCCACACGGAAGATCATTCGCCATTCTGCCTCGCAGTGTACATCACCGGCCAAAAATTATCTTCGTGTGCATTACACACACAACTGTGATGACCGAGTCTGGATGGGTTATTGGTCCTGACGGCGACTGCCCTAGACATTTGCTGGCAAATACGGCTGTTTCTCTTGTTCCTGCTGATGGCATTAACTAGCGCTTTCGCTGTTGTGTTTGTGAGTGTTGTGTTACCGGGTGCCAGTGGAGCGGTTTGCCGTGTGTTGCAGCCGGGCCAGGATGCTACGGATGATCTCCTGGCTGCAGCAGTGGAGGTGGTGTCGGGCAACGAGTGCAGCACCGCGTACGGCAGCAAGTTCAGCGAGGACACAATGATCTGCGTGAACCACGCTTCCACGCAGCAGGGAGCCTGCGTGGTGAGCGTCTTCTCTCCGTCACGCCACAGAATATCTATATGTACAGAAGTGAAAAGGCGTGGACGTTCCTTTGTTGTGGGCGTACGCCCGATTAGCTTATTAGCTGTTTGAGCCTCTGGTACGAGCCCTGCATCTTATTGGCTGCTGCTTGCTGCGAAGTATTCGCTTTTGAGTGGGCTGCCGGCTTGCAAGTAAGTTACCAGGCGCTCATTGGTGGACGGCGTTTCGAGATTTTGCTGGCAAGTGACGCAATTTTGCTGGCGTGTGCGTATGGAGTTCACGGAGTATGCAGATTTTTCACTTCTGCAATCAAGCTTTCTCTTTTGGCACACATTCGAAGAATGTGAGTACTATCATGCAAAATAGTTAAACTTGGTACTCAGTGATGCAGTAGCCTAAGAACGAGTAGCTGAGGCGTAAGTATGAGGAAGATTGTGTACCTTTGTCTACGGGTCACTTAACATGCTATTTTCCCATGTTATAACTAACGAAAATAAGTGTTTCATGCGTGTACACTTGATGACTAAACCTGTATTGAACTTACTCTTATGGCGATAGTTCACTGATTCTGTAAAATGGGTATCCCTGGCCATACACCCAGAGGCTGCAAAACTTTCTGTAGGCTACTTGCATTTTGTCCTAAAACTGGTGACGTTCCTTCATTATAACAGATTTCTCATTATATACACATTGCCAATGCCAGCACAAGGCAAACCATGTATTCAATTATGTCAAGATAAATGTTAGCCAGTTGCCTTTTTTGGTGTGTTTACGAAGTCTCCTTATCACGCTTACTAATTAATTTGTTTGTTCGTCAGGAAAAATAGCCTTGTTTACTGCAATTGCAAATCCAGTTATTCGTGGTCGTACGATTTGATTTCACTTCTGTAATCACAATCAAATAAATAATAATAAAAAACTTCCTATTTTTAAATACAAATATAAAATGATAATTTACAGTAAAATTATTAAAATTAAACAAAATTTAATAATGTATAAATTCTCAAAATTAGATACACTGAACTACATTTACATAAAACCAAACTTACGTAGTTTAATTTCAGTGGTTCTGAATGAGAAAAAGTAACTCAATTTTTATCACTTTCCCAAGGAAAGATAGGTTTACATCACCTCCCCATGTGGGGCCGTGGTGGTGTAGTGGTTAGAATACTCGGTTCCCACTTAGGCGAACCGGGTTCGATTCTCGGCGGACCCAATACCAGACTTTCACAGGTTGGAATCGTGCCGGACGATGCCACTGGTCAGCGGATCTTCTCGGGGATCTCCCGTTTCCTCCACCCTTATTATTCCGGTGATACTTCATACTCATCTCGCTTCACCCTCGATGTTAAGAGCCGCCCAAATCTTCTCTCTCACTCACCTTCTCATTTGTCTATATTTAGGCCCCTATGCGACCAAATTCTTTACACTTACAGTACATAGTAAAGACACCCGAATGTATAGTTTACGACCATGGCGGATGCTTATTATCAAAATGATAGAAATTTAAATTTTGTCTAAGTTACAAATCTTTAGCTCGGGAACTAGTCAAACAATTTTTGCCAAAATTGGTACTTGATTTTCTTACAGCGTGAATATTGGATTCAGAAACACATATTCTGATTTGCCTGCCAATTTGTACGATACCGCGACCTAAAAATTATTTCACATAATGTCTCGGGTAACAATAGACATTTGCACCTAATTTTGGCATACGAATACTGTTATGGAATGCTAACATAAATGCTTACTGTACGATTTTATTGCATGCGACGCTTACTTTCTAAATGGGAGCCATACAAGCCTAATTATTCTCTGTTAGACAGCCTTAAATATCGAACCATTTCACCATTTTTAACTGAAACAATTATGTTTATAGTACCATTTGCAAACATTAAAGTTGTCAATTCGTTACCTTATCTGTCTAGCGTTTTGTAAAATGATGCGACAAGAAATAAATAAATATGTCACACATTAGAACTACTCAACCGATTACAACAAAATTTTGGCTTACAAATGTGATTTCGTAGGCCAACAAACATACACTCCATATGATTTTAAGTATATCAAAAACTTGTTAACAAAACGCCGGCTACATTAATATTTTAGGTTAAAATGTTCTTTCTATGCTAAAAGTACCTATTGCCATAATTAACTAAAATAGTTCATAATATACTTTTTTATTCGCCATTTTCTAGGATAGCGTTACCTGAGAAAAAGAGTTTTTACATTATACCTTGGGAGGTATTCATACAATTAAAACCAAATATGGTATATCAGTAGTGTTGTGCTAATCGAATCTACTAATACATAAGTTTAGTATGTCATCAACCTGTTTTCGAAATGGTACGCTGTGTAAATATATATTATGTTAGATTGCTGAGTCTCGAAACAATTAGACTGTGTAGGCTGACAGTATTTAAGTGAGAGTTTAATTTTAATTTATTCCTAGCTTTTGCCCACATCTTTGTAATTTGCATTTTATCTCGGAATTTCTTCTGCACTGTGCACTGTGGCGCATTCTGTTGTTAAAGATGACTGTGCTTCCAGGCACATCGACGTGCACCGTGAGCTATCTTGTTCACTATTATTCTAGGAATATAGTTAGTTCTTTTAAAGCACTGAAGAGTGCAGGGGGGATAGGTAAGCGAATTATTTAAATTAGATTGCAGTTGTGTATATTGTCGTTAATTTTGTCTAACAATGAAAGGTTGAGGGTTGGGCACGAAAGAACTCGGAAATATAACGCCCATGCAATTAAAATAGCGTGGATGTGTTTTATGACAGCCCAGGAGCAAATGTAGACTCTTTTGCAACTGCTGGAATGCAAAATACCGGTATTCTGGTTACTGGTTACAGTGTCCCTGGCGTGCGGTTTTCTTCGTCACAAACAACACGTTGTTGTGTATTTTCCAGAACGACGAAGGGTCAGCGCTGGCGGAAAACTCAATCCAGATCGGAGTGGTTTCTCTGACGACGTCGTGTTACGAAGGCCCGTACAACAGAGGTCCTGGCATCTACACGAGAGTCAGCTACTTCACAAACTGGATCATGGCAGAAACCGGCGCCTAGCGCCACGCTTAAACACAGCAACAACGATACTTCAAGAGAAGAGAACTAATTACGTAGTATGGAAATCATATTATTTGTATAAAACGATTATAACTTTTATTAAATTATATTAAAGTAATTGTTCTCCATCACCATGTTTTAAAAAATGTATGCCATAAACTAAATACCACCGTTGCCTCTGTATACACTTCGGAATAACTAAATCGTGGAGCCAGCGGCTCCATGATTTAGGGTTTAAATAAAACATAAACATTAACAGTTGTAAATAATATTGAAAACTGTAAGTAAATTATTAACGGATCTGAAATACTTCCATTTAGATGACTTGTAGAGTAATAGGAGACTCGTATAATTTCACATCTGGTTAAGCTCTGTACCATTACTTACATTTTGCGTATTGTGTGTTGTGTGAAAAGACAGATGAATTTACACTACTAAAGCGAAATAAATATTGTCATTACTGGTTATTGATGAATATTTAATTTAAATTCCAATATGTATTGTGGTTGATAAGAGCACCAGGAAGATTTGAGAAAATGAAAAGAAAACTAGCAAAAAATCAGGCATAAAAATATAAGTGTGAATTATTTGTGATATGTTAACTTGCCAGTAATAGAGTTTAGTTATTTTGGTAATATGAAATGAAGTGTGAATTATAGATTGACCTTGACCAGCGATAACCTTTATTTAGGGAGGTGACGATGTTTTTGTGTGTGACCTTGACCTCTTATCCTGAAAATGACATCTGATGCCCGATTCCTAAATTCCAAGAATTAACGGGGTAAATATTAAAACAAAATTAACATTAAAATTCTGCGAATTAAAAAACTCATTTTACAAATTTGAAAAATTAAAACTTAAAAATGAAAACGTTAAAAATATTTTGAAAACTTTGATAACAATCTTATTAGGATGCACATCGAGGAGATCCTAGGTTCTTTGGCCATTACTCGTCTTTACTCGACACCCATCGAGTGCAATATTTGCTCAACTTACGATAGACACTGACATCGATGGTATCACGACTGGTTGGCAACTGAAACATCAGCACTTATACACACGTATACGTCTATGCCCCTCTCTAATCTCTATTTACGTCCGAATACTCAAACTCTTTCATGCTGACATATTTCCTTAATATACACAACAAGGCCCAGCAAAGACAATAATATTTATCGTCCATATAAAAGTACGTTAGTTTTTACGGCTCACCATGGATCGGGTTGCCTACGAATGTTAACTGAATTCACTCAACTACCAATAATAAATTCATCACAAAATGTAAATGTCATTCAATAAAAATTTTTTTTGGTGCATAATAAAGTTATTCTCATAGTTTGATGGAGCCCTATAACGTCCTTTATGTTAATTACCCGTATAATAATATGCATTTTTATTACAAATTAAAATATAATTGAACAAAGGTGAACGAAATAAAACATAAAAAAAAATACTTTCTCTTACATATTATTTATTTACCTACTACTAATTGGAGAAACACATACACCTTCCAAACCTGTATTATTCACAATATTTTTCGTCTAATACTGATGTCTGTATCTACTACACAGAAATTAAAGCAAGCCAGGAAGCTCAGCCATCTATGCCATGGCTGTCTATTGCATCAATTCAGAATGTTTACTAAATTCTTGTACAGGCTCGATCTCTACAGCGTAGAAGCCACCACCACGATATGCATACATTCTTTATGGCCGACGGCAGAAAGACCAAACTTGTAGGTACCTCCCATTATATAGTGACCCCCATTAACAATCACCAATATGTCGTACTAGTACTTTCAACATTCCTGACACAATCGATTAAATTACTAGATCGACGTGCCACTGTTTACTCAGGTGCACACAGTCCAAGCTCACTTGCCTGCCCATGTTAAAGAATTCGTGTATGCGAGATCTCATTTTCGCAGGCGACATCATCGAAAACAAGCACTGAGTGTGGTACATCTTCGATCGGCAGAACGACATCGTTATTGTTGCTGCATGGAAAAAACAACCATAATCATAAGTAGACTGTATATGTACAATTCTGCCAGTGCAGTAGCGGATCTAGACTTTTGGGATTTTGAGGGGAGGTGAGAAGGTGCAGGTCCAGACTTTACTCTTTCACCATGGTTTTAGGAAACAAATCAAATTTCTCAAATAAACTCATTATTAAAAACAGTTTTGATAATCATAAATTTCAATTTTAAAACATTTTCATGCCAGTTTTATGTCAATGTTTGGGGAGGGAGGGGAGTATGTCCACTTCGAACCCCCCTCACTCCTTCGGGATCTGCCCCTGTTCATAAGTCGCTGGTGCTTTAGATGCTGTAGGTATTTGGAGTAAAGGTAAACATTTACGAACCGAAGGCCATTCGGTTTCTACAGCAAGATAAAGAGGATGCGCGTTTTGTCACAATCGGATAGTCCTGCAATGATGTGCCTCACCATGTCTGCCAACAGGGCAAGTTGACACGATCTAGGAACTGTCTCAAGAAATTCTTCTGTAGGCCCAGAAAGGAAAAAGTAGTAGGATGTGCCCGATTTTGGCACAAGGGGTGGGGGACGCCGGAGTGATGGAGCCAGCTGCCACCGCCGCTATCTTGAATCTCCCTTTGTTCCCTTTTTCCCTTGAAATTTCCCGTTTTTCCCTCAAAATCGATGAAATTTTTTCAAAATTTCCCCTTTTCCTTTAAAGTCTTCCTTTTTCGCTCAAAAAAGGACCGATCTCCCTAGTTGGAAAAACGATCTCCCTAAAGGCACTTAACGATACATCGGAAAGATTTGAGGGGGTCGTCTTCTAGGGCAGAGCAGTGGTGGCCATATTGGTTTTATAGGCATAGGTGTGCCAAATCGATACATAGGGTCCATGGTCTAGAAAGAGTCAGACATTACCGTCAGCAATCTTGGTTCTGTCAGCCTTTATGTTCGCCATGTTGGATGTCAGTGACTTTGACCTTGACCCTACTACCTGGGATGACTTTAAACACAAAAAATCGCAAAATTCTCCAAAAAATACAAAATAAAATTAAAAAATGTATAAAAATATTTATCTAACATTTATTTAAAAACACATGAAATGAAAGTTCAGAATGTTTGGTCTCAGAGGGGACCAGAACCGACCAGCCATCATGTTATGATGGAACCCAACCACCATATTGGATCTAAGTGGCCTTGAACTTGACCCATGACCTTCACCTTGACCCCATACCTATGACCCTAAATCGAAAAAAACCGAATTCTAAAAAAAAACACATTTTTTTTAGAAACTTTCAAAAATTCATTAAATATATTTGAAATATTACTTAAGAATGTTATTAGGAATAACTTTCAAAATTTATTTTAAAATCTTACATTTACTGAGGTTTCCCAGCACCACGTGCAGCAGACGACTGACCCCTCTTCAATAAATCACATTGTCTTAATTTCCCGTCACCCCAAATGCTCACATTTGCTCATTCAATCGTATGCAGACATCCTGTTTTTTTGTTTGTGTTTTTTTTTTTCATTTCAACATCTAGGTAGTGCTAGCGAATTAATTAAAGATTTTATATTTTATTTTGGTTTGTTTGTCATTTGTTCGTATTTCTGTAGCATGTCTCTCGCCTATGCCCGTCACACCATCCTGGATCTCATACATTTACTTTTTCATCACTCAGGTGATGCTTGTTTATTAATTATCGATTTCACCGGCAGAGGAGCTGTCGTTTTACCTCACCTATGTTCGACATTCCATCTTGTATTTTCTCTCGTTTGTCATAAGTTTACATTTCTGTAGTTTGTCTATCACCATCGTTCTCCTGACATCTAGTTTTTAGTTTGTCATTCGTTAACATATATGCAGGTGGTTTTCTCTAATCCAGTTTTAAAGCATATGTGGTGCTAATATATTTTCCATTGAACTGGCTTGTGGCGGCCAAGCGTTCATAATGACGTCGCTTTTTGATCCTTAGATGTCGGCTCTTCCTATCATTGCGAAGCAGAATTCGCCAAGCGTTGGATTGTTCACCTACCACCAGGGAACGTGAGCTGGGTTAAGACCGTCGTGAGACAGGTTAGTTTTACCCTACTGAGAAGGCGTCGTTGCCCTAGTATTCCTGCTTAGTACGAGAGGAACTGCAGGTACGGGCCGCTCGTTCATGCACTCGGTCGAAAGACCGGTGATACGAAGCTACCAACCGTGGAATTATGCCTAAACGCCTCTAAGGCACTATCTTCTCTGAGAGGAAACGATAACTAAGAGTCCCTTAAGCCGGAAGGCTCTAAAATGATCATACTAGGCGGTCGGTCTGGACACGGGCCGCCGCCAGAGCCCTTGTGAACCGCTGTACGGAGGCCGCGGTAGCAATATGCCGTACCTCCTGTGGTACACCATGGGCCTGAAGTTCGGTGTAGGGACTCGAATCGTCTGCAAACGACTATTGTCAATGTATAGGTAGCACTTGTGTATTAATTTTCGATTTGGTCACCGGCGAGCTATCGATTTATCCCCAGGTTGAAGCCATATTTGTTTACCTTTTTCTAAATTATAGGTGCTGCTGTCTGCACCTGACATATTGGATTCTGCTTAACTTACCTAATTGGTGCTAATTTCTTGATTTAGCCACCAGGCAATCTGACGAAACAAACATTCTCTCCTGCTCTGTCATTCCATGTTTACCATAACTGATTTCGTTTATTTCTTAGTTACCTTCGTTTCATTCTCTATGATTCCTTCTTAATTTTCTCACCACTTTTAAGAAGACTGTGCTCCACCCAACATCTTACACTGTATACTTGCTCTGCCATTCCACCTCGATTTAGGAGCCTGCTGTTTACTCGGTCCCCTCGAACCACAAACTTGGGTTACATCACATCCACAATTTATTATTATGCCATATGGTCGTCACCTTTAACCATTGAAATCCATATGAGTCTTTATTTGTGTTTACTAGAAAAATAACTGTGGTGTATTAGAGGAACAACAGTCATGTAGAAACTTTTGTAGGTCCTCTATTTGCCACATACCGTACTGAAACAGGTCTGGTCAGGACAGACTCGACCTTCAACCTCCCCTCCCTCTAAGAGTCAGGGTACAAATTCTACTACTATAACACCATGTTTTTAAGTCTGTTGCATCCAATTTGCTTAAAATATATTTTTATGGCAATCCATTCATACTATCTGTACAGTTAATTTCAACATTATACCTTTATTACCACATTGTTGATTGTGCACAGACAGTAACGGGCCTAAACAAAAAATATTTAAATAACAACTTTCAAAACAATATATTTTGACAAATCAATTCACTATTTTTTTTTATCGTGCTCACGTACAGTACCGTTATGTAGTAAAATATATAAAATCCAAGGCAATGATGATCTCTGTATCAGAGATCAGAGAAGAAGCCACGCTAGGATAAGGTACAACAACAACAATGAGAAATAAAACATTATTTCATTGAGATTATGTGTATATATGTAAATATATATATATATATATATATATACATTCTTTAGACTTCAAACATAAAAAAAGAATTTCCAAATTCCCCTCACCAATTCATGTAGCGTCTTTACAGCAGCATGCTTACGTTTAATAAAGTGAATATAATATCTTTATACGCAGCTCAAGACAGTCTATGCTAGCTAACGTCCAACCAGAACCGTTGGTATATATATTCCTCTTCACGACAATGGTTTTCTTGCAGTGCTTCTACAACTCCTCCTGGAATGTTACAAAATTTTACAATGCTACGTTCGCAGTCTTAAATTCTCGCTGACAAATGGCTTCATTCTAATATTGTGACTTTTTGCAGGTACACTACAACCAAACGTTATATTTTATGTCATTTTCTTCGACTTCTTCTGTTATTTGATTGATTATACTTTGCTTAATTTTTTCACTGTATGTGCATATGTTTTTGGTACCCACAAAATTATTCCCGCTGACATAATCTTTCAAAGTTCCCTTGAATGCTGATTGTTTAAAGTATAATTTATTCGATATGGTTTTGCCAGCAACTAGTACAGGCGTTTGCACTTGACACATCGTTGCATAGCACATGAAGGTGAATTCACACACGTAGTTCTTTCATGCTTCCTTACACCTTGGTTGTAGGCAATTATCTTTCCACAATTACTGCAATGAAGCCTTAACGAAGTCATCGATGATGGCACTGCTTAATGTGATCCATCTGAAGAAGTCGATGGTGCTGTCGGCATCATGCCTGAAGAAATCGATGGTGACACTTATGTAGGTGACGAACATGAATAAGTCGATGGTGCTATCGGCATCATGCCTGAAGAAGTCGATGGCGACACTTCTGGCCAGACATGCTTTAGTGCGTATATGACGAAGAAAGTTCCTACATAATTTTTTTCATGACGGTTGTTCCTCTGATACACCACATTTATTTTTCCAGTTAACACAAATGAGGAACCAAATGGATTTTGATGGTTAAAGGTCAAGACCATATGGCACAATAAAAGATTATGGAAGTGATGTAACCCAAGATAGTGGCTCAGCGGACCGAGTAAGCAGCAGGCTCCTAAATCGAGGTGGAATGGCAGAGCATGAATACAGTGTAAGATGGTGAGTGGAGCAGAGGTGATTAGTCGTGGCGACAAAATTAAGAAGGAATGATAAAGAATGAAACGAAGGTAACTAAGAGATAAACGAAATCAATGATGGTGAACATGGAATGACAGAGCAGGAGAGAATGTTTAGTTTCGTCGGATCGCCTAGTGGCTAAATCGATAAATTAGCACCAATTATGTGAGTTAAATAGAATCCAATATGTCAGGTGCAGACAGCACCGCCTATAATTTATAAAAATGTAAACAAATATGGCTTCAACCTGTGGACAAATCGATAACACGCCTGGTGACAAAATGGAAAATTAATACACAAGTGCTACCTATACATTGAAAATAGAATCGAATATTGGTGTCGCCTTTGGGCTAGTTCGATGGTTAATACATTATCAACACATATACTTTAAAACTGGATTCGAGAAGACCTCTTACAAATATGTAACCGAATGATAAACGAAAAAACTAGATGTCAGGAGAACGATGCTGATAGACAAACTACAGCAATGTAAACAAATGAAAAACGAGAAAAAATACAAGGTGGAATGTTGACCATAGGTGAGAGAAAACGACAGCTCCTCTGGCGGTGAAATCGATAATTAATACACTAGCATCACCTAAGTGATGAAAAGTAAACATATTAAATCCAAGATGGTGTATCGAGCATAGGCGAGAGAAAATCCATAGCGATGTAAACAAATGACAAACGAAAAAAAATTAAAATGAATGAATTAATTAATACATTAACATCAGCCAGCTGTTGAAAAAAATAGATATCAGCATACGACGGAATGAGCATTGACGAGCGTTTGGAGTCAGAGGGGGAGAATGTTAAGACAATGTGTTTTATTGAAGTGGAGTCAGTCGTCTGCTGGATATGGAGCTTTGGAAACCTCTGTAAATTTAAGATGTCAAATAATTTTTTAATAATATCTTTGATAATATTTTTATAAAATTTTTTCACAAGTATTTAAAAAAAAATTTAGAAGTTTCTAAACATATTTTTGAAATTTTTTTTTAAGAATTTGGTTTTGGTTAAAGCTCATAAGCACGGGGTTAAGGTCAAGGTTACGGGTAGATATCAAGGTCGCTTGGATCCAATATGATAGTTCGGTTACGTCATAACATTGTGGCTGGTCGGTTCTGGTCCCCGTCCCCTCTGAGACCAAATATTCTGAATTTAGTTTCGTATGTTTTAAATAATTGTTTAATAAATTGTGTATAAATATTTTTATAAATTTGTATANGAGAAATTTGCGATTTTTATTTTTAAGTTTATTGAATGTCAAGGGGTCAAGGTCAAAGTCACTGACATCCAACATAGCGGACAAAATGGCTGACGGAACCAATATTGCTGTCGGTAATGTCTGACTCTGGACCCTGGACCCTGTGTATCGATTTGGCACACCTATGCCTATAAAACCAATATGGCCACCACTGCTCTGCCCTAGGTCAATACATTTTAAGGGGAAAAGATACATTTTAAGGAAAAAAGGGTATTTTAAAGAGAAATTTAGCTGATTTTGAGGGGAAACAGAAGATGTCGGCGACAGTTTCCATCGTTCCAGCCCCCCCCCTTTTTTTTTTTTTTTTGCTATTGTGCCTAAGTCGGCCAAACCGTACTGTTGGATAATATCCTGTGTGACAATCTCTGTGACACTGAAATAAAAAAATATATAAAATTGATATAATACCAGTTTTGGAACATTTTACTGTAATACCACAAATTGGTGATAGTATGATTAGGCAAGGCATTGTAGGTATACTGATAAGTAGTCTCATTTTGAAGCTACATATACCAATATACAAATTTTTACGAACCAATAACAAAACTACGTAAAATGCAAGTGTGTTGTGACATAGTTATCAGTGCTCTTTTAGAGGTGTGTTAGCATTATAACATTGCTTACTCGCTAGAAAAATTATTCCTAAACCTCTCATATTTGCCAGGTGAAATACTCACACATAAATCCGACGATTCATGAAACTCGCCAGACATCGGATTTAGAGACAAAATAAGTGCTTGCGGAATTTCCGACATTATGAATGCCAAGAAGAAAATGGGTTTGGATGCAGAAATCTAAATGAAGATGTCATGGGAGAGGAAATAAGACATGAAGAGGAAAACAAAGTGTTGAATGGAGGGTTCATACCATTACGTTTGCCAGAACTTGGTGCTCTTGGCGGTGTGTTGAATGTTTCCAGTGGGCGCGAATAGCAATACAACAAATAATTTATCAAGTATTTGCCTGAGGCCCAGCGACGATGCCAAAATGGAAGCTATCTCAATGGGTAAAAATGCCAAGGCTTGAATATACATCTTAACCAGAAGGGGCTTAATAAAATAACAACGCAATGAGGGGAATCAAAGTATATTACATCACGAAATATTTTCCTAGAAATATACTGGCGAACTTTGGCTGGGAACATTATGCATGCAAAATGAAAATACCTTTCATTTCAGAGTCATTTCTATGCATGGTGAGTTGCCATCTAAAATGAATGAAATAACGACATCATAGGTAGTTAGAATACTCCGAAAGACACGGGATATAACGACATCATAGGTAGTTAGAATACTCCGAAAGACACGGGATATAACGACACCATAGGTAATTAGAATACTCCGAAAGACACGGGATATAACGACACCATAGGTAATTAGAATACTCCGAAAGACACGGGATACACTGGGTATCATAAAACATGAAATAATATCGAGTACTATTACGCGTTAACTTCTCTTGACTTGTCCCGCGCGAGCGAGCGAAAGAGAAGGCCAGAGTAGTGATTTGACAGCGGGTGGCGAGTCACGAAGGAATGTTTGATTGACAGGCAGGCGATAATCATAGCAGGGTTATAAGTTATAAAGACGTGCCGCCACGCATTCTTCCGCATGCAGCAATGATAAGGCTTTTGCGACTCGCACGCTCCTGACCATCGGCGGGTAGAATATCTAAGTTTACCAGAAATGAATATTCTGTTTTGATGCCCAGTGTGACTTGGGGCGCGGGGAATCTTGGAGATCTGGTGAATGATACGATATAATCGAGACTGACCTCCAAGGCAGGAGAGTTTATGAGATTTGGGAGTTTGGGCGATTGTGTGACGTTAAGCGATAGGCGACGAGCCAGAAGAGCAACGTGTGGTGACGAAAGTGACCAATTGGGAAAATATGCAACTGCGAGCATCGGCGCAATGAAGATTGCGACTGCCAGGCTGGACTATTGAACTGGATGCGTGAGCGTAAAAGACATTTCAAATGATGGCAACAGACAGACTGAACATGTGTAATTGAAGAATTTGAGTTAATTGACTATAACCAAACTAAGATATTGAGAAGCACTTTAATTAGATTTGTGATATACATTTAATATTGCTCTCACTGAGAAATAAATAGAGCAATAGTAGAGATAGATATCTTACTGTTGTAAAGAGTACCTATGTGAATAAATTAAAAATAGAATTTAGTTATTGTATTTTTGTTAGGATTTCCATCCCTTACATCCCTCTTGCGTCTCGCAACAATACTAAGAGTGTTATGGTAACTTGATTTCACTGCTTTAATTGCACAGGTACTTGAATAGCTACAAACGGACTTACAACCGCCAAAATAGCTGCCAATATCATGTGATTGTGGACATTTGCGTTTTACTTTTCTCATTCAGTTGAAAAAGTGAATGAATACATGAAGTGAAAATGTCAAGTGGAAGCTAGTAGTCATGTCTGTAATACAGAAAAAATACAAAAATGGAAATCCACAAGCAGAAACCACCAATCTCATCTAAACAAAGACATGACAGTATGCCTACATTTGAAACCATGGGAGTGAAAGCATAGAAAAGGTGGAACTTTACGTCAACCAGCTTTGTTTGAATGAACTTCACACCCTACCGTCAGAAGTCTGGATCGCTGTACAAGATCAAATTATCCTTATTCTCCTGTCAGCCTTGAATAAGGTTTAGAGAAACCTTGAAGAAAAAAATTGAATTTATACATCACTGGCGAATATATCGATATATATATATATTGTTCACCTGATCTATCGCATCACATATCTTCTCATTGGTGTTGAGGTACACCAGATTCGCGGTTTTAGAATGAAAAGAAATGTAAAAACTCACAATCTCTTATACCAAATAAACATAAAAAAAAAAAAAAAATTAATGGCCGGTGGCTCGAAGACTACTACGAAGTTTCCCATTCTTGCAGAAAGGAGGTTCAGTGTTGGCATTATACTGCCGGTGATACTTAGTTTCGCTGATGAATATAATATGCTTATATTATAAGTAATTCAGAGCTAGAATTTGGGCTCCTCCTAGCCAACGTGATTTAAGGACATCAACTTAAATACCCCGTCGAAATAATTTTCTGTCATTTTACGGAAATGTTCAGGTAAGAATTCTCCAGAACTCTTCGTAAAACTGCGGACAAGTTGCTTTTTATTAACGGACTTTCTGTAAATTGACAAAACTTTCTGCGAATTCTCGGAACGTCTCTAGTTAGCTTTTCTGCATTTCCTGATAATAAAAATGTATTGTGAAAAAAACTTTATTTTTCGTTAAAAACGTGGCTTCCAGCGTATAAATAAGGAATTTATAAAGTTAAGATATTTTGTGTCCATGAACCTACAACTGACCTAGTCGCTCTTGTGACAAATTTAGAATGAATTTATTATTTCACAGAAATGTAGCATATACAACTCTTTCAGTTTCTTTAATGTTTGAATGTTTTAAGTTTTGCTAACTCTTACAAGTGTCTGATGATAATTTTTGATGTTTGAAGGAATATATAAGTGGCTCGGATATCCTAACTGCCACAAAAACAATAATTTTCTGTTTACAGGGGTAAAGCATGCTTCGTGTATGCTTGGAATTTCTCGTACTTAAAACCCGAAGCTACGAAGATGGTCTGTGTTTAGCATTTACGAAATTCATCCCCGTTTACCACCATTACAGATCGAGTTTACTTTTATTAACTAATAGTTTCCATAAAAATTCCCATGGATGAAAGGAAATGTTTAACAGTATACGGCTGTCAACCTAGAAGCCATGAACGTAATGCTGCAGTCAATCGAATGTCGAATGGATGCTTCGTTATGGTCGACTAAGCACAAAAAAAAATAATAAATCTCTCATTCGAAGCATGTCATTCAGAAGACTGGTAATGCTTTTCTACGACTACCCAGAAAGTTTTGACTTAGATCTTTTTTGTAGATTTTAGTTTTAAAACAAAATTCATCCATTGGCATAGGAATACATTTAAGTAATGATGACATCTTAAATACACTCTTATTTTAATAAACAAAATATTTATGGATATTGGCACTTAAAAAAAAATATATAATACCATGCTAAGTGAGTAAGTTACCTACAGTATCTATTTTCTTTGTCAGGACGAATACACTATCGGGCAAAACCAGATGAATCATTATGGAGACTGACTATGTAACATTTGAAACAATACTTATTTAGATTTAATTACAATGCGACGATTCAAAAGGTTTAAGGTTGTGGGGATTAAACTAAACAATTACCTTTAAACTCATTTAATGTAAGTTCACTAAATTTTGACAGTTGTAGAAAAGTAGCGCGGCCACAATGTATGCTTCTGCCACAACTGCTCTGTCTCTGGAGAAAACAATGCGTGTAAACAAATTATATTTTCTATGTGGTTACCATTCCTACTTGTTTTACTTTGGTTATGACCAAGTTATAAAATGCTGGGGCACGTGATACTTTATTGTGGACGGTTAGGTTTGAAAAAGGGGGGTGGGAGAGACTTTAGTTTAACGTCTTTCATGGGACGGGATTGTTTTTCATCTCTTATTACGAGATGGTATCATTTGGAATTACATATTATTTTAATGGAAGATTGGAAAATTTTGTTCGTACGGAAGTAACACTGAAATTACTATAGTCTGAGAAGTTTTAACCTCACCGACAGAAAACGCTATTAATATGTTACTGATCGTATTTATTCGTATAATAAACACATTGGGTACGTAAGGTACGCAAATATTTTTGGCGAAGTTGGATTTTCCATGATAAAAAAAGACTTACTTTACTCTGAAAAACACATTGGAAATTGTGGAATGCTAGGCCATGTACATTCCAAATATTCCAATAACCATTTCGAAATATGTGGTTTACAAAACACACTGAGTGACCATTTGTAATTTCTATTTGGAACTCCTGAACACCTGTTGGACACCTTCCTTGGACACATTTGTCTGCCGCTGAAACAAAATAATTTGCAGAAACATACAGTAAATAGGACACTTCACTGGTTTCCCCAAAACAAAGAAACTGCGGAAGGAAAATAAACGATGGCCCTTTGTGACAGTGGAGGTATGGAAAATGGAGAAACAAGCCATACACGTGTCTATAATACTACATTTTACGCAAGAAAACGCACTAAAAGGGCAGCCCTACACCCAGCTCTACTTCAAAGATAATTAACTACCCATACAATATTCCGATAACACCAGTAAGGTACTCGCATAGATCATATGGGCAATGGCATTCACCGAGCTGGAAACGTTTCACTGATATTAAGTGTCCGCATGGTCAGCCATAAGTGCCATAGACATATTTTTAAACGCATTTATTAAAAGGCAAACAAATTGTACATTACTCAATAAGTACATTTTAAACCATAAATGTTGTAACCTTAATTAAGGTTTGAGTTACAAATCTTAGTTCTGAGTACAATTTTCTTTCATAATCATCTTCAGTATCGCCAACATAACAACATACTTCCCGCAACAACTCATCAGCTGGTACAATACTTTGCAACGAGAGCATCTACTGTTTACATGTTGTGTGGGTTGGTCACATTATCTGTCAAAATTTAGTGTACTTATAGAAAATGCAGTATAGCTGTTTCTACATAAGCTGCAATGAGCAAGATATGTGACTGACAAAAATATTCAGTACCAGGCCGGAGTTGTGGAAACTAAATGAAAACGCACGTGACGAAATGTCATTTGGCTTTATTGCAATTATTGCAATATCTGATCTCAGGGACAAGAGAACTGGTATGTGGGCATACTGCTGATCGCATATCAGTAAGATGTAGCAACCACACCGACATAGACACATGCGCCGATTCGGTTCAGAAGGGAGTTGAACAGCCGCCGTGTTCTCTCCTGAGGCAGTTTGGCCCACAGCTGCTATAACTGGCTTTCGTTATCCAGTATAATGGTACCGGGTCAGAGCTGACGTCAGATTTGATCACATCACATGCCCTATGGGCACAGATTGGACAACATTACTGTTCCCGAGAGTACCTTAACATGATGCAACATTTAATA
The DNA here is from genome assembly GCA_002778355.1 of Clitarchus hookeri. Lineage (NCBI taxonomy): Eukaryota > Metazoa > Arthropoda > Insecta > Phasmatodea > Phasmatidae > Clitarchus > Clitarchus hookeri. Next base: position 162,917 of record NQII01000456.1, on the reverse strand, counting down.
GACACATGTGTCCTGTGTGGACGAGCGTCGTCTAATTAAACGACTGTACCAGGATGCTGTTTAATGAGAGGGGACACAGACGTATGCAGGATATTGCTTATGTACTGCTGTCCCAGCACACTTACCTAAATCACAATTAGAGGTGACCTGAACTCATGCCCTATAGCTTCTCATGTCACAATACCAGGAATAACGCTGGTCTCTACACAACTTTAGCATGCTGTGTCCTCTCCCCCTGGCGTATTCATACACGCACACGACGGCCATCTGTGGTAATGGAGAACTGAGATTCACCACTGAACACGATGTTACGCCATTTGTCTTAACTCAATACTTCCCGGTTATGCAAACGCTTTAAAAACGCCGTCTCTACTCTGGCGTTACCAGCAGCCTACACATGTGACACTGAACCCGTAGTCCGGCTGATTACAGTCGCTTAGACAGTATTCGGATGGTACGGGCCGTTGCAGTGTGTCCAGTAAAAGTATCTGGAGGGTAGGCGCCGATGTTATGAAGTTGTACAAAGCTTGGCTCACAATACAGTGATATTTCCTTAGTGCTGACTGTCTTCACTTCACCGACCAGAAAATTCATGAAATGTGTAGGTGCCCTCAATTATGCATTGTTTTGAGAAATCGGTATTCTATGGCATAGTAATGCCCCGCATGAAGGAAATTGCACGATACACCCACCCCGCCTTATGCAGTATCTCAAAGTGGTGGCTATTTAACTACGTGAAGTGCTGGTAATATTGTGCATTGCGTTTACGAGTCATATTCAGTGTTCGGCCATCTCTTACTCTGTTTTCTGACTGACGCTTCCCACTCACCTTATAACGCTAACCACTTAGGCACTCTGGTAACTGTTTTAGACTTTAAAGATCAGTGCAACTCTATTCAGTTTACTTACACACCCAGCAGTGGAACACAATTGTACCAAATTATGTCACATTTGAACCATTCGTTATGGGGGCTTCACTTGTTATTGTTAGTCAGTGTACAGAGATCCAAATTAATGACTTGCGTATGTGAGTTGTTATGTGCCATGTGACTGAAATTGCATCACACTTACTTGGAGATGACAAAGTTATACGTGATTTGCAAATTTGCTTATTATCCAGACGAAACGTGAACATGATAAAAATTATCTTGCAATGACAAATCACACTTCAATCACTGTTTCTATGCGTTTTCATAAATAATTTGCTATTCGCTTGGGTAATGTAGATAAATGAAATACACTCGAAGAAAATGTCTTCGTTCTTGAATACCTAAACTCATTCAATGTAGCAATGGGTAATTTTCAAAAACATGTTCAAATTGCTTTTCAGCGTTACTTACTGAGAGAACCTACAGGGGCTAGAACTGCCAGAAGGACCTACAAGGAAGTAATTGTGTGCATGAGATGGGTTCACGGCATTTGCGTATTTCTGCATGGATGCAGTGACATTACTTCCACGAGAAGGCTAACTCAGCTATGCCAGGAGCACTTCATTTATTTCATATTTGCTCTGTACAGTGCTTGTTTACTTAGAATCTAATGCTGTACATTTGAAATACTCTTAATTTTTTTGCGTTTTTTTTGTATACTATACACTTATTGATAAGAAAGTGTTTGAATAAAGCACATATTATTATGGAATTAATCTGAAGAATTAAAATCAAATACAAATTATTTATTACTTTGTGACATATTATTACACATGACACAAGGTCCTACAATATTTACATCGGAAGGATTTGTTTGGAACCACACAAAATAAATATAACATTTCAAACAGCACAGGAGGATTCGGTTTAACAACCACTATACTCTTTTATTTTCCTAGTTGAGATTTGGAAATTGACATGTTCCTGAAAAAATCTTCTTTCTGTCTGATTCCTTTGCAACTTCTCATTCTCCAGACAACAACTGGTTATGTCTTTAATTATCGTGTTGTCGACAAACGTCAAGCAATGCTTCTCATATCTGGTGAGCCACTCAACAAGTAAAGTATTTTATCTGAACTGTTTTTCCCTTGTGTTTTTTGTCGGTGTAGTGACCACCATACGATTGTCACCATTAATTTTTATTTGTTTACACTCTAAGGTGGTCAACGACAAACAGTATCTGTTTCGTTTATTGTAATCGCATTATAATAAATAAGATTAATTTGAATGATAAGTACTGAATTTAACATGTATTGTTGGGAATTTCGTACTTGCTTTTTTTAAAAAATAAAAAGTGCTAAAAAACATATAAGTTTTAATCAACTCAAAAATAAAAGCCCGTATTCGGTGGTACAAATGATGTGTTTTTTAATTTTTTCTGTGTCAAACTAATTTACTGTTTTATAGTTGTGGATGTCAATTGTTACAGTACCATCAACATTTGCTTCCAGATTCATTTTTAGCCTACTTTCCGAAGGAAAGAAAGGTCTGTGAGATCGTTTTCCTATCTTTGTGAGTATGTGTGTGTATATGTGTGTGTGTATGTGCGAATCTGTAGGCGACTGTGTGTATCTGTGCGTGTGGGCGTCACACTTTTCCATTTTTAAACGTGTAGCCTGAATTTCACCAAACTTGAAACACACTTAGTACTTTGTAAGGACACCTGGTTTCTATTGTTTTCGACCACGTCAGACACTTACTTACAAAATTGAGGCAATTTTAATATTTTGGGTGTTACATCATATTTTGGGAACCATTCAACGGATTTAAACGAAATTTTGTGTTCTGGCAGAGCATTGTGTAAGTACTAAATGATATGTATATTGCTGTTAGTCCGCAGTTTCGGAAAAAAGCACGAAACAAAAACAAAGATTTTGCAATATATCTCGAAAACTATTAAACCAATTATCAATAAATTTGGCAGGTAAGTAAAAAGGCTAATTGAACTTTATCATGTACTTTCTTTCAAAATGGCGGCCATACACTTTTATAGGTTTATTTGGTATATATTTCATGACATTTAAACGATTACGACCAATTTTTTAATACTGATAGTATCTGTTAGGAGCATCATATATATTAACACATAAACACTTTCATAGGCTATTTTGGAAGATAGCGCCATACAAATAAATAAAGTTATTATGTCATACGAGGACAAATCAATACATAAGTTACACTTCCACATTATGCCCATGTATGAAACCACCTATACGTAGGCAACACGGTTATGACAACATACAATATAAGTTCACTTTTCCACATAGTCCCCAAGGGACTGTAAACATTTCTTGGAACGGTCAACCAACTTTTCGATTCGGGATGCGTAGACATCTCCTCCATCATCTCCACCTGGAGACAGCTGCTTTCACCTCCTCATCGTTTCGGAATCGTCGTCTACCGAGATCCTTTTTCAGCTTACCGAAAACATGAAAATCGCATGGCGCTAAGTCTGGACTGTATGGAGGATGTTGCCATACCTCCCACTGCAGCGATTCAAGTGGGAGGTATAACACTGATTATGCAAAATATAAGATAGTAGAGAGGAAAGGAACACATAAATTATTAAGTAGGTACAAATTACAATACTATTTCCATACAAAGGGGTAGAATATGGGTGTTGGGGAAATCTGCTATGAATGACTTACACCAGGGAAGTCAAAAGGAAAGTGCCCTTGTGGTACACTTCCTCACTGTGCAGTATAGAAGGACCCCACAGCAAAAGTCCAAAACATCACCAGATTGCGCCCCTACTGGCGGAACTATTTCAAGGCCAGTAGAGCACAGAATACCGGCCCCTTTGGTAGGGTTACCACTCAGATAGAGGCCCAGGGGAAGTGTCCAGTGTTTCTGATGCGAAACTAAAGGTTGATCTCCTGGGTAAGAACTNAACTAATTACTTAATACTGTCTTACGGTTAGCTTATTAAAATCTTATAGTAACTGCCATACCTTATATATATATACACACAAATTAGAGAACTTATCTTATAATAATGTTGAATAAACACAATGAATTTATATTCCTGTATCTGCACACAGCAGTATCTTACTACAATACGATGTAATATTTAAAATTGTATTAAATTTGCTTGATACGAAAGTGAATGTTATTGAAATGGGACCTGCACTATGTAACACTTTCATTGTAATAGTGATCAGTAACTACATTTAGCGAACACAAATTATTTTACTTCTTACTGAAATTAACAGAATTACATGAGTCAGGTTAACTGTTTGAAATTATAGTTTTGTAACTAGGAAATTGCAGGAAATGAAGATGTCGGGTTGTGAACTTTAATTTATATTAGAAGTAATTAATTTTTATGAGTAGACCTATTGACACTACTAAAAGTNATGTCGGGTTGTGAACTTTAATTTATATTAGAAGTAATTAATTTTTATGAGTAGACCTATTGACACTACTAAAAGTAAATCGCTTCTTCAAAAATCAAAATTTTAATATTAAAGTGGATGTGGCTGAAAATTTTATTAGCATGCGTGGGTGAGGGAATTTATTTATATGAAGGGGTGGATTGAGAGTAAAGGATGCAAGGTTGCGAGAGGGTTGGGAGNATGTCGGGTTGTGAACTTTAATTTATATTAGAAGTAATTAATTTTTATGAGTAGACCTATTGACACTACTAAAAGTGAATCGCTTCTTCAAAAATCAAAATTTTAATATTAAAGTGGATGTGGCTGAAAATTTTATTAGCATCCGTGGGTGAGGGAATTTATTTATATGAAGGGGTGGATTGAGAGTAAAGGATGCAAGGTTGCGAGAGGGTTGGGAGNGCGTGGGTGAGGGAATTTATTTATATGAAGGGGTGGATTGAGAGTAAAGGATGCAAGGTTGCGAGAGGGTTGGGAGGATTCTAGCCTCCACCATTTGTTATGATATGATTTATGATTCTTACGTACCAAAAATGAGCTATGGTTTAAATGGGACTATTGGGGCGTAGCAAGTTGTTTATATGAGTTATGTAATTAACACTTTAATTGAGAGGTTTATTAAATATTAATTTTTTCCAATATTATTTCAATGTAAATGTTATTTAATATGCACAAGGGAGCTAAACAAATATAATGAAATATTAATTTATACCAAATTATAAAGATTTAACAAGACACATTCTTAGTAAAGTCTAATTGGTAAGTCCCCATATTTTTTATGATTCCGGAGGCTGATTAAGATGGAGGAACTCGACGGCCATGCCCATTTTCAGTGGTCTTCTCGTTCCAATGGCCCGACGACAAAAGACACTGCCCACGGGCTACACTGCCCTATATCGACTACATTCTCCCCGTTTACTGGCCGGTGGAGGCGGTTTCTGTGGTTTGCGATTTCATAACTAATTTATGCATTCACGGCCCGTGTCCTGGATTAATATGTGATGGTGTGATCAGGCAGGCCGCTCAGCTAAGACCTGATCACAACTCGTAACAATATGTTTCTGGTTACGTTTCTAAAGTTATTGCTTTCAAGTGAAGTCAAGTTCCACCTACCAACTCAGATTTTAAGAATTTATTTAAAAATTAATTGCTCCCATTTTGGGGAAAGTATGGTTATTAGTTACATCAGTAACTTCTTGTTTCAATTGAAAAACCGGATGCCTTAGCATTTTGGAACTGCACGCCTTTATGAAGAATTAGATCGGTTGAAGGTATTATCTGGTCGACCTATGGGCTCCTACTGGAAACCGTTGGTTTAACCCTACTCTCCGAAGGAAAGAAAGGCTTATGAGATCACTTTCCTGTCTGTGACTCTGTGCGTGTATGAGCGTGTGTGTATCTGTGTATGGGTCTGTGCGTTTGTGTGTCTCTCCTTTTAATTTTTTGAACACTTCAGCCGAATTTCATGAAACTTGGTACACACATAATACTTAGTAAGGTCACCTAGCTTTTATAATTTTAGACCACATTGGGCTTTTACTTCCTAAATGGCGGCCATTTTTAAATTTTGGATGATATGTCATAGATTGGGAACCATTCAACCGATTAAAACCAAATTTTGTATGCTCCAGACCATGGCGTAAGCACTAAATGTTGAGATGGATATTGTTGTTGGTCTGCCTTTTTGTATAAAAGCAACAATTAAAAAAATTAAAATTTATATTTTATCTCGAAAACTATTCAATCAATTCTCACCCAATTTGGAATGGAAGAAATACTATGGTAGGCCATATAAACGCAGGTGTTTGAATTTATTAGTAATTTATTTTCAAAATAACGGCCATACACATATTTTAATTTTATTCAGTATATCCGCCATATCATTTAGCCAATTTTGACCAAATTTTGTAAACTGGAAGTATCTTACAAGCATAATATATACCAACATAGAACCAGTTTTGTGCTTAAGTTTGTATGATAGTGCCATGCGATAAAGATTAAGTTTTTATGTCATATCTCAGGAAAGAATTGACCAATTCCTTTAAAATTTGGCAAACAAGTAGTACTGAGGCAGATTGTCAAGTGGTATGTTTTAAGCATGCCAGACACTTATTTTCAAAATGACAGCCATGTAACCTGTTTTACTCAGAATTCTATATCTTCGAAACGATGTAATCAATTTCAACCAACCTTAGCATGCTGGCAGTAGATATTTCAATTATCAACTTTATATACTCGGAGCATATTTTTACGCCATTTTGTAAGATAGTGCTATTCAAGTAAATAAAGATTTTTGTAATATCTCGGAAACAATTGACAGATTCCATCCAAATTTGGCAGTCATATAGTACTGCAGCAGGTGGTGTAAACAGGTATGTTTTATGTAAGTCAGGCACTTATTTTCANAAATTTGGCAGTCATATAGTACTGCAGCAGGTGGTGTAAACAGGTATGTTTTATGTAAGTCAGGCACTTATTTTCACAATTAAGGCTATGTAAATATTTCAGCTAAGTATATTTTACTAACGAATCAAATTCCAACTTAATTTTGTATATTGACAGAATAAAATCATCAAAACTGCTACTACATTACTCTTTTGTTCTCTCTTTAGAAAGGTCGCCACATGAAATTTATGGAGGTTTTATGCCATGTCTCGAGGACCAATCAACNTTTTTGTTCTCTCTTTAGAAAGGTCGCCACATGAAATTTATGGAGGTTTTATGCCATGTCTCGAGGACCAATCAACCGATTCCAACCAAATGTTAAACTTAAACAGTTCAAATGAATTTGGACCAAATTTTGAATACCATAAATGCTACAGAAGGCAACTTTCATGATTTAAAGGNTAAACAGTTCAAATGAATTTGGACCAAATTTTGAATACCATAAATGCTACAGAAGGCAACTTTCATGATTTAAAGGGGTCAGACAACGATGTTCAAAATGGCAGCATCATAATCTTTTATGTATGTTTGGCATATTTATTAAAAAAATTTATNGGTCAGACAACGATGTTCAAAATGGCAGCATCATAATCTTTTATGTATGTTTGGCATATTTATTAAAAAAATTTATCCATATTCAACTAAAATTTGTATGTATACAGTATACATTAGGAGAATTCTACATATAGTCTCTTATTATTGCAATTTTTTATGATAACATCAAATAAGTTAATTAGTTTTTTATGTCATATCTCAGGGACAAAATAACGGATTTCAATCAAATTCTTTGCACAATTAGCGCTATGGTAGGCCATGTAAAAATACATGTTTTAGGTGGCTCAGACACTTATTTTCAGAATAAAGACCCTGCAAATATTTTAGGTTAGTGGACCCTATAATTCGAAACATTAGACTGATTAAATCCGAATTTGTTGCTCCGAATCCGACCTCCGTAATACAGTGGATTGCACGCTAACTTATAGTACGTGGTTTTCTCAGTTCAATTTCTGGGTAAGGCATGTGTATAATTTAATTGTTTCTCTACTGTTGCATAAGTTTCTGGTTTTATTTGTTAAGTTATTGCTTTCAAAGGGAAGTAAAATCCTTGCTACCAACTCAGGTTTTAAGAAATTATTTAAAATTTTTTTACACCTATTTTGAGGAAAGTAGGCTCTTTAGGTATATCAGTATCTTTTTTGTAATCTAAATCTCACCTACACTAATTGATTTGGCAATTACTGTCCCACGAAATATTTCTTTTAAAAGTTATCAGTGTTTACCTTACTGAACGCGCTTTCGTTCTGAGAAGCGTCAAAATGTTACGTGTAAACTAAATATTCCCTACTACGCAACTGGCTCAAAAATACCTGTGCCTTTTAAATTTAAAACTGTAAAGCATGACTTGCGAAAAGTAAAAAAAAAAAGTGTTTCAATTTAATCTCTCCATAAAATTCATCAAATTCTACATATTAAAACCGCTACGAAATTTTACGTNAAAAAAGTGTTTCAATTTAATCTCTCCATAAAATTCATCAAATTCTACATATTAAAACCGCTACGAAATTTTACGTTAGGTTGAGAGTTTATGTTTTTATAAAAATGATAATAGGATTTTCCCTACCAGTACTGTCCTCATAATAATTTGTAAAGTTGATAGGACATTAGACGACTGCCAGTACTTTGGCAGGATGTCGATCAACACACTGTCATTCATTTAGAAACCTCATTATCGTGCACTCAAGAACAAAGCCTCGCCGACTTTTGGCAAGNTATCAACACACTGTCATTCATTTAGAAACCTCATTATCGTGCACTCAAGAACAAAGCCTCGCCGACTTTTGGCAAGAAGATCGAATTTGCTTTTCAGAGGTAGCTTCATAACTATAATTAACCCAGATCTACATACAGTAACATGGAATGAAGTTTTTTAGTCGCCAAGGATTTGCGAGAATTCCTAGTTAACGCGGGATTGCTTAAGCTGGCCACACACGATCCGGCTGGCCTGTCAGTTCGGACTGAACAGTCCGCCTGACGTCAGGCTGCCGGAGCGTGTGTAGGTTCCGGTCGGACTGACAGTTGCAACTGTACAGGCGGCCGGAGAGGAATCGAAAACACGTTCGTCCATCCGGTAGCCCGGAAGGGCGCACCACTGTGCCGGAACGTGTGTGGGTTCAGTTGTCAGTTCAGATCAGTCCGTGCTACGAGCCGCTCGTGAAAAAAGAGTCTGCACCCCCATCCGAACAGCAAGTTTCGTTCTTTTGATTTAGTGAGTGTATTCATAATAATTATGACTCACGAAAATAAAAATCAGTGTTTCCTCCTAAAGTAGCGTTAAATAGTTTCACTTGGGACAAACACCGTTGTGAAATCACCATATTATCACGACCGGGTTAAAAAAGAAGCTGGTTATTCCAAGCTTGTTGAAAAATTGAAGGAGATAGATCCCTCCNTATTATCACGACCGGGTTAAAAAAGAAGCTGGTTATTCCAAGCTTGTTGAAAAATTGAAGGAGATAGATCCCTCCTTCACCAAGTCAACCGTGTTGAAAAAGATAAACAATATAAGAAGTTCTTATAGAAAGAAACAGAAAAAATTGAACGATTCAAAGAAGACGGGAATTTCTGCCGATAACGTATATACGCCGAAGCTGTTGTACTTCAACTTGTTGAAATTCTTTGAAGATTAAGAGATTCCTCGAAACTCTAGAACCAACTTGGAAAGTGATGGCGAAAGCAGTGGGAATGAGGTAAGTCGATTAATATTAAGTATTTGCAGGAATTGGTTTATTTTCATTTCTGTTTATTTTAACTTCAATAGTGTGGGTTGAAATTTCGCAATTTATGACACCTGAGATAATACAATTCAGAAATGAACAAACAACTTAATGATTAAAATTTAGTTGCCAAGGTAATAGGCCTTCATTATCAAAGTAGTTCTTAAAACCTGTTCTAATATTTTTTGCAGCAGTGAGAGTATTCCCATACATTCTGCGCTGCAAGCCAAACATTTCTGAACCTCGAGTCTCAAACCCAGGATTAGTGATGCCTACCTCTTTGTTTTCGATATCAAAACTTTCTGGAGGAGCATCAAAATTTGGCACTGAAGTAATTAAAAAGTTGTGCAGAACGCAACAAGCCATTACCATAGATTCATATCTTTGTGGCTCCACATTAATGTTTGTATGACAAATTCTAAATCGTCGACGGTATTAAGGCTTACGTAAAAGATCAATACGTCTTGCCCGCGATAAGCGATAGTTGTATATTTTTTTCTCAATACAAGTTAAGTCACTCTGTCTGAAAGGTTTTATTATATCTACCCGTGAAGGAATGGCATCATCCACTACAAAAACGTATGGTAGACAATGAGAAATATGTGCAACATTTTCTTCAGGTGGTATCTTCAACAGATCGTTATCGAGTTTCTCAAAAAATGTCGTTTTCTGTAGCACACCTCCATCGGAAACTCTACCATTAGTACCGAAATCACACAGAATAAATCTATAATTACCATCAACTATTGCCAATAACACCATACTATGTTGACATTTATAATTGTAATAAAATGATCCACTGTCAGCTGCCGTCACTGATGCTGACGTGTTTTCCGTCTATATCCCCAAGAGTTACCCCTTTTAACGTAGCAAGATCGAAACGTTGTGATAACATTTCCATTCTTCCATTGTTCCTGGAAACTGGGAAACAAAATTTGTCTTTAGATGTTATTATTAAGTTTTAATCGCGTGACATTACATTATTTAAGAAATAAGAACCTTGTTTACAATATTTACATACATAAAGAAATTAAATGATAAAGCTTTGCTTTTTTAATTAAACTTTAGTATAAACTTATATAATATTATGAATAAATAATCTAATGCTAATGCAAGGGAAAGAAATTAATACAGTAAAAAAACCCTACACTAAAGATGGAACAATAATTAATTATAATACAAAATGCTTCATTCTCTTATGTTTATAACACTTGTAGGGCAAACTATGGACATCATAGGCGACAATCTGTTGGATGTGGGGATACGTACTACTTTCACAGGAGTCAAAAACATTTTGAGCAATGCTATAAATATAGGAGCCGATATATGGAATATTAAGAATTTAATGCATATGCAGAATGGGTGTCCGTCTGGGAAAAGAACCAATGAACCTCATACTTTTGTTTTAGCAGATTTGAAGTCTCCTTATGTTAGNAAAAGAACCAATGAACCTCATACTTTTGTTTTAGCAGATTTGAAGTCTCCTTATGTTAGTTTTACAAGTTTTCGACCATATTGGGTAGGCATATATGATTAGGGTAGACTGGGTACGGTTGTGCCATTTTGCATGGCACAACTGGCACAACTGTACCCAGTCTCCCCCACTGATCTGATGTACAAATAGTTAATGATTTTTTTTTTTGTTAATGGACAAGAATGCATTTCTATTTAGTAATGGAAATAGTGTATTTGGTAGCCCAACTGATNCGGCCATAGTTTTGTATGTATACCAGTTAGCTAAACGAAAATTGATTTCTCGTATAATTTCTACATAACCCTACATATAATTAATTAAAATTTTATCACTAAACATAATGGTTTGCACACAGGAGCAAGTAAAAAAAAAAGGAAAATGTCACAACCGACCACACCCCAGGGACCGTTGTGACAGTGCTTGGGGTTGAATGTGACAGGTTTAATAATACTCTGAAATAAGGCACTATAGCATTTAAATACATAATAGGTAATTTTTAAAACCAGTCTTCACATTAAAATGAGTCTCAAAATTTTTGTTTTACCTAGAAACTAGCATAACTATGTATAATCAAAATATAAAAGAAAGGATAATTAACATCATAAATCTCAAAATTATCTTTGCAACAAAACAAATAAAATACCCATTTTAATCACTTACAACTAATAAGATACTTTAGCATCTGTAGTTATTATAATCAGTCTTCATTTATCTAAATTGAATAAACCTGTATTTCTAGAGAGAAACTAGCTTTACATGAACTCTTTAAGAGTAAAAATAAAACATTAATAAACGTAACCTTAAAATCTTTGAAATAAAAACACGACAATGTGTTCTTTAACAAAAAAATAAACATCTTTGTATCAACATCTGAACAAGGACATTCGATTAATTTGAAACATTTCTGCTGCTTGTCGCAGAGATACACCTCGTTTTGTTTCAATATATGCATGTTCGTATTGAGTAATGTCTTGCCTCCCCCTTTCGGTCTTCCGCGAGCGTTGTCTGGGCATCTAAAACAATAAAACACAACTTTTACTTATGTCACAACCGTACCCACAAAAAATGTCACAACCGTACCGAACGCACTTTCTTTCATAAAAACAAACACCATGCCAAAATAAAATAATCTATGAACAAAGTATAACTGCTTTTTATTTACTAATGTATATGTTATATATAAATAACACTTAATACTCAATCTGTATATATGTAACAACAATTATCAAAATAAATCGAACAAAAATACGTAGTTTTGACTGTCAAAAACAAATGCGGGTCTCTCCTATCGTACGCAACGCGCAGCGGCTGACGCAATACTGTGACACGGGTTCAGACATGCAAACCCTCCCTTCGCCGTTACCACAACACGCTAATCCGTATACTTTGGCAAATATTTCCACTGTCACTTTCGTACCCTGGCACAACTGTACCCAGTCTCCCCCACTGATCTGATGTACAAATAGTTAATGATTTTTTTTTTTTGTTAATGGACAAGAATGCATTTCTATTTAGTAATGGAAATAGTGTATTTGGTAGCCCAACTGATTCATTACCGACGAATACTTCAAACTGTAAATAATCTTATAAAGTCACATACTTGCACAGGAATGCATTTTCGACTCTAAACAGGTCTATGGATATAAACACGAATTAAGTTGTTATTAATTTTATTACTTATTATTACAGGAGGAGACAAATTATAAAGACGAACCAGGGCAAGATGACAATGGCAGTGAACCGGTTGTGTCAGCAGAGAATTCACAACACTCTCATAATCTATTGCCGTCAGCAAACAGCTCCAGATCTCCGCTTCATCGAAGGCCACCGAATAAAACTTCCCACCCAAAAAAAAAAACAGTGAAAACGCGCTCACGAACAAAGTATTGGCCACTGTGANGCCACCGAATAAAACTTCCCACCCAAAAAAAAAAACAGTGAAAACGCGCTCACGAACAAAGTATTGGCCACTGTGAGATACCACTTCAAGGCACCTACAATACTGGAGGATCGTTTTAATGTTTTCGGAAAAAAATGTCTGTATGAAACTACGAGATTAGGATATAATGAACTACGAGCAAAGACGATTAGCANGCCACCGAATAAAACTTCCCACCCAAAAAAAAAAACAGTGAAAACGCGCTCACGAACAAAGTATTGGCCACTGTGATAGACCACTTCAAGGCACCTACAATACTGGAGGATCGTTTTGATGTTTTCGGAAAAAAATGTCTGTATGAAACTACGAGATTAGGATATAATGAACTACGAGCAAAGACGATTAGCANGATGTTTTCGGAAAAAAATGTCTGTATGAAACTACGAGATTAGGATATAATGAACTACGAGCAAAGACGATTAGCAGAAAAGTTCATAAATGATTTCCTCTTTGAAGCCGAGGGTGGAAATTTATCATCGTCTCACAGGTTGATAAACGGAGCACCACCTCAACCTCGATCGCTTCACATGTTCCCACATTATACATTTGATAACCAAAACCCTCATTATTCTCCCCACAGTTCACACAGCTCATGTTCCAGTCGTTCAAGTCTTTTTCCATCACCATCTTCTTCATTAGCACAACCAGTTCAGTCCCTATCTTCTCATGAAAACCAACCAGTTAACGCCTCACCACAAATCAATGTTCAACCAACTTCGCACAGCAATGTACTTAATAATGACATGACAACATTCTTTTCTTCATTCCCATCCGAGTAAATTTATAACATATTATAAACAGTACCATTAATTTTTGTAAACGGCACCATTTATTTATAAATAAAAAGTTTAGANTATAATTAAAAAGTTTAGATAGAATAAGAATTTTCTTACTTTTAAGTAATCCTCCTTCAGAACTTGGAAAATTGCCTCACATGTTTCCGGTATGATGTAATCAAGAGCTTGAGGTAATATTATTGTAGAAAACTTACTGTCCTCATAACTCCTTCCGGTTTCTAAAAACCTCAGCGTTGCAGTCAATCTTTCGTGAGGAGAAATCGCGTTTCTCATCACTGTGTTTTTCTTCTCAATAAATGGAGCTACTAATGAAAGAAGATGTAAATATGTATCTTCATTCATCCTCAAATAATTGTGCCAGTCTTTTGGGACAAACTTCAATTCATTAAGCAAATTTATGTGAGAGTATGTACTTCTTTTTTTAGCCACTCCTTACACCAGGTTTTATGACTTCGATACACCTTAGTTTTTTTATGGCTCCGATTTAATGCAACCACTAAACCAATAATCGCGAGCACGTCATCATTGGCGAAGGATCTACCATTAACTATGGCTGCCATGATTGCAACTGACGAGTTTGCCTTCAGTTAGCCTGAGCGTGTGTGAGGTCTCCCATGATCCGGGGTCCTGACGTCAGGCGGACTGTTCAGTGCGTACNCACGCAGCGTGTGTGAGCTTTCCCATGATCCGGGGTCCTGACGTCAGGCGGACTGTTCAGTGCGTACTGGCAGGCCAGCCGGATTGTATGTGGCCAGCTTAAGATACGAGTGTTTGAGGATATGGCCTGATAGTATTACTGCGTGTGTAGTCTACAACAGTAAAGGCATTTTACAAGTTGAAAAAGTTTCCGTTTTGTGCCAACTTCATCATCTTTATACATTCCTTTTTTATCCAGATGTCAAATTTGTAATGCGATTAAAAATTATTTAAAGCTAGCATGTTCTTACAAAGCTGCAAAATAATAGGGTAATACTATATTGTTTACTTTCTCAACATATTTTAACGGAAGCCTTTTAAAATAACAGTATAAAGAACGCCAAAAAGGAGAGAAGCTTTAGATGTTTAAGTCGGTCATGTTAATATGATTGTTTATAGAAAGTCGTAATATAGAAGTTACCCCTTTCCACCTGACAATTCTTCGCTGTAGGCTTGTTGACATTGTTTTAAACGACAAAGGAACACGCCAACCTCGGGGCACGTCTTCACATTCTGCTGTACTGGTTGGTCCAATAAAGACACATGGTGAAAGGAGACATGACTTTGCCCTTGTTTACCAGCGTTGCCGTGTATAAATTCCTTACACGTTGACGGTATATTTGCCTTTTGTTCCACGTAGGCTGAGTTTCCTATAGTAGTAAAATATTCTCGCTTACGTTTTTTTTGTAACAATTTAAATAACCGGATGCAGTGGATATATGTCATTTCAGCCACATCATGAAGGATTACCTGTAATGGTAAAAATCACGGAACATTCCAATTAAGAACCGACACTTAATAATATCGCAACGATTATGATCGGTTCTGATTAATTATGTTCATTTTTAGGCTAATTCCACTTTCTTGCATTCAGAGTTTTATTACCATATTAAGATTTATTCCTTGCCTGCCTAACTGTCGCAATTCTGTTTATTGCGTGCAAACTACAGTTTCGAGTTCTACGAAATCATATTTGCTAATTTGTATTGATATAATTTCTGAATGAAACTAAACAAATAAATATTTTACTGTAATGAACATTGTAATTTATTGCTATATTTGGATTAACAGTGATTTCAGAGGGGTTTCCGTAATTTGAAGCATTTTTGGTAAACACATAGTGTTTGGTGTGTATGATATTGATTGTTATAATAGCGTTAAATCATACTTTTAGATTACCCGAAAGCACGACAGGACGCGAGATTGTTGTGGCTAGTAGATAAACGAAAATACTCAGCATTTTGACCAGGGTTTGAAATCATTCATCAAGAAAATATATGGAGATTTTGTTTCACATAAGCATCCCATCGCCGTGTATGGGACCCACAGTTGCAAATTTAAGCACTCCGAGGCAAACTGCTAAAATTATATTCATAGAGTAAAGTTCTGCAAGACAATGTCTTTAGATAAGCCCACATATTTTACCTTGCTACATTCACTGATAAGAGGTCAATGACGTCGACTACATGTGAATTGGTCCTGGACCTTGTAGTCTGGTAGACGAGTATAAGACAATTTTCTTTGATTGTGTCTTGTCGAATAAATATCCCAAATTACGGTTCATAATTAACTAGTCTCGAAAAGAAATTACAGTTTTATTAAAAGTTAGATGTTAAATTACATTCCATTGCATAATTAAAACTTGTACCACCATATCAGCATATCTATAAAATAATCACTTGAAATTTTCCTGTTTTGCCGTGAAAGAACTTTTCAACATATGAATTAGGTACAGCAAAACAATGTTCGTTGGACACATGGAATAGAGAAACTAGGAGTGGTAATGAGATCCAGAAATATTTAACTGTGTCCAAGTTAAATTTCATATTTTGTATTATTTTATCTCTGAATACGCTTATACGAGTGATCTCACGATAATCAGTTGCATTGAAAGATATTTTAGTTATAAATACACCTTGCGTAGTAACTCACTGTATTTATATTGCAATTTACAAATGTCCTTATATTGTTATTTATCTGCTTCACGTAGGTGGCAATTTGATACATTGTTACATGACATGTATTTCGAGGATTATTTGTGTATTTACTGTGAAATGTATAATATCTAATTTTTACTGAAATAATAAAACCTTGTCAAATTAATTAAGTTTAAGCGAGAAAATGAAATTAAGAGAGTATCGTCCTCTAGAAGTTGTTGCAGTTGGTGTTAACTCAGCCATGAACATAAGAACTCTCACAAAGGACCACTACTAACAAAAAAATAAGCTGACAGGAAAACAAATTTAATACTGCGGAGGTTCCTAGTACATAAACCAAACGTTCAGTCACGCTTAGAGCAGTTCGTCCTCTTGTTGCGCTTGCAGAAGTACTTGAAGCTCACTCAGCAAGTACGCGGGTAGGTAAGAAATATGTTAGGACGTAGCGCAAATCCGCAAACTGACACATATTTGCTACGTCACCCACGATTGTTTCTTCAATCAGAAAATGGCCAGCTGAACGTTAAAGTTAATACAACATATGAATACAAAATGCCCTAAAATGAAATGAAATATGACTTAATATGGGTTAATAAACGATGAACAACATTTTCAAACCTACAAATTGGGAAGTAGTCGCGGTTTACCTGCGGATACCACATCAGAGGTTACCACTCAGGAAAAAAAAAAAAAAAAATCACACAGAGATTACACAGATTACACATAAATATCATTCCATGAAATTCGGGCACCGCTAACGAGTGGTGACCACTAACGGCATTAATAGATTTACAGCGAAGACGACTCTGGTGCGAACGTCCTGAGTGCTCAGATGCTGCTCGACAACGTCTATCTGACAGCGCCTGTCCTGCGAGACGACACGCCATCTCTCGGAGCAATGGAGTCTCGTACCAACCAGGGGAAGACTCTACGTGGACCATGAACACATACCAACAAAACGCAGTGATTCTTATAACATTTCTCCCACCAGACCTAACCTTTGTTACACAAGAAAGCTAAGGAGGCTGAATTAGACCATGTTGCTTTGGTGCTCCTATAGTGTCCCGTAATATACGTATAGCAGTTGTACCTCTCTCATTTTGTGAAGAACAGATACACTATATGGCAGAGGGTAGCATCAGTGATCTACACAGTAGTCACTCGGATGTACCGACAATGAAGTACAATGGCATCCTCAAGAGTAATAGGAGTACAATATGACCACTCTTCTCATAAACCCCAAATATAAATAAAAGTTAAATAGTAATGGAATTATTTCATTTTTATACATGTATAAATATGTATACATGTTGTATATACATACACTGTTTGATCAAAAGTATGCCGACAGGCACACGAAATTGTCCTATATGTGTCCTTCGAATATACTGCCCAGTAGCGGACATTATTATGGGTCTTCTTTGCAGCTCTAACCCTGCGGGGAAGTCAGTCAACCAGGTGTCAGAACGTCTTTAGAGGAATGGCCGACCATTCTTCCTACAGCACTGTAGCAAGTGTAGTAAGAGATGTGGGTCGTTGAGATCTGGCGTGCAGACGCCGCTCCAGTTTACCTGTAAGGTGTTCGATGGGACTGAGTTCGGGCTCTGGGCTTGCCCGTCCATTTCAGGAGCTCTAGTGCCCACAAACCACTCACGAACAGACCGTGTTTTATGGCTAAGATTACCACACACTGTACCCAAACAGGGGTGAATTGACACCCAACAGCGCAGGGGGTGTATTGACGCGGTCCCGTAACTCGGAAACAATAGAACATTTTGTAATAACATAGTAAATACTTATGATTAAATGCTGTACTTTACTGCACCGTTAACACTATATAGGAAGAGGCATCCTTTTAAAACGAACTGCAGGTTTCATATAGCATCCGATAAGAATTACGAGTAGCAAGCTTACACTCGTAGTGACGTTATAAATGTGACGTCATATTCTAGTGCCCACGTTTTCACTGGCGTTCTCCTATAAAGTTTGAATTACTGTTTCACACGCCAGTGTGTTAATATTTGCAACCATTTTTAATTATAAAAAATTGGAATATAATACTATTCATAGGTTTTTTTTAAAGGGGGGTAAGGCACAATATGTCGCATCACTCACTTGTTTGATTCATAACATCACCTAGCACTGGACAACAAAGTGTCAACGCAAAGTATTATTTTATCGACTTTTGGTCATATGGTTGTTGATATACAAGTCTTCGTATTCGGTTCTCAAATTCTGCCATACTATACGTAAAAAATATTAAAAAAACGTATACACATTTGTCTATCTGACAGCACCTGTCCTGCAATCACTAACAGCATTAATAGATAATGTGGTTCCTCGGATGCCTTTTTCTAAAATTCATCATAATTATTACGCTATTCGCCGTAACGGTCATGCGGCGAATTGAGGAATGTCTAAACGGGCGATAAAATTGATATACCAGGTACTTGACCTAATGTGTTGCCCAAGATTTCTACCGATTCCCCAGAATGCTGAACGCCCAAAAGTACACGTGTTCTGTCGATAAGATAGTAGACA
Organism: Clitarchus hookeri; assembly: GCA_002778355.1. Lineage (NCBI taxonomy): Eukaryota > Metazoa > Arthropoda > Insecta > Phasmatodea > Phasmatidae > Clitarchus > Clitarchus hookeri. The sequence continues at coordinate 143,993 of NQII01000456.1, read as the reverse complement.
CTTGACTTCTGTACTACTCAGTTCGTTGTGCTTACATATATGTAGGCCAGCTTTATGGGGTGATCACAAGCTGGCACTAAGTCAGCACACACTGCGGTACCACACACCGTCACACAACATGGCGACTGCTGCGTTCCTGGGTCTCTTGGCCCTCAGCATGGGTGAGGCTACTTGCTGATTAATGATTAACATGTTATAATCTTTAAGAATGCTATGTCTTTCATGGCGGAATCTGGATAAAAATCTTAATTATCTCTATTAATTACGCTCTAGGGATCACAAACATCCAATTGATGTATAAATGGTTCTCTTTATCACTGTTTAGATTCTCAGAAAATGTCTTAATTAATACAAAATGCTATTACAACTTTCTTGAAAATTTTTTCAGATTAATTATATATTGAGACAAAATCCATGTACAGGTCGTAGCTACGCAAATAATAATAAAAAAAAAATCAATAATATAGTTAACATTATGATTAATATAAAACACCGATTTATCTTCGCATTTTAATTGTGCATTTATTATATCCCAGCATTTAATCAATACAATGAATTTTTTTGTAAAATATAGAAAACATATTTTAATAACGATTTGATCAGAAAGGAAAAATTACCTTATGGTGAGTGGTTGTTTTGCGAACTTATCATTCTAGTCCACTTTTCATGGAAAAGGCTCATAAGATCGTCGGGCTGTACGCACTTATGTATGTTTCTAAAATATACACGAGTATAAGACGCACATTTGTGTGTGTATGCATTGTTGTTTAGGGATCAGTGTGTGCGCACGTATATCTATCTGTGCTCCCCTTGATAAAGCACGAGCCCTTTTACCGAATTAAAACAACCTTGATGCAGTTGTTTCTATAAAGGGCACGTGACTCTTGAATATTTCTCTCACATATTTCAATTACTTTTTAAAACCCGGTCTTATAAATTTTCACGGTGACGGAATATTTATTACATTTATTGATAGTATCAATCATTTTTCATTTTCGGAGACAGCGACTCTTCAAAAATTAGGGATCGCATGTAGAGGGAACTAATATGTATAAGTTTTAATAGACTTGACACTTATTATTAAAATGGTGGCCCCGTGCTGATTTAAGTGTATTATTCTACAGCTGCTTAACTGATACCATCGTAACTTAAAATATCGTGATGGTAGTAATATGCTTACCATATCACAAGTACTATTAGTTTTATTTCCATCAGTAGAGCGAATACATCAATTTGCTGACACAATAGGAAACATGCGTAGCCGGAAAAGGTTAAAATTAACAATTTGAACAATAAATGATAATACGGTTGTATAGGAGCGAACGTTTTCTAAATACGGCGACAGCATTCACGTTGGTTTTTGGTGGCATCTTTAAGTATGTTAACTTTTACAGTAATTCAAGCATAAAATGAGCAAAGTAGCGCTGTGGTACACATTTGGACTCGCATTTGGGAGTACCAGGGTTCAAATCCCAGTTCGGTCATAGGTTTCCCGATATCACTCTAGGAAAATGCTGGGATAGTTCCTAACTACAGACCATGGTCGATTCCTTCCACGTTTCTGCTTCTCTGAGCAACTTGCTCCGTCTTATAGCCTCGAAGTCGACGACACATTAAAACATAACTTACTTAATCCACGCAGGACTGAAGTGTCTGGTCCTGTTTTTGTCAACACTGCGGCTATTGACAATTTTATTTGTGTTCAACTGTGTAGTGTACAAAAGTTTTCAACTTAATCAATAAATTAACTTTGATATAAAAAGTCTGATTTATAATAATGAGTATTATTCTTGTCAAGCTGACTCCATAGGTCGAAACAAATGATTCCAAGTACTAANGACCATGGTCGATTCCTTCCACGTTTCTGCTTCTCTGAGCAACTTGCTCCGTCTTATAGCCTCGAAGTCGACGACAGATTAAAACATAACTTACTTAATCCACGCAGGACTGAAGTGTCTGGTCCTGTTTTTGTCAACACTGCGGCTATTGACAATTTTATTTGTGTTCAACTGTGTAGTGTACAAAAGTTTTCAACTTAATCAATAAATTAACTTTGATATAAAATGTCTGATTTATAATAATGAGTATTATTCTTGTCAAGCTGACTCCATAGGTCGAAACAAATGATTCCAAGTACTAANAGTCTGATTTATAATAATGAGTATTATTCTTGTCAAGCTGACTCCATAGGTCGAAACAAATGATTCCAAGTACTAAGGCGTCAGGCTGGACAAGTCCAACACTTTCATGTTTCTGTTAATTTTGTAAGTAGAGGAGTGTTTATTTCTTACCATCTGGAGAACTTTGCACCAATATAACATCAGCGCGAAAGAGGCGTAGTGAATCACAAACCAGTCGAAAGAAAAATTTGCTCTGTTGTGAAAGACAACGGGTGGAAAAATGACATCTGCGAGAATGTAGTCAGTGCTATGAATTATGTTTGCTCTCCTACAGGTAATTGAAATTGCCAATTGTTTCAGGTGACCCTTTATTAAATACGTCTGGTGTTTGAAATCCGTTGTGAACTCCGGCAAGTGTGCATACCTAACCTTCACTAAACTAGTACCATTTGGCTATCCTTTTTTGGAAAACATGATTTAGATCACATCCACTTGTGTTGCGGTGCTTATGAAACGTCAAAAATTTCTGTAGGAGTAAGTAATACTGATCTCATTAATAAACATTTGTAACAATACTTAGACATATTTAAAACTTATAAGTAATTGGAACCATACAACTGTTTGTCTCAAGGTGATACACATAGTTACATCAGCAGTGTCGCTGTCCTGTGGCACCGTCGTGCATGTCATCACTAATATTAAAAATACGGCATAAAATATGATTATTTAGTTTCACGGATGCTTTCTTTCACATGAGAATAACTCTGAACCCTTTCGCTAGCATTAAAATACAGTGGACGAGCAGGCACACAAATGTTGAGAAAATTATCAGAACTTTCCAACCTTAAGGTTATTTCCTTATAACAAGGTGAAGTCACATGCCNACACAAATGTTGAGAAAATTATCAGAACTTTCCAACCTTAAGGTTATTTCCTTATAACAAGGTGAAGTCACATGCCACATATCAACATTTTACATTTAGTTAAAATAATTTAGTGCATGGGAAATTTTTGAAATCCCTAAATGAATAAGAATGTGAAACGACGGAACTGGATAGCAAAATTTTAAATGTGAGCCTGCGTGAAGTTNACACAAATGTTGAGAAAATTATCAGAACTTTCCAACCTTAAGGTTATTTCCTTATAACAAGGTGAAGTCACATGCCGCATATCAAAATTTTACATTTAGTTCAAATAATTTAGTGCATGGGAAATTTTTTTTAACTCCCTAAATGAATAAGAACGTGAAAGGACGGAACTGGATAGCAAAATTTTAAATGTGAGCCTGCGTGAAGTTAGAGCATGTACGTACGTTAACAGCAAACTCAAGTTACTTATTCAGTAGTAAACCGAAATACCATGAAAGAAAGAGAGAGAGAGAGCATGTAGAGATTTTAATACTGGAATCAAGCCTGAAAATTACAAGCTAGGAAAATGATTTCGAACACGCTGTTCTCGTAAACATACAAAGGCAGATTCTGTATTATTTTAACTCTTTGTTTTTTTTCTGTCTATTGAATTTCTCTTCCACTGTACCTACATTTTAACACAGTCGCCATCAATGGTTCTNTCTTTGTTTTTTTTCTGTCTATTGAATTTCTCTTCCACTGTACCTACATTTTAACACAGTCGCCATCAATGGTTCTTATGACTGTAACTGAAACTTTGAACAACTGAAATTTCGTAGTTGTTACAAATATACGAATGTATGTTACAATGCAGCCACTTTTTACTCTTACGTGAATAAAAAACTAAGGGACAGATTTCAGTAGCTACTATTTCAAACATTTCACTTGTTAATGATACGTTAGAGTACTGAAACACCTTCCATAATTGCCACCAACGTTACAATTGATAATTAAGTTAATGTTTACGTTTAAATAAAAGTGCTTACTGGCAAGGAAAGTACTGATGTTTATTTCAAAACGGTTCAGTTAACCACGTATCCAACTTTTATGATAAAAAGAAGAATAATAGCCTATATGTACTTATAGGCTGTTCACGATAAAGTGAGCATTTTAAAAGCCTTCTCAGGAATTGCTTCTCAACCTATTACGTAAACATAAGCTATACGAAATATTAACCCTGCCATGATACCTAACACATAATTCGTACGTAGATCTACTTCAACTGTGAAATTATTAGGAACGTGAATACGTTGGTAATTTGTTAATTATTACTTTTATATGAGTAAAAAAATTTAATGAAAAAAAATTATTGTCCTCATATTTAAATGTTATACAGTTAACAGGGACGTGAATACATGGAACTACTTTCTCTGACTCGTAGTGAGTATTTCAGGCACCACTTGTATTAAAATGTATGCAGTTATGGTCCAATATTTTTTCAAAGGCTGGCTTCAAAAGTGTTTAATTAACAGCTAACATCCCATAACATTGATGGTTGTGGCTGTACTTACTGCCGCATTGCGCGCTATTGTAAACTATGTGGTTTTCTGTGCAGCTGCAGCCTACCCTCAGGAAGCACGCAGTCAGCGGAAGTACGCGCTTGATGGGAAAATCGTCGGTGGTACCGAGACGACTATACAGAAATACCCTTTCGCGGTAAGTAACAAAGTTCATGTTTATGTAAGAATGTCGTCTTGCCACTGTTTATCGTAGAAGACTCATCGAGTTACCAGACTATCTATCGTTGATAGAATTTTTTTGTTTGTTGGATAAATTTACCTCACGTAACACAACCCCTTCAATATAAGTCATATGGTATGATAAAATAAAATATTAGCATTTAATTGGTATAAATTGTTTTTATAATTATAAGAGCACAGAAGTATGGTTTATGGTAGTAAATAATTTTTTTTAATTTGTGGAAAAAATTATTAAACAAAGATATTGAGATCTGAATATTTGTAACTTATTTATTAGTAATTAATTTTGCATGAGACGATCGTTTCGGGCATTTAAGTTAATAGTACCGAGGTTTTTTTTATCCAAAGAAGGTATTTATTTAATATATTATTATTATTTCTACGGACTAGCTTGACTTATCAAACCACATTGTTATAATCAGATTTTGCTCTAAAATATTGTCTTATCTTTGATAAATTTAATAAAGTTCAGATTATAATGTTGGATTTTTTATTTGAGTGGTCAACAAACTATTCCACTAGGTTTATTTCCTTCAGTGATGTGAAGTCATGTCAGCCAATTTCAGATGATTGCTATTTCACAATGCGTTACCTTTAGCCGCCGTTACTGAATTTGCGCCTGTATGTACCCTATGGCTATTAATCCACGTAGAATCGTGTCATGAAATAATAGAACCCCATCTGCACATACTTTCCCAACTGGATTAAATGTTTTCTTACTTAGAGGGCAGATTGACAGAAGAATTGTCACTTCGTGCTACGTACAGTAAGCTCTAAAGACAATAGAGTGTCTAAGTCAGTCTCTTAACATTACTGTTCAGTTAAGACTGTTTCATCTTATAACGGGAAAATCACTTTATGTGAGTTAACATTTGGAATGTCGTCGAACCAATGAATGGATAAACTTTCCTGTTTACAGTGAAATCCAGTATTTGTACATCTAAGGCATTTCTGTGTGCAGTGTGGCGGGTCATTGCAACGATGACGATTTTTTGTAACTCGCTGTTTTAACATAACTGACTTTTTCTATTTTTATATATGTTTCTAGGATAAATTAGTATAATATACTAATTTACTAAAAAAAATCAACCTGAAGGTATCATCGCAGGAGAACGTGAGTGTGTACAGAAACAGGACATGGTAATATGTATACAGAAAATATCAAAATATTGTATTACAACAAGCATGTATTGCAAGGTATCAACATTTGCAGCATTCACTTAGTAGCCCAGTCAAAATCGACATTCAAGGTTACAAAAATTCACATAGTGCTAAAAATTGGCACGAATGTTGGGAACACCATTATAAATGAAATGTGAAAAGTCCCCATCAATCCCACATATGCAAAAAAAAATATTCAAGGTCAAAGTTCGCAAATATGGGTTTTTTGCATTTGTCAGCCAAACGGTAAGTTTTATCACACAAATGGGTCAGACAAAAGTGGTAGAAAATGCAATTATATATACAAATTGTTCTTACACCTTTTTTCCTAAGAGTCACAATTTCTGAGATATAACAATTCAAAAAGTTGAAAAAGTTGTGTTCTTCATAATATTCACACGTTTCCACGCCACCTGTGAGGTAGTGTACTTGGCGCTTTTTTTTTTAACGTGGTTTCTCCTGTAGGCCTATTCCACTATCTATTGTGTTCCTGTTTAATTCAATAATCGTATCTTAATAGTTCTGTTATCTACAGCTGCATTTTTGCAAATATGTTTTAATTCGTTTAATGTAAACTCACAATCATAGCTATTTTCAATGTATGTAAATATTTCTTCCATTGCCAGATTCGTAACTTCATCTTGAGGACGACCGACTTTACCCCCAGTGGTCGGTCTCAAGAAGGAATTATAACAATCATTATGATACTTAGCCTCAGCAGCAACTAAATCATAATCAAACCCAATTCGAGCAGTAACAGCTTTTGCCACATCATCAGAACGAGTCTGAGCTACTTTCAGAATAGATTCCTTAAAAGAAAGTGTAGTTACTTTGAAAATTATACGTCGAACATCCAGTGCTTTTTTCTTCTCATACTCTTCATTCAATTATTTCCCGCAAAATAAGCAACATTGTTTAAAACAAAAAGCTGATTCACTTACCCGTGCTCTAGTACGAGGAGGACTTATTGTAGATGTACTGGCTTGTTCTTCTTGGTGTTGTCTTTTAACTGCAGCAATATTACTCTTTCGAGTGTACTTTTTACAACACTGCACATNGCTTGTTCTTCTTGGTGTTGTCTTTTAACTGCAGCAATATTACTCTTTCGAGTGTACTTTTTACAACACTGCACATTAATCATCACAGATTTATGGTCTTTCAGGTATTTCGACAATTCATCACCTCTTTCAGTACTTGCATCAATTAATGTCTTCATGCTACGATCAATAGTAACAATTTCACTTTCAGTCAAAGGTTTACTACAAATAAAGCACATTTGCGACATTTTTTTTTTAAACTAAAAACGGCACAAACTCGGTTAGGAAATCTTAGCAATACTCACGTGTTTTCACTACGAAGGTACGTTCTAGACTAACAGTATTTCATTTAGGCCTTCGAAAAAGGAGCAGGTATACGACCGTTGCCACGCGGACAGTGGAATAGGAGACAGATGTTGTTCAAGGTTATACTGGCGTATACAATGAGGGACTGGGTTTCTTTTGAGTTCATATTCTCAGAATTGTACTCTTTTGTACGTATAAGTTACACAGACCAATATAAAAGTATTTTCACTTGTATTACGGCTCCAGTGATGTATATACGCGGCGTACTTGTGCATATTATGAAGAACACAACTTTTTGAACTTTTTGAATCGTTATATCTCAGAAAGGGTGACTCTTAGAAAAAAAGGCGTAAGAACAATTTTTATGGATAATTGCATGATCTACAATTTTTGTCTGGTCTATTTTTATGATAAAACTTACCGTTTGGCTGAAAAATGAAAAAACCCATATTTGCGAACTATGACCTTGAATAAATTTTTTTGCAGATATGGGATCGATGGGGACTTTTCACATTTTATTTATAATAGTGTTCCCAACATTCGTACCAATTTTTAGCTCTATGCGAATTTTTGTAAGCTTACCCCTATTTTCTTAGCTTACTTGACCGGATTATAGTATGGCGTTGGCCACCCGTAGCATAGAGAGAGACGGTGATGCAGTCAGGCATGGAGGCATACAGATGATTGATGTTCTCCTGAGAAATATCCTGCCACGGCTGGCGAAACTGACCCTCTAAATCCGCCGTAGTTGCTGCTGGTCGNAGATGTTCTCCTGAGAAATATCCTGCCACGGCTGGCGAAACTGACCCTCTAAATCCGCCGTAGTTGCTGCTGGTCGAAGTTGTCGTTTAATCTTATCTCGAACGGTTTCGATGGGCGAAAGGTCTTGCGACCTTGCTAACCAAGGGAGAATGTTGAAGGGGCTGTGGGAGGCTGGGCATTATCCTGCTGGAAAATGGGGTTGTTAAGTAGCACCAGGAAGGGGAGCGCACATGGTCACCGAATTTACTGGACGTATCTCTGAGTCATTAGGGTTCCTTGGATAATAATCAGTGGCGTGCTGGAATCGTAGGAAATGGCACCCCATACCATGACATCTCTCGTAGGGGCGGTGCTCTGATCTACAATGAAGCGTGGATCACAGCGCTGGCCAGGACGTCTCCAGACTCGAATTCAGCGGTCGTCTGCATCCAGACAGAACAGTGATTCGTCACTGAACATTACTCGTCACTAATCCGCGAGCTGCCATACTGCCTGTTCCTGGCAGAAGGTCAAACGTGCTCGGCGATGCTCAGGTTGTATGGTAGACGTTGTAAGGGACGCCGAGATGACAGTTCTCACTCTGATAGACACATGGATATGGTACTGGTAAACACAGGCGTATCCTCGGCTGTCGTGACATGTCCATGGATGTTGCGCAGCGACGCTCGTAGAAAGCTTACAGCCTGCCACACGATGAAACGATCCTTTATGATGGTGGTCCACCAGGGTCAACCCGAGCTTTCTAGAACGGTGCGGCTACCCTACAGTTCCGACTGTATCCAACACCGAATCGCAGTACAGGCAGAACGGTTTAAGTGGCGAGCAATTGCCGAAACGTCCAACTTGCCTCTCGGAGGCCAACGATGCGGCCTCTTAAACTCATTCAGCTAGGCAAAGGCTTGTCGAATGCGCCACCTGGGCATGATGCATGTCACTGCACTTGGCTCTGTAGCTCACACTGCTCGCACTGATACTACGGACTTATTGGGTGTCTTGTATCTATGAATAATGAATGGAGATATATGCCCCCTTGTGGCACATCCGCGAAAGTAAACCGCATCAAACGTAAATTGGACACATGTCGGACTATGGCGATATTGTGTGATAAAATTCATTGCACTTGCGTAANAACCGCATCAAACGTAAATTGGACACATGTCGGACTATGGCGATATTGTGTGATAAAATTCATTGCACTTGCGTAATTCTTTCTTTGTATTTTTTTTTTTTTCAAAATGAGTGGTTATACATGCTCTTCCACAATAGTAANTCATTGCACTTGCGTAATTCTTTCTTTGTATTTTTTTTTTTTTCAAAATGAGTGGTTATACATGCTCTTCCACAATAGTAGTTGTACCACACCGCCTAAACTGTAATTATATTTTGTCGGGCCGCGTTGGTGTAGTAATAATACTACTCGCCTTCCACTAAGCTGAACCGGGTCCGATTCTCGCGGATTTACATTGACTTTCGCATGTGGGGAAACGTGGTGGACGTTGCCGTAGATGGCGGACATTTCCAAAGAACTCCCGTTTCCCCCACCCTTCATCACTATCGCTCCTCCATACTGACTCCACTCCATCCTCTTCGGCGCTGAAGAACTCGCTTTTATGCGTTGACGAAACTTCTCCACTCGGTTTCATTTTTGTAAAATGCACCTAATTATTGATAACTTATATTTTAATATTTCTACCAAACATTGTTTAATATATAGGCACGATAGAGTAAAGCATGTAAAATATTTTGCCTTTATTGTTAAAAAAATTTCAGCAAAAAATTGGCTAGTTTTGGTAGTTAGATTTGAAAATCGTAACTGTTGAGCGCTTTTTCCTCACAGGAAAATAACATGACTTGCTTTATTTCTGCTGTCGTTTAAATTTTCTGTGATATTGATATAGCCATTTTATACAAGTGCTTACGTAATGATGCCCTAGGAGTTTTCTATTATTTTTAATATGTTATAAATGTATAAGTAAATGCTTTAATATTACACATACAAATTTTACAAAATTATTTCTAAATGTGGCAGTTATCTTGTTATTTAATTTTCCTGACCTAACCGTATTCAACTTTTGTAAATTTGGGAAACCATAAAATACCGTTTTTGACAAATAGTTATTGGAAACATATTCAGAAAACAAAAGTAAAAACTAGGTTACATAATACTTAATTCTAGAACGAAAAATATTGTTTGAATTATTCTTGCAATGGAAGCAATTGCTCAAACATATGCGGGATGTGGTGGTTNTTCTGAAATTATTTTGAGACGATATAGACTTCACACACGTGTACACTTGAATTAAATTTGCAAATCGACCACAGTTTAATATTGACGTGGAATAATTTCCAAGCCTTTAAGAAATGAAGGTTAAAATTTCAAGCACCGTTTTATAAATATAAATAGCTATTCCTGTATCAATGGCCAATGCACAAATCGCTGTAACTAACACCGCGAATTTTATTTGTCACACTGTCTGGCAGCAAGTTAAAGACATGTCTCGTTCTTCATCGTTATTGAAGTGATGAAATCCACCAACTTGTTCTTTTTTATGTGTAGTTGTCGCTGTGGAGGTCAGACATCGTCGGCTACCCTGAGNTAACTAACACCGCGAATTTTATTTGTCACACTGTCTGGCAGCAAGTTAAAGACATGTCTCGTTCTTCATCGTTATTAATATGAGATGAAATCCACCAACTTGTTCTTTTTTATGTGTAGTTGTCGCTGTGGAGCAGTCTGTAGCAGCCGATGGGACTCTGGAACATGTGCGGGGCATCCATCGCCTCAGAATACTGGGTCATCACTGCTGGCCACTGCAATTATATGTACGTAAACTGACTCTATTGACTACATCATTAAAAAAAAAATTGGGATGAAAAATCACAGACTTATAAATAAGGATATCGTTACCAATTTCTTCCAAAAAAAACAAGAAAAACCACTGTACCTTAATTCCAGTTACAGAAAGCAAAGGTAACAAAAAAAATAAGACATTTAACTGCTGAAAATAACCGCAAATATGAACTATAAAACTACGGAAAGAAAAAAATACTAGCATACAGTATGGAACAAAATTTCGCAATTATTAAACGACTACAAATTTCTTAAACCGTGAAATAGTTGATGAAAGTCCTCCTTTAATTTAGGCCCATATATGTACACGTGTTTTCTTGAACAACATAATTTCTCGAAATACAAATTTTTATCGGTAAAAGTAGATAGTTCTACTGTATGCTCAACCATGAGAGAAATTGCAGTAAGAAGCACAGTTACTTATTCACATTTATTATGGTGTGTTTGTTTTGTGAATTTATGAATACATATTCTGCTATTGCAGAAACATTTGAATCTTGAAGTTGTCGTTCACAGATATTTTCTAGTAGAACCTACCAAAACTTATCTGTCTGCCACTATCGTTACCAAGTCATTGTAAGGGCACTTTCCTTGTCTATGATATTCCAAGATTCTGAGGTTTTATAAAACCTTATGAATGCTCCAAAATTAAATTAAAAAGAATACGACCTGTTAGGTACGTATTAAACCTATAAAAATTTTTTAATATGACGTAATATTTAAAGTTTTTTTGCCGTATTTGAAGACGTCAGTAACCCTAACTCAGTAAAAGGCACTGATCTATATAGTTTTTTTTTTCTCTTTCTTCCGGTTGTGAAAATTTTTTCCCTGTGTACCAGTTGGGTTCATCTGTTAACAAAGACAGTAGATACCAACTTTCACCTGCCCATACCATCTTAAGCTCTTCAGAGGATGTTTAAAAACATTTTCCTAGCGGCTTTAGTTTTTCCTATCCCCTCCTGGATGAACCTCTTTGGTTGAATTTAGCTTTGATTATTATTTTTACCAGGCTANGACGTCAGTAACCCTAACTCAGTAAAAGGCACTGATCTATATAGTTTTTTTTTTCTCTTTCTTCCGGTTGTGAAAAATTTTTCCCTGTGTACCAGTTGGGTTCATCTGTTAACAAAGACAGTAGATACCAACTTTCACCTGCCCATACCATCTTAAGCTCTTCAGAGGATGTTTAAAAACATTTTCCTAGCGGTTTTAGTTTTTCCTATCCCCTCCTGGATGAACCTCTTTGGTTGAATTTAGCTTTGATTATTATTTTTACCAGGCTATATTAAAGAAAACCTTATAATCATCTTCAGTAAAATATATCTATAATCTATATCTCTAGACCAGAATTAAGTATACTGTGTATACATAGTGTANTGGATGAACCTCTTTGGTTGAATTTAGCTTTGATTATTATTTTTACCAGGCTATATTAAAGAAAACCTTATAATCATCTTCAGTAAAATATATCTATAATCTATATCTCTAGACCAGAATTAAGTATACTGTGTATACATAGTGTACTCAACAACACCGATAACCTAAGACTGCAGGTTTGTAACAAAAATATTAGCTGTTTAAANTGTGTATACATAGTGTACTCAACAACACCGATAACCTAAGACTGCAGGTTTGTAACAAAAATATTAGCTGTTTAAAGGTTTTTATGTATAATCTAAGGTATAAATGATTCCTGAGAGCTATGTACGTCATTGAATTTGGAACTCAAACATTAGTTAACTGAAAATATTACAAACTAGTATTATATTTGTATCATTTACTGACGTGATAATGCGCATTTTAAATGGACGATCATATGTGACAATTTAGAAACCTATCAGGATCATTAGTACATTTATTACAAGTATTTTGGGGTGCAACCATTATTTTGCATTGAATTTTGTAAAGCAAGAGTTTAATTGGTGTCAAAAACACCTATTAATAATAATGTAAAGCTTATGAATAACTATCACACGGTGTTATTCCCACCACTTCACTGTTTTCAAGTAATTCCAAACAATTAGTACCCAAAACGTAGAGAGCCTGCAGGTAGGCAGCATTTAAAACAGTCAAGTTTACATGTAGGCATGTGTTACACGGAAAGTTTGAGAACTCCCAGAGCTGTGGTTTTGGAGGAAGGTGATTGACACTGTTCTCTAAAGGTCCAATTTCCTAATAAATCAATACACTGTAATGATTAAGAGTTCAAGAAAAATCTCTAGTTTTATTATTGCTTAAAAACAAGTTAATTGCCACACAAGTTCTCGAGACAACTCCCTCCCGTTCCTGTACGTAGATTACGTATAGTTCGCGACATAGGGGGGGGGGCGGGGATAATCTGCTTCGTACTTGCTGGGTGATTCTAGATATTCGTAGCACTCGCGGAACACTACTCAGGGTCCTTCACAC